>CACRXE010000065.1:210000-227500 GCA_902685375.1 Neostethus bicornis | reverse complement strand
AATTTTCAAAATTTTTGCGAATTTTCAAAAAAAAAATGTTTAATATTTTGAGGCCCGTAAAAAGGTTAGGTCACTCCGGCTGGGTGACCAATAGGAGGAGTCCTATGACTCCAATCAGGAAGTTACCACCTGCCTCAACCCGGGCAGCTCGGGCAAACGAGGTACTACCGCCACAACACGCCGCTTCATTGGCTGGATGACGTACTTAGGCGATAGCTCAGTGGTAGAATGTTTACTCTTGGACAGTGTGTTCCCCGGTTCTCCCGTTTCTCCCACCATTGGCACCATCCTGGCAGCCTGCTGCAGTGTAATGCAGCTCTGAAATTTTCCCGCTGAGGGATGAATAGAGTACCTTGCTGTTCTCGCCCAAAGTTAGCGCTTGCCAGACTAGGCGGCTAGTTAACAGCGTTCCAAAAAAAACCCAGACTTACTTAGTTTTGTTGTTTTATTAGAAAATGGCGTCAACCATCGTCCTCTTAGACCGACCCGTAAAACGCCAAAGATTATCCACGCTAACGTCAACAAAAAGAACGTTGCATCACGCTCAGCCATCTTTGATTTCTCTGTTTCCTTACACGTAAATGGTCCATCTCATGCAAAATACCTCTTTTCACATCATATCCTCTGCACACACACACACACACACACACACACACACACACACACACGTTTACAACATGCATTACACCATAGTTATGAAAATATATCGATTTGGTGGAGCGCAGTCACAGACCCGGAACTATGAAAGGACGGGTATCGCTCATCCCCCCGCCCGTCCTGAGAAAGTACAAGCTCCGCCCTCTGCTCTCACTGAGACGCTATTCCTCCGCCCATCTCTGAGCGGGAGGGGGAAGGCAGGCGTAAACCCGTGCGTAGCGGTTTGGTAGCGTCTGAAATAAGATTTTATCATGTCGATTAATCAAAAAAGCAAGAAAATAAAAAAGACACAGAGCAGCGAACCAGCCTGTATATCGGACGTTGAAAGCCAGTTTGTGAGGGCGTAAGGCCGGAGTGGAGGCGGGTGAGGAGGGCGGGCGGGTGGTGAGGAGGGAGGGGGGCGTGGCTACGTCAAATGCGTCATACTTTAGACATCTGCTCATTGGTTGTTTTGTCTGAGCGCACACACGCATACACACACGCGCGCGCGCGCGGCCCGGACATCAAAGGTAGAAAACTCTGGAAAGTCACTTTTGCATGAGATGGGCCCTTTAAATAATACCACAACTAGACCGCTAGAGGGTGCTGTAAACTCAAGTATAAAACCTACAGTACTTAAAAACAATACCACAACTACACCGCTAGAGGGTGGTGTAAACTCAAGTATAAAACCTACAGTACTTAAAAACAATACCACAACTAGACCGCTAGAGGGTGCTGTAAACTCAAGTATAAAACCTACAGTACTTAAAAACAATACCACAACTAGACCGCTAGAGGGTGCTGTAAACTCAATTATAAAACCTACAGTACTTAAAAACAATACCACAACTAGACCGCTAGAGGGTGCTGTAAACTCAAGTATAAAACCTACAGTACTTAAAAACAATACCACAACTAGACCGCTAGAGGGTGCTGTAAACTCAAGTATAAAACCTACAGTACTTAAAAACAATACCACAACTAGACCGCTAGAGGGTGCTGTAAACTCAAGTATAAAACCTACAGTACTTAAAAACAATACCACAACTAGACCGCTAGAGGGTGCTGTAAACTCAAGTATAAAACCTACAGTACTTAAAAACAATACAACAACTCGACGAAAACAAAAACGTGACTAAAACTTTAATTAATTTTTGTTCCAAAGACGTTGACTAAAACTCAAGATGGCTGCCAAAAACAACAATGGCCCTCGCCTGGTGTAACCCACACCATGAAACTAAAACCCTGTGCACACACTGCACAAACCTTCTTCCTGGACCATTCCTTTAAGAGCAATCCTTCAGTTCAATCTAAGGGTCGCAGCCTGGAGAAAACCAGGAGGTGACCCCCGTGCCCGCGGCTCGACGGGAATGCGGGCAACCTCCAACTCGGAGCTACCCATGGCGACGCCCCAGGTGCCCCACTGCTTGAATACAAATAAAATAAAAAACAATCAAAGCTTTTTGAGTTTTTATTTATTTAGGTTTATTAAGCGTGTTACCACGGAAACATCAAGGACGGATCAGAAGAGGCGGGGCTAGACTTCCCCACCTGGCGGCTGTGACCTGGTTTACCTGAACCAATCAGAGCCGGCGCTCTAGCTCCTCCCCTTCCATCGAGATCAAAGTTAGCAGCATGCAGTAAATCACCACGGTTACGGATAAACACACACATCACTACATCAACACATCCCGGAGGCGGAGCTACAGGATGCTCTCTCGCTCCTCCCCGAAGGAGACGGTTTCCGAGGCGACGGTGCAGATCTCCGGAGGGTCTCCTGGTTTCAGACCTCTCTTCAGATGAACGACGCGTACGTTCTCGTTAGTGGTGGCGGTGAGGTCGGCGGTAGGGGGGCGGGGCCTGTTGTTGTTAAGCGTGTGGTTGCTAGGCGTGCGGTTGAGGTTGAAGGACCTGGTCGCCGGCCAGCCGTCGTCGGGGCTGCTGGCCAGCAGGCTGCAGCGGTCTTCGGAGCAGATGGACATACGAGTGGGGGGCGGACCCGGAGCTCGCGGCCCCTCCTCCTCCTGCAGCGAATGATTGGGCGAACTTTCGCTGGAACGAACGCCCGAATCGGACGAATCCTTCTTGTCGAGCAGGGCGTCGCTGAGGAAATCCTTTAAGACGGGCGGAGGGTCGGCGGGACGCGGAGGGGACATCGTTTTACGTCCCGAATCGCCCTTCTCGTCCTCCTCGGTGATCGGATGCAGCGGCTCGGGGTCGTTAAGGAAGTGAGCGGGCTGCGGTTGGACGGGCCGAGCACCGCCCGGTTCCAGCTGCGCCATCTGGGCGATGTAATCCTGGTAGGCGGAGCGATACTCCGCCTGCTGGCGCTCCGTCAGTCGCCCGATGGCGTCTGGAGAGGTGGGACTGGTCATGCTGGCGGCGCGCTGACCGGAGCCCTGTGGAGGGAGGCGGGTAGTGTTACCGTGGCAACTACAGCTCAGAAAGCAGGAAGTACTGCGTTTAGAATGCTGTGTGTGCTGCGGCCACATGGGGGCGTAAACGAGTGACTTCCTGTCACAACCAGTAACCATGACGATCCGGTTAACCGGGTCAGAGTCGTAGTGAAATTTACCGGATCAACGACTTTAATTAATTAAACATCTTAAAAGAGTTTTAATTAATTGTTTTTGTTCCAAAACCAACAAATTATCAGTTCATTCAGAAAAAATCTTTCAAAATAAAAGACATTTAAAGATTATTTACAAACTAAAAAATAATGAAGTTCTAAAAAGTAAACAAAGTTTTTGACATTTTAATTTAAGACGTTGGGGATTTTTTTACTTAAACTTCTTAAAGTTAAGTTTTTTCCAGAAAATTTAATCAAAATCTTACAAATAAAAGTAGTACTAATTTTTAACAAAATAAGAGAGAAAAGTTTAAAACAAACTTTCAAAGTAAAACCAACTCTTTCAAAATAAAAGCATAACTCAGTATTTTAGGTTTTAGTTTGATTTTTTATCATTTTTTAGATTAAAAACAGAAGTTAAAGTAAATTAACTTTTAAGTTCTGCCTCAGAATTTTATTTTTATTTATTTTTATGAGTAACTAAGTAAACATTGTTTAAAGGAGCCGTAACGAGCCGTTCGTTATGTTTAGAAATAAATATGGAAAAAAAAAACATGAAAACTTATTTTTACTCAAAATTAAAAAATAAAACAGTTTAAAAGTACATTTTTTCAGTTTAAAAGTTTGAATTTCCGCCTCCTCTCGCTCTCTGTTTAGCCCCGCCCCCCGGCTGCGTGCACGACACGGTGTAAATCCGCCTTAAGATGCGGGCGTGATTTACATAAACACGCTGCTTCCTGTTGGTAACGGTTGCCATGGTAACTCACCATCCACGGCCCGGGTCGGGGTGTCTCCTCCAGACCCGCCCCGCTCAGCTCTTCGAAGCTCAGATTGAAGCGGTACCGGGGGTCTCCATCGGGTCTGGTTCCGTCCGCTTGGGGTCCCAACACGCTGCCTTGCTCGCTGGCTGCTTCCTCATGGAGAACCTGGCTCTCTATGTGACGCATGTCCAGCACCTGGAGCGGGAGAAGGGGGTCAGAACTGGGTCAGAAGTGGGTCTTGGCGTGGCTCGGGACGGAGACTCACCGTGGCTCGGAACAGCTGCCAGTCTCCAAAGTTCATGTTCATCTCGTTTTTCAGCTCGTCGATGTTGCACTGAGACAGAACCCGTCCGTTCACGTTGGCCTGTGGGGAGGGGGTGGGGGGAGGAGTAAGGACGGGGGAGTACGGGGGGGAGGGGAGCAGTCGGAGGGGGCATCAGGGGGGCGGAGTTTATTAAAAGAAAAGAACATGGTAACACACGTATGACACACACTTTACCAGCTACTTTCTCATGTTTTGAACGGGTTTTTTTTACATCAACTGTCATGGCGGCTGTTGTCCAATGACGGTTGGTATGTCTTGTCATAACCCCGCCTCCTTTTAGCCCCGCCTTAAATCTCCCTCTTTGTGAACCCAAAACCTTGGCATCACTGCTTGTAGTGTTTGTGCAGCACACGTTTGGAATGAGGCATCACAGTGGCCTCACAGCAAGAAGGTCAGGGGTTCAAGTCCCGGGTGGGTACGAGGCTTGGAACACTGTCCTTTCTGTGTGGAGTTTACATGTTCTCCCCGTGTTTGTGTGGGTCCGGTTTCCTCCCACCCTCTAAAGACATGCATGCTTGGTTGATTGGCCTGTACCAAGGTGCCCCTAGGAATGAGTGTGTGTGTGTGTGTGTGTGTGTGTGTGTGTGTGTGTGTGTGTGTGTGGATGGTTGTATGTGTGTGGCCCCGCGACAGACCGGCGACCCCGTAGCGATAGATAGAGGTGAACATAGAGGAGGGCATAGAGGTGAACATAGAGGAGGGCATAGAGGTGAACATAGAGGAGGGCATAGAGGTGAACATAGAGGAGGGCATAGAGGTGAACATAGAGGAGGGCATAGAGGTGAACATAGAGGAGGGTATAGAGGTGAACATAGAGGAGGGTATAGAGGTGAATATAGAGGAGGGCATAGAGGTGAACATAGAGGAGGGCATAGAGGTGAACATAGAGGAGGGCATAGAGGTGAACATAGAGGAGGGTATAGAGGTGAACATAGAGGAGGGTATAGAGGTGAATATAGAGGAGGGCATAGAGGTGAATATAGAGGAGGGTATAGAGGTGAACATAGAGGAGGGCATAGAGGTGAACATAGAGGAGGGTATAGAGGTGAATATAGAGGAGGGCATAGAGGTGAATATAGAGGAGGGCATAGAGGTGAACATAGAGGAGGGCATAGAGGTGAATATAGAGGAGGGTATAGAGGTGAACATAGAGGAGGGCATAGAGGTGAACATAGAGGAGGGCATAGAGGTGAACATAGAGGAGGGCATAGAGGTGAATATAGAGGAGGGTATAGAGGTGAACATAGAGGAGGGCATAGAGGTGAATATAGAGGAGGGCATAGAGGTGAACATAGAGGAGGGTATAGAGGTGAACATAGAGGAGGGCATAGAGGTGAATATAGAGGAGGGCATAGAGGTGAACATAGAGGAGAGTATAGAGGTGAATATAGAGGAGGGCATAGAGGTGAATATAGAGGAGGGCATAGAGGTGAATATAGAGGAGGGCATAGAGGTGAACATAGAGGAGGGCATAGAGGTGAATATAGAGGAGGGCATAGAGGTGAACATAGAGGAGGGCATAGAGGTGAACATAGAGGAGGGCATAGAGGTGAATATAGAGGAGGGCATAGAGGTGAACATAGAGGAGGGCATAGAGGTGAACATAGAGGAGGGCATAGAGGTGAACATAGAGGAGGGCATAGAGGTGAACATAGAGGAGGGCATAGAGGTGAATATAGAGGAGGGCATAGAGGTGAACATAGAGGAGGGCATAGAGGTGAATATAGAGGAGGGCATAGAGGTGAACATAGAGGAGGGTATAGAGGTGAATATAGAGGAGGGCATAGAGGTGAACATAGAGGAGGGCATAGAGGTGAACATAGAGGAGGGCATAGAGGTGAATATAGAGGAGGGCATAGAGGTGAACATAGAGGAGGGCATAGAGGTGAACATAGAGGAGGGCATAGAGGTGAATATAGAGGAGGGCATAGAGGTGAATATAGAGGAGGGCATAGAGGTGAACATAGAGGAGGGTATAGAGGTGAATATAGAGGAGGGCATAGAGGTGAATATAGAGGAGGGCATAGAGGTGAACATAGAGGAGGGCATAGAGGTGAACATAGAGGAGGGTATAGAGGTGAACATAGAGGAGGGCATAGAGGTGAACATAGAGGAGGGCATAGAGGTGAATATAGAGGAGGGCATAGAGGTGAATATAGAGGAGGGCATAGAGGTGAATATAGAGGAGGGCATAGAGGTGAATATAGAGGAGGGCATAGAGGAGGGCATAGAGGTGAATATAGAGGAGGGTATAGAGGTGAATATAGAGGAGGGCATAGAGGTGAATATAGAGGAGGGCATAGAGGAGGGCATAGAGGTGAACATAGAGGAGGGTATAGAGGTGAATATAGAGGAGGGCATAGAGGTGAATATAGAGGAGGGCATAGAGGTGAATATAGAGGAGGGCATAGAGGAGGGCATAGAGGTGAATATAGAGGAGGGCATAGAGGTGAACATAGAGGAGGGCATAGAGGTGAATATAGAGGAGGGCATAGAGGTGAATATAGAGGAGGGCATAGAGGTGAATATAGAGGAGGGTATAGAGGTGAACATAGAGGAGGGCATAGAGGTGAACATAGAGGAGGGCATAGAGGTGAACATAGAGGAGGGCATAGAGGTGAACATAGAGGAGGGCATAGAGGTGAACATAGAGGAGGGCATAGAGGTGAACATAGAGGAGGGTATAGAGGTGAACATAGAGGAGGGCATAGAGGTGAATATAGAGGAGGGCATAGAGGTGAACATAGAGGAGGGCATAGAGGTGAACATAGAGGAGGGCATAGAGGTGAATATAGAGGAGGGCATAGAGGTGAACATAGAGGAGGGCATAGAGGTGAACATAGAGGAGGGCATAGAGGTGAACATAGAGGAGGGCATAGAGGTGAACATAGAGGAGGGCATAGAGGTGAACATAGAGGAGGGCATAGAGGTGAACATAGAGGAGGGCATAGAGGTGAACATAGAGGAGGGTATAGAGGTGAACATAGAGGAGGGCATAGAGGTGAATATAGAGGAGGGCATAGAGGTGAACATAGAGGAGGGCATAGAGGTGAACATAGAGGAGGGCATAGAGGTGAATATAGAGGAGGGCATAGAGGTGAACATAGAGGAGGGCATAGAGGTGAACATAGAGGAGGGCATAGAGGTGAACATAGAGGAGGGCATAGAGGTGAACATAGAGGAGGGCATAGAGGTGAACCGCCTCTAGTGGGTTTTTTAAACATCTTTTAAAAACAAACCTTTTTAAACATGCTCTGTAAATCTCTGTAGATCCTGGTTACCATGGTGAGGGTAGGAATGTAGATCCTGGTTACTATGGTGAGGGTAGGAACGTAGATCCTGGTTACCATGGTGAGGATAGGAACATAGATCCTGGTTACCATGGTGAGGGTAGGAATGTAGATCCTGGTTACTATGGTGAGGGTAGGAACGTAGATCCTGGTTACCATGGTGAGGGTAGGAACATAGATCCTGGTTACCACGGTGAGGGTAGGAACATAGATCCTGGTTACCACGGTGAGGGTAGGAACATAGATCCTGGTTACCATGGTGAGGATAGGAACTTAGATCCTGGTTACCATGGTGAGGATAGGAACTTAGATCCTGGTTACCATGGTGAGGGTAGGAACTTAGATCCTGGTTACCATGGTGAGGATAGGAACTTAGATCCTGGTTACCATGGTGAGGATAGGAACTTAGATCCTGGTTACCATGGTGAGGGTAGGAACTTAGATCCTGGTTACCATGGTGAGGATAGGAACTTAGATCCTGGTTACCATGGTGAGGGTAGGAACGTAGATCCTGGTTACCATGGTGAGGGTAGGAACGTAGATCCTGGTTACCATGGTGAGGATAGGAACTTAGATCCTGGTTACCATGGTGAGGATAGGAACTTAGATCCTGGTTACCATGGTGAGGATAGGAACTTAGATCCTGGTTACCATGGTGAGGGTAGGAACTTAGATCCTGGTTACCATGGTGAGGATAGGAACTTAGATCCTGGTTACCATGGTGAGGGTAGGAACTTAGATCCTGGTTACCATGGTGAGGATAGGAACTTAGATCCTGGTTACCATGGTGAGGGTAGGAACGTAGATCCTGGTTACCATGGTGAGGGTAGGAACATAGATCCTGGTTACCATGGTGAGGGTAGGAACATAGATCCTGGTTACCATGGTGAGGGTAGGAACGTAGATCCTGGTTACCATGGTGAGGGTAAGAACGTAGATCCTGGTTACCATGGTGAGGGTAGGAATGTAGATCCTGGTTACCATGGTGAGGGTAGGAACGTAGATCCTGGTTACCATGGTGAGGGTAGGAACATAGATCCTGGTTACCATGGTGAGGGTAGGAACGTAGATCCTGGTTACCATGGTGAGGGTAGGAACATAGATCCTGGTTACCATGGTGAGGGTAGGAACATAGATCCAGGTTACCATAGTGAGGGTAGGAACGTAGATCCTGGTTACCATGGTGAGGGTAGGAACGTAGATCCTGGTTACCATGGTGAGGGTAGGAACATAGATCCTGGTTACCATGGTGAGGGTAGGAACGTAGATCCTGGTTACCATGGTGAGGGTAGGAACGTAGATCCTGGTTACCATGGTGAGGGTAGGAACATAGATCCTGGTTACCATGGTGAGGGTAAGAACGTAGATCCTGGTTACCATGGTGAGGGTAGGAACATAGATCCTGGTTACCACGGTGAGGGTAGGAACATAGATCCTGGTTACCATGGTGAGGGTAGGAATGTAGATCCTGGTTACCATGGTGAGGGTAGGAATGTAGATCCTGGTTACCATGGTGAGGGTAGGAATGTAGATCCTGGTTACCATGGTGAGGGTAGGAACATAGATCCTGGTTACCACGGTGAGGGTAGGAACATAGATCCTGGTTACCATGGTGAGGGTAGGAACGTAGATCCTGGTTACCATGGTGAGGGTAGGAACGTAGATCCTGGTTACCATGGTGAGGGTAGGAACATCGATCCTTGTTACCATCGTTAGGGTAGTAACGTAGATCCTGGTTACCATGGTGAGGGTAGGAACGTAGATCCTGGTTACCATGGTGAGGGTAGGAACATAGATCCTGGTTACCATGGTGAGGGTAAGAACGTAGATCCTGGTTACCATGGTGAGGGTAGGAACATAGATCCTGGTTACCACGGTGAGGGTAGGAACATAGATCCTGGTTACCATGGTGAGGGTAGGAATGTAGATCCTGGTTACCATGGTGAGGGTAGGAATGTAGATCCTGGTTACCATGGTGAGGGTAGGAACGTAGATCCTGGTTACCACGGTGAGGGTAGGAACATAGATCCTGGTTACCATGGTGAGGGTAGGAACATAGATCCTGGTTACCACGGTGAGGGTAGGAACGTAGATCCTGGTTACCATGGTGAGGGTAGGAACATAAATCCTGGTTACCATGGTGAGGGTAGGAATGTAGATCCTGGTTACCATGGTGAGGGTATGAACGTAGATCCTGGTTACCATGGTGAGGGTAGGAATGTAGATCCTGGTTACCATGGTGAGGGTAGGAACGTAGATCCTGGTTACCATGGTGAGGGTAGGAACGTAGATCCTGGTTACCATGGTGAGGGTAGGAACATAAATCCTGGTTACCATGGTGAGGGTAGGAATGTAGATCGTGGTTACCACGGTGAGGGTAGGAACATAGATCCTGGTTACCATGGTGAGGGTAAGAACGTAGATCCTGGTTACCATGGTGAGGGTAGGAATGTAGATCCTGGTTACCATGGTGAGGGTAGGAACATAAATCCTGGTTACCATGGTGAGGGTAGGAATGTAGATCCTGGTTACCATGGTGAGGATAGGAAAGTAGATCCTGGTTACCATGGTGATGGTAGGAACGTACCTTGCGTATGGTGGCGGCGTACTGGGCCACCATGTTCTGGTCCATCCCTTCGATGAGTCGCACGCGCTCACACACGCCGTCCGTTGTCATGGAGCTGAGCAGGATAGGCGGAGTTCCAGAAACCATGGAGGCGGAACCCTGGAGACACACACAGGATGTGATGTCACATCTCAGGAACCAGGAAGTGTTTTAAGACAAAGATGGAATGTTGTGATGACATCACAGCTAACAGGAAGTAGCTTTAGTTTTACTGAAAATTAACCCTTAAAAATAAAAAAAAGATACATTTAGTTAAAAAAAAAATTTACAGCAATAAAATTTTATTAAAAATTGCAAGAAATTTGCAAAAATTTACAAAAACAAAAGTAAGAATCTCAGAGTCCCTGAAGGGGCGGAGCCCCCAGTAATGAGGGATTAAACCCCGCCTACATTCTGTCTAAACTCCGCCTCCAGTCTGACAACTTCCTGTCGGTACTCACGGTGCCTGCGGCCTCTCTGAAGGCGGAGCTTTGATGTAGTGGTGGAAATGATGCGATGAGTGGGCGTGGCAGCTGGTAAAGGTGTGGGGGGAAATATGGCTGCCGTGGATGAAGGAGGGTGGGGGGTAGGGTAGGGCGGGTGTCGGAAAACAAAAGAAATAATAAAAATAAAAATGATGAAACATCAAAAGATGATGAGAAGAGGGCGGGGCCAGGCGATGATTGACAGCGTCCGTACTGACCCGGTTGTAGAACGGGTGTTGGGGGCCGGCCAATCCGCTGTAGTAGCTGCTGTGAGGCTGAGGGGGGGGCAGGGCTCCGTTAAAGGAGGCGGATGGCGAGCAGGTGGACTGGCTGTAGACGCTGGTGGGGCGAGGCTGGGGCTCCGGGAGGGGCGGGAACGGAACCGCCACCGCCATCTGTTCCCTCGCTGCCCGGACGTCTAAAATGAGCCAATATGGAGGCGGAGTCAGAAAGGGAGGGGCGGAGACAGACAGTGAGGGGTGGGGACATAGAGAAAGAACACAGGGGATAGAGGGGGCGGAGTCAGACAGGAAGGGGCGGGGACATAGAGAGAGAACACAGTGAGAGATAGAGGGGGCGGAGTCAGACAGGAAGGGGCGGGGACATAGAGAGAGAACACAGTGAGAGATAGAGGGGGCGGAGTCAGACAGGAAGGGGCGGGGACATAGAGAGAGAACACAGTGAGAGATAGAGGGGGCGGAGTCAGACAGGAAGGGGCGGGGACATAGAGAGAGAAAACAGCTTTTATTTAAAACTAAAAAAAACAAGGCATAAAAAATGGCCGTCCTCCTGCGATGTCTTACCTGCGATGATCTCCCGTAGTTTGGGATCAAGGTTCACCGTGCACGGCAGGAAGGTTCTGATGTCACGCGCCGCCAGCACCGGCGTGCGAGACGACAGGAAAACCTCGAAGCTCCGAACGTCTCCGTCGATCTCCAGGAGCGGCTCCACGTCTTTAGTGGTCGGGATGTTCTTAGAAACCCTGGAACGCACGGAGAGAGACCCGGGTAAAGGTTCCAGAGACGTACACCCGGGGGTGAGCGCCTCTCACCTCTCGTAGATGGCTTTGAGGGTGGTCTGATCGGGCACGCCGTCGGTCTCCTCCAGGTGAAGGATCAACCAGGATGTTCGATACGGCCACTGCTCCGTCAGGTTGATCCAGGAAGCCAGGCGGTCCCAGTTAAAGCTGATCTGATTGGCTCGTAGGAGGCGGCCTAAACCAAAGAAGGCGGAGTTACGAGGAAGGTGGGATTAATAAGCGGGCAGAGGGGCGCACCTGTAACAGAGACGATGTTGAGCAGCCTCCTCATGGTCTGCGGGCTGATATCGGTGAACCAATCCTCCGTCACCATCAGCTTGGTCAGGTCGAAGGACATCTGGCGGGTTACGGAGCGCTGAACCGGGCGTCTTCGGTACGTTTCCTAAAGATGATGACATATCATGCTGCTGCGGCGCCATCTAACCGTTTCATATGGTATTACATACGGTAAACATGACCCCCTCCATCCCCAGCCCCCCCCCCGTTATAAAATAAACAGACAAAATGGCCGACTTCAAAATATAACGTTTTGGATAAAAATAATTGATTTTCCGGATTTTTTCCTCATTTTTTTTTTTTGCTAATATTATAAAATATTATTTTAAAAAGCGTAAAAATAACAAGAATATCATTTATTTTAATTATTTATATTTTTAAAACGTGTTTTTTAATCGGTATGCAGGCTTATTACCAAAATAAAAGCGGAATTAAATCTTTTATTACAAATACGCATTTTAACATCATTAACATTCAATTTGAATAAATTATGACAAAAACAACCCTGACTTGTTTTAAACTGGATTTTAAATTCCGTGTACTATCGGATTATTTTTATTATTTATTTATTTATTTCGGTCACAGTGCAACCTCATATCAATGAAATAAAGAAAACAACCATATTCCAGCAAAGGACCGAAAAGGTAACGGCTGAAGCAAACGCTTATTACGCCGACCCTTTTTTTTAATTTTTATTTTTTTTATGTCATAATAAAAGCAAAAAGACATAAGTAAATACTAAGTCATCATAATTGTTATAACACATAACATAATAATATCATAATACATCATAACATAATCATAACACATCATAACATATAACATATAACATAATCATAACACATCATAATTGTTTACTTTTTATAGAAGCTTGAATTTAACCATCAAGACTTGCATATTTTTTAAGTATTAATAACTTAAATTTCTTTTTTAAACATAAAAGATTTATACATAATTTAAGTTCATCATTACAATTATTCCAAAGATCCACACCTTTAATAGAAATACAGAATTTTTTAACATTTGTTCTAAATTTATTTTTAATGAACACATCATTTCCTCTTAGTTCGTATGGACTTTTCCTAATAATAAACATATTTTGTAGAGAGTTTGACATCATGTTTTTTTTTATCTTAAACATAAATTTTAAAGTGTGTAATTCCACTAAATCATAGAACTTTAATGTTTTTAAATTTATAAATAGATTATTGGTAGGTTGATTATAAGATGAGAATGTTATTGCTCGTATTGCTTTTTTTTGTAAAATATAAATTGGTTTTGTGTTAGTTTTGTACGTATTTCCCCAAATCTCGATACAATAAGTTATATATGGAAGTACTAATGTATTATATAACATAAACAAACTTTTTTTATTTAGGACAAATCTGAATTTATAAATGATTGCTATTACTTTAGACAGTTTATTTTTTGTATAATTTATGTGTGATTTCCAGCTTAATTTGTGATCTATAATCATTCCAAGGAACTTACTGTCGTAAGCTCGTTCCAATGGGGTGTTATTAAGCATAATTTGAATTTGTTTAGGTACTTTTAATTTTGTAAATACTATAAATTTCGTTTTTTCAATATTTAATGATAATTTATTTATGTCAAACCATATTTTTATTTTACTCAATTCTCTTTCAACTGATTGTATCATTTGGTTCAGGTCTTTTCCTGAAAAGTAAAGAGTAGTGTCGTCTGCAAACAGTACATAATTTATTAGTTTGGATGTGTAACACAAATCATTGATGTACAGGATAAAGAGTTTAGGCCCCAGCGTTGAGCCTTGTGGAATTCCACATATGACTTTTAATAAATCAGATTTTTCCTCCTTTATTTGTACATACCGATATCTATTTTCTAAGTAGCTCTGAAGCCATGTATATGCAGCTCCTCGAAAACCAAATCTGTCTAGTTTGCTCAGTAATATATTATGATCTATGGTGTCGAAAGCTTTCTTAAGGTCTATGAAAATACCGATGCCATAATTATTTGAGTCTATTGATGTAGTAATATTTTCTATTAGTTCTGTAACAGCCATATTAGTGGATCGGTTTTGTCTAAACCCATATTGTTTGTCACTAAGGAGCTGGTGTTTCTCTATAAATTTATCTAATCTTATTACAAATACTTTTTCTATTATTTTTGAAAACTGTGGAAGTATGGATATAGGCCGATAATTTGAAAATAATTGTTTATTGCCATTTTTATAGACTGGAATAACTCTAGTTATTTTCATTTTTTCAGGAAATTTACCGATTTGAAAAGACTTATTGCAAATATATGTTAGAGGCTGTGCAATATGTTCTATTGTATTCTTTATTAAATTCATATCAATGTCAAGTGTATCTTTAGATGTTTTTGATTTAAATTGCTTTACTATTTTAATTATTTCATTTTCATTTGTTGGGTTTAAATAAAATGTAAAAGGATTTCTGTTTACAGCATCACTTGGACTTATGTTATGCTTCTCAATACTTTCAGCCAAGGTATTTCCTACATTAACAAAATAATAATTAAATCTTTCTATAATTTCTTTTATATTTTCCAGCTTTGAGCTTTTGTTCATGAATTGTTTTGGTATTTTATATTTTTTATCTTTTATTTTAATTATTTTATTAATGACATTCCATGTTCCCTTAATATTTTCTTTTTGTTCTTCAAATAATTTATGAAAGTAGTCTTTTTTATTTTTCCTCAAAATACTAGTCAATTTGTTTTTATAATTTTTATATTTTATTTCAGATTCCTTGGTTTTGTGTTGAATAAACTTTTTATATAACATATTTTTCTTCTTACATGCATTTTGTAATCCACTTGTTATCCATGGCTTTATTTTAGAATTTTCTTTAAGTCTTACCTTTTTTAATGGGCAGTTTTTATTGTAGATTTCTAAAAACATGGATATAAAAATTTCATACGCTTCACTTGGGTCAGTTTGGTTGTAGACCTCGTCCCATTTCTGTTTTAATAAGTCTTCTTTAAGTTTATTTAGAGTTTGGTCTGTCACTCGCCTAATATATCTGAATGTTTCAGAGTTTTCTTTGTCATCAGTTATAATTTTATTTTGAAATATAGCAAAAACTGGTAGGTGGTCACTTATATCACTGACAAGAAGGCCACCAACAATTTTAGCTTCAATATTGTTTATAAAAATATTATCTATTAGAGTGGAGGAATCAATCGTTATCCTGCTGGGTTTATCAATAATTGGTAGTAACATATTTGAATGCATCATATTTATGAAATCAGTTGTTTTCCCATGGGTAGTTGCTTTAAGCAAATTTATATTTAAATCTCCACATATTATTAATTCCTTTGTGGAATATCCATTTATATTTATAATTTCATTCATTTTTTCATTAAATGTATCAATCGGTGAACCAGGTGTTCGGTATACACAAGTAACATGTACATTTTTTGTTTTTTTAAATTCAATTTCGACAGTGATTAATTCCATTATATTGTGAACAGATACTGATTTATCTTCAATGATTTTACAGTTAAAGTTTGAGTCCACATAGAGGGCAACTCCACCTCCTTTTTTGTTGTTTCTGGTGACTGTAAATAGTTCGTATCCCTCTATCTTTACTAGTGTTAGAGGGTGCTTTAGCTCGTCCAGCCACGTTTCAGATACGGCTATAACATTAAATTTACCGTACATATGCAGTAGGTCTTTGATTTTTGATATGTTCTTCCAGAGACTCCTAATGTTAATATGTAGCACTGAAAAGTTTTTCTCCAGTTTAACGTTCTCTTTAAATTGTTCGCTTGTGTAATAGTCACAGCTTAAGTCCAAGTTATTGTAGAAATATAATTCTGGATCAAGTTGTTGATCAATACAAGTCATAGTTTGTCTTGTGTTCAGTGCACATATGTTCACCTGTCTCCTTTTCCGCGATGCGTAATCCGTGCATCATCAAGCGCTCTTTACAATCTTCCGAGAAATCATAATCCTTTTTTAAAGTAACATAATCCAAATAATTATTCATACGGATTCAGGTCTTTCAGCTCTCTTATCGTGATCACTTTCGCTTCTTCTGGCGTACCATTGAGTTTAATCATCACTTGCCCGTTCCGAGTCCACGTAGCTTGTATTTTTTTCTGTTTTCGCAAGTTTCTTGCATGTCTTGCGATGTCTGCACGTCTTTTTGTTAAGTGTTCATTCAGATATACTCCCGTGCCTCTTAACTTCTTAGCTTGTCGTAATAGCTCTATTTTGTGTTTCCTGTTAACAAAACGCACAATAATATTTGGTTTTGCGTTTTTTTCCTTCTTCGGAAGTGTGTGACAAGCGGATATGTTCTCTGGATCAACTTTTATGTCTTTATTTGCCAGAAATTGAATGACTTGCCTCTCCAGAGTTTGTTGCTCCTCTGGCGTCGCGTTCTCCTCTTCGGCCTGTGCTGTAGCGTTAGCATAGCTGCGGTGTCTAGTTTCCAGTCCACTCACAATAATATCCTCCATCCGAGTATACTGTTCCAAGTCATCAACTCTTCGTTCCAGTCCAGAAATAACGGCGTCTTTCGTCTTTATTATTTGTTTTAATTCTGCCACTTCATTCATCAGGGCTATTAGCTTCTTTTGCTGCTGAACTACTGTAGTCATTTCTTCCGACATAAAAGTCAGCGATTTGCGGATCTCTTGTAATTCTTCGTCATTAACTATGATTAACTATTGATTAGATTATTGGCCGTTGACACACACACACACACACACACACACACACACACAGTAAGATAAGCTTGATTCTGAAGTATTTGTGTGTTTTTTACATCAGACATAAAACCATGTGTTTGACTTTTAATAGTAGAACATGTAAATCATCATTTTAGATCTGACCAAACATCAGTCTGTTCTCCTACAGACTGTTCTTCAAACATCAGTCTGTTCTCCTACAGACTGTTCTTCAAACATCAGCCTGTTCTCCTACAGACTGTTCTTCAAACATCAGTCTGTTCTCCTACAGACTGTTCTTCAAACATCAGTCTGCTCTCCTACAGACTGTTCTTCAAACATCAGTCTGTTCTCCTACAGACTGTTCTTCAAACATCAGTCTGTTCTCCTACAGACTGTTCTTCAAACATCAGTCTGTTCTCCTACAGACTGTTCTTCAAACATCAGTCTGTTCTCCTACAGACTGTTCTTCAAACATCAGCCTGTTCTCCTACAGACTGTTCTTCAAACATCAGTCTGTTCTCCTACAGACTGTTCTTCAAACATCAGTCTGTTCTCCTACAGACTGTTCTTCAAACATCAGTCTGTTCTCCTACAGACTGTTCTTCAAACATCAGTCTGTTCTCCTACAGACTGTTCTTCAAACATCAGTCTGTTCTCCTACAGACTGTTCTTCAAACATCAGTCTGTTCTCCTACAGACTGTTCTTCAAACATCAGTCTGTTCTCCTACAGACTGTTCTTCAAACATCAGTCTGTTCTCCTACAGACTGTTCTTCAAACATCAGTCTGTTCTCCTACAGACTGTTCTTCAAACATCAGTCTGTTCTCC
>CACRXE010000065.1:195000-197500 GCA_902685375.1 Neostethus bicornis | reverse complement strand
TTACAGCGGGTACCACGGTTACAGCAGGTACCACGGTTACAGCAGGTACCACGGTTACAGCGGGTACCACGGTTACAGCAGGTACCATGGTTACAGCGGGTACCATGGTTACAGCAGGTACCATGGTTACAGCAGGTACCATGGTTACAGCAGGTACCATGGTTACAGCAGGTACCACGGTTACAGCGGGTACCACGGTTACAGCGGGTACCATGGTTACAGCAGGTACCATGGTTACAGCAGGTACCATGGTTACAGCAGGTACCATGGTTACAGCAGGTACCACGGTTACAGCAGGTACCATGGTTACAGCAGGTACCATGGTTACAGCAGGTACCATGGTTACAGCAGGTACCATGGTTACAGCAGGTACCACGGTTACAGCGGGTACCATGGTTACAGCAGGTACCACGGTTACAGCGGGTACCATGGTTACAGCAGGTACCACGGTTACAGCGGGTACCATGGTTACAGCAGGTACCACGGTTACAGCGGGTACCATGGTTACAGCAGGTACCATGGTTACAGCAGGTACCACGGTTACAGCAGGTACCACGGTTACAGCAGGTACCATGGTTACAGCAGGTACCATGGTTACAGCAGGTACCATGGTTACAGCAGGTACCATGGTTACAGCAGGTACCATGGTTACAGCAGGTACCATGGTTACAGCAGGTACCACGGTTACAGCGGGTACCACGGTTACAGCGGGTACCATGGTTACAGCGGGTACCATGGTTACAGCAGGTACCATGGTTACAGCAGGTACCATGGTTACAGCGGGTACCATGGTTACAGCGGGTACCACGGTTACAGCGGGTACCATGGTTACAGCAGGTACCACGGTTACAGCAGGTACCACGGTTACAGCAGGTACCATGGTTACAGCAGGTACCATGGTTACAGCAGGTACCATGGTTACAGCAGGTACCATGGTTACAGCAGGTACCATGGTTACAGCAGGTACCACGGTTACAGCAGGTACCACGGTTACAGCAGGTACCATGGTTACAGCAGGTACCATGGTTACAGCAGGTACCATGGTTACAGCAGGTACCATGGTTACAGCAGGTACCACGGTTACAGCGGGTACCACGGTTACAGCGGGTACCATGGTTACAGCGGGTACCATGGTTACAGCAGGTACCATGGTTACAGCAGGTACCACGGTTACAGCGGGTACCATGGTTACAGCAGGTACCACGGTTACAGCAGGTACCATGGTTACAGCAGGTACCATGGTTACAGCAGGTACCACGGTTACAGCAGGTACCATGGTTACAGCAGGTACCATGGGTACAGCGGGTACCACGGTTACAGCGGGTACCATGGTTACAGCAGGTACCATGGTTACAGCGGGTACCACGGTTACAGCAGGTACCATGGTTACAGCAGGTACCACGGTTACAGCGGGTACCACGGTTACAGCGGGTACCATGGTTACAGCGGGTACCATGGTTACAGCAGGTACCACGGTTACAGCAGGTACCATGGTTACAGCAGGTACCATGGTTACAGCAGGTACCATGGTTACAGCAGGTACCATGGTTACAGCGGGTACCATGGTTACAGCAGGTACCACGGTTACAGCAGGTACCATGGTTACAGCAGGTACCATGGTTACAGCAGGTACCACGGTTACAGCAGGTACCACGGTTACAGCAGGTACCATGGTTACAGCAGGTACCATGGTTACAGCAGGTACCATGGTTACAGCAGGTACCATGGTTACAGCGGGTACCATGGTTACAGCAGGTACCACGGTTACAGCAGGTACCATGGTTACAGCAGGTACCATGGTTACAGCAGGTACCACGGTTACAGCAGGTACCACGGTTACAGCAGGTACCATGGTTACAGCAGGTACCATGGTTACAGCAGGTACCATGGTTACAGCGGGTACCACGGTTACAGCAGGTACCATGGTTACAGCAGGTACCACGGTTACAGCGGGTACCATGGTTACAGCAGGTACCATGGTTACAGCAGGTACCATGGTTACAGCAGGTACCACGGTTACAGCAGGTACCATGGTTACAGCAGGTACCACGGTTACAGCGGGTACCATGGTTACAGCAGGTACCACGGTTACAGCAGGTACCACGGTTACAGCAGGTACCATGGTTACAGCAGGTACCATGGTTACAGCAGGTACCACGGTTACAGCAGGTACCATGGTTACAGCAGGTACCATGGTTACAGCAGGTACCATGGTTACAGCAGGTACCATGGTTACAGCAGGTACCATGGTTACAGCAGGTACCATGGTTACAGCAGGTACCATGGTTACAGCAGGTACCATGGTTACAGCAGGTACCACGGTTACAGCGGGTACCATGGTTACAGCAGGTACCACGGTTACAGCAGGTACCATGGTTACAGCAGGTACCATGGTTACAGCAGGTACCATGGTTACAGCAGGTACCATGGTTACAGCAGGTACCATGGTTACAGCAGGTACCATGGTTACAGCAGGTACCATGGTTACAGCAGGTACCAC
>CACRXE010000065.1:182500-190000 GCA_902685375.1 Neostethus bicornis | reverse complement strand
CCAGGATCTACGTTCCTACCCTCACCATGGTAACCAGGATCTACGTTCCTACCCTCACCATGGTAACCAGGATCTACGTTCCTACCCTCACCATGGTAACCAGGATCTACGTTCCTACCCTCACCAGTGGTAACCAGGGTCTATGTTCCTACCCTCACCATGGTAACCAGGATCTACGTTCCTACCCTCACCATGGTAACCAGGATGTACGTTCCTACCCTCACCATGGTAACCAGGATCTACGTTCCTACCCTCACCATGGTAACCAGGATCTACGTTCCTACCCTCACCATGGTAACCAGGATCTACGTTCCTACCCTCACCGTGGTAACCAGGATCTACGTTCCTACCCTCACCATGGTAACCAGGATCTACGTTCCTACCCTCACCATGGTAACCAGGATCTACGTTCGTACCCTCACCATCAGAGGTGTCAAGTAACGAAGTAAGACTACTTTGTTACCTTACTCAAGTAGAAAATCTCGTTATCTTTACTTTAACGAAGTAATTATTTTTTTGTCTACTTTTTACTTTTAATCACTACTTTTTTATGCAATTATCTGTACTTTTACTTCGTTCATTTTATAAAAAGTAGTCGCTACTTTCTCCATTTTGTCACCGTTATAAAGCCGCGACTGTTTGTCGGAGTTTTTTTTTTTTTTTTATGAACCCTGAATGCATCAAACAAAGGAACAGATGAATGATTGGCTGAAAGGTCCAGTCAATCATTACTTTGGGGCGAGTAGCCCCGCCCACAAACTTTTAAAGAGCAGGGACGTCAATTTCCGTGTTTGAGACTCGGGCTCGGAAATCAAAGTGTTTCTGATGCTGCAACACTGAACTTTGATTGAATTATCAATTTTTTAAAAAAACAACAGCAAAGAAATGTTTTTTTTTTATTATTATTTTTAGTCTGCGGTTATTGTAAACGTCTTTGCTGAAAATGTTGTAGATGGTATTTTTATAAAAATAACTTTGATCTGTGACGCACTATTTTATCTTTAGAAACAAAGCTGATTGAACTGATTTATCCATAAATAGTAGTGGATGAAGTATTTGTGCTTAAAAGCATCCAAAATGTTATTGATTAGTTTATAAAGACTGACTGAGGAGATTAAAACTACACATCGCTTAGATTTTGTATCATGTAGATGTTTGGGTTAACATTAAAAAAAAAAAAACCTTATATGTACACATACAGTGGTGGTCAAAAGTTTACATCCACTTGTAAAGAACATAATGTCATGGCTGTCTTGAGTTTCCAGTTATTTCAACAACTCTGATTTTTCTCTGATATAGTGATTGGAACAGATCCTTCTTTGTCACAAAAAACATTCATGAAGTTTGATTCTTTTATGACTTTATTATGGGTAAACTGAAAATGTGACGAAATCAGCTGGGTCAAAAATATACATACAGCAATGCTAATATTTGGTTACATGTCCTTTGGCCATTTTTACTTCAATTAGGCGCTTTTGGTAGCCATCCACAAGCTTCTGGCAAGTTTCTGGTTGAATCTTTGACCACTCCTCTTGACAGAATTGGTGCAGTTCAGTTAAATTTGTTGGCTTTCTGACATGGACTTGTTTCTTCAGCATTATCCACATGTTCTCAATGGGATTTAAGTCAGGACTTTGGGAAGGCCATTCTAAAACCTTAATTCTAGCCTGATTTAGCCATTCCATTACCACTTTTGATGTGTGTTTGGGGTCATTGTCCTGTTGGAACACCCAACTGCGCCCAAGACCCAACCTTCGGGCTGATGACTTCAGGTTTTCTTGAAGAATTTGAAGGTAATCCTCCTTCTTCATTGTCCCATTGACTCTCTGTAAAGCACCAGTTCCATTGGCAGCAAAACAGGCCCACAGCATAATACTACCACCACAGTGCTTGATGGTAGGCATGGTGTTCTTGGGGTTAAAGGCCTCACCTTTTCTCCTCCAAACATATTGCTGGGCATTGTGGCCAAACAGCTCAATTTTTGTTTCATCTGACCACAGAACTTTGTCCATGTGATCAGCAGCAAACTTTAGTCGAGCCTTAAGGTGCCGCTTTTGGAGCAAGGGCTTCCTTCTTGCACGGCAAGCTCTCAGTCCATGGCGATGCAAAACACGCTTGACTGTGGACACTGACACCTGTGTTCCAGCAGCTTCTAATTCTTGGCAGATCTGCTTTTTGGTGCTCCTGGGTTGACTCTTCACCCTCCTGACCAGTTTTCTCCCAGCAGCAGGTGACAGCTTGCGTTTTCTTCCTGATCGTGGCAGTGACAAAACAGTGCCATGCACTTTATACTTACAAACAATTGTTTGCACTGTTGCTCTTGGAACCTGCAGCTGCTTTGAAATGGCTCCAAGTGACTTTCCTGACTTGTTCAAGTCAATGATTCTCTTTTTCAAATCTGTGCTGAGCTCCTTTGACTTTCCCATTGTAGCGTTTGTGGGTGTTTTTATCCAATGAGCCCTTTTTAAATGGCCTCAGAGAAGTCACCAGCTGTAGTCACTCATAATCACTCACAAGAAGTTAAGAGGTCATGCTATGAAGCTCATGTCATTGACACAACTTTCTAAGTCTCCAAAATTGCTCATTCATGTTGCTGTATGTATATTTTTGACCCAGCTGATTTCGTCACATTTTCAGTTTACCCATAATAAAGTCATAAAAGAATCAAACTTCATGAATGTTTTTTGTGACAAAGAAGGATCTGTTCCAATCACTATATCAGAGAAAAATCAGAGTTGTTGAAATAACTGGAAACTCAAGACAGCCATGACATTATGTTCTTTACAAGTGTATGTAAACTTTTGACCACCACTGTATATATGTAAATATGTATATATGTAAATTTATATACACCGTCTCCTAGGTCCCGCCCCTACTGGTTTTTTTAAAATCTTGTTTCCTTGGTTATTTTTTTATTTTTACAGTTCTTAAAATTTTAGAAAAAGAATCCAAGGATTTTGCCTCCTGTGTGTTTCCTTCACTCCCACTGCCTTACGAGTGCATGTAAAGGGTGTTATTTTGTCAATGGGCGTGGTTTTACTGGGTGTACGATATTTTTTGTAAAATACGATAATTTTACGTCATTAGTACGATAATCCAGCACCTCCCACCTGGCAACGCTGGTTCCAGGTGTCACGCAGGCTGTATGTGGCACTCCCAACCTTATCAACTTGATAAAGACTATTCAGTATTCCCTCAAAGAACTTTGAAAACTAGCTGCCTTCAAGGCTTAAAAAAGCCTTTTGGTCATTTTTTTTTTCATTTATTTATTTATTTTTTTTAACATTGAGTGTGTTTGTATTTTTTTTACATTGAGTGTGTTTGTGTCTGCTGGAGTTGGTTAAATTAGGTGATGCAGAGTGAAGCTTGGTAGCTGAAGGGACGTTACATAATGCCCTGCTTATGTTAATACATTTGATTGTGTTCATTAATCGATTTCCAATAAAGATTAAGAAATAAATGTTTCTGATTCATAAAGTTTAACACCACAACACTTTCATTTATTATCATATTTTCTGCTCCTTAAAGCATGTGATAATAGTTAAAAATATGTTCATACGCTTTTGTTAACAATATTCCTTTTTTTATGAAAATTACTTTTACTTTTTTTACTTGAAGTAGTTTTAAAATAGGTTACTTTTTACTTTTACTTGAGTAGAAAACTTGAGTTGATACTTCTACTTTTACTAAAGTAGTTTTTTAACTCGGTATTTATACTTCTACTTGAGTAGAAAATGTTGGTACTTTTGACACCTCTGCTCACCATGGTAACCAAGATCTACGTTCCTACCCTCACCATGGTAACCAGGATCTACGTTCCTACCCTCACCATGGTAACCAGGATCTACGTTCCTACCCTCACCATGGTAACCGGGATCTATGTTCCTACCCTCACCATGGTAACCAGGATCTACGTTCCTACCCTCACCATGGTAACCGGGATCTACGTTCCTACCCTCACCATGGTAACCAGGATCTACGTTCCTACCCTCACCATGGTAACCAGGATCTACGTTCCTACCCTCACCATGGTAACCAGGATCTACGTTCCTACCTTCACCATGGTAACCAGGATCTACGTTCCTACCCTCACCATGGTAACCAGGATCTACGTTCCTACCCTCACCATGGTAACCAGGATCTACGTTCCTACCCTCACCATGGTAACCAGGATCTACCCTACAGGAAGTACCTACCTGACAGGAAGTGCCCGCGTGCTCTGCTCCGGCAGATCGGGGGGGTTAACGAACATCAGCCTGAGCAGCAGCTCCAGGTATCCCACATGGCGAGCGAGCCGCGTGCTGAGCAGCCACGCCCACGTCCACGCCTCACCCTCACGACGCCCGCCAAAGTACAGCAGCACTGCGAAGAGACACGCCCACTGGTAACTGGCTACTTACGGCCAATCAGAAGGCATCTTACCGAAGAACAGGTAGAGCAGCGCCAGCACGGTCAGAGAGACGGCGGCGGCCAGTTTCAGGTCCACGGTGAAGCCGATCACCACGGCGACGGAGCTGGCGAGCAGCAGGGAGAGAGCGAGGACGAGCCAGGAGAAACGGAACAACAGCTCCACCTGCTGGCCGGCGAACGTCTTCATTTCATCTGGTCGGAGAGAGAGAGACGGGTTAACGTGGTTGGCTTCAGGACGGGCAGACGGATGGATGGGCAAATGAAAGGCCCGAGGGTAGGGGCACAACAGCGAGCGTCCTGGCAAGCCGGGCTTTACCCCTGGTGCCCGACCAGGCTTAGCCAATAGGGGCCAAGTGAAGGAAGAGATGGGTGGGAGCCGAGAGCAGGGACGCTGGCATGTCCCACCGGACGCCGGACGCGTTGGCGAGACTGCAGGTCACCATGACGACACCATGGTGGGCGGGGCTGAGGGTTGGTCTTACCTTGGGCACCTCGAGCTCGTCGAGAATCCAACCAGGAAGTCTTTGGTACAAAAATGGGCATTTCCTGCTACGCCCGCCCCCAGTGGGGGTACGCCTGCCCCCAGTGGGGGTACGCCTGCCCCCAGTGGGGGTACGCCTGCCCCCAGTGGGGGTATGTCTCACAGCTGGACAGGTATAGGACGTCACCTGACAGGAAGTGACCTGACAGGAAGTGACATGACAGGAAGTCATGAGAAGGGGAGAAAAGCCTGGGCTTCCCGTGTGAGGGAGTTGTTGTAGGCAGTGTCATTTCTACATGCATCCACTAGGTGGTGGTGTTGTGTTTAATTCAGCTTATGACTTTCCTTCTAAGTTTTATTCTTTGGAACAAAAATTAATTAAGTTTTAGTCACGTTTTCGTTTCTCTTTATATTTTCATTTTAGTCGACTTTTCGTCTAGTTTTGTCAAAGTAGACTAAGAACGTTTTAAGTCTAGTTTCAGTCAGTCAGTCATCTTCTTATCCGTCAGTCCCTTTCGGGGTTACGGGGGGTGCCGGAGCAGGCATGGGCAAACTACGGCCCGCGGGCCACATGCGGCCCGTTAAACGCTTTAATCCGGCCGTCGAACTTTAAAAAATTAAATAAATAAACCTTGTTATTGTTTATTTTTCTGTTTATTCTGATTATTATTATTATTAGATTTTAATAGGAGTGCTGTTGTTGTAACTTTGGCGCCATCTGGTGACCAAACATCGACATTACAGAAAAAATAAAAAATTTTAAACTCTAATTCAAAATTTGTGAAATATCTGTGCTGCATTACACCGCAGCAGGCTGCCACGATGGCACCAATAGTGGGGGAAATGGGTGGTTAGGTGTCTTCTCCAAGGACCCTAGACGTGCACCCAGTGGTATGCGTCTCCCCTTATTTAACAAGGTTTTTTTTTTGTTTTTTTTGTTCAGCCGCTCCTCCTCCAGGTCGACTAAGAACGTTTTAAGTCTAGTTTCAGTCAGTCAGTCATCTTCTTATCCGTCTGTCCCTTTCAGGGTTACAGGGGGTGCCGGAGCCCATCCCGGCCAATTTAAGGCGTAGGGCAGGGTACACCCCGAACAGGTTACCAGTCTGTCACAGGGCCACACACACACTCATTCCTAGGGGCAATTTGGTACCGGCCAATCAATGTCTTTGGAGGGTGGGAGGAAACCCACGCAAACACGGGGAGAACATGCAAACTCCACACAGAGAGGACAGTGTTCCAAACCTCGTCTAAGTTTTCGTTTTAGTCTTCGTCTTTGGAACAAAAATTAATATAAGATTAATATAAAATTATAATATAATTATAATATATAATTATAATATATTATAATATAAAATTAATAATTAATATTAATTTTAGTCGACGAATAGTTTTCGTCTGGTTTTTGTGTTAAAAAAAAAAAAAAAAACTCTGCCGAGCTTTAACTAAAACAGCAAACATAGAAAACAACGTAAAAAAAAACCAAATTTTTTAGTGAGTGAGGAACGTTTTAAAAATGACACCTCTTAATAATCCTGTAAACAAAGTAAACATTGTACTGTAAACAAAGTAAACATTGTACTGTAAACAAAGTAAACATTGTACTGTAAACAAAGTAAACATTGTACTGTCTCTTTAAATTAGCCGTTAGCAACCAAGCTAACAGGAAGTTAGAAGGGCCGACAAGCTAGCATTAGCTTGAAGTTAGCATGCTGTTTTAAGTTTCTGACCACCATGGTGTGTGACTTCCTCATGGCTGCAGGTGTGTGTGTAGACGGTGTGAACGTGCAGCATTGTGTGTGGGGGGGTGGAGAGGATGGGTGACAACACGGGCAGACAGACAGATGGACAGACAGACAGACGGATGGACAGACTGACAGACGGATGGACAGACAGACAGGCAGACGGATGGACAGACAGACAGGCAGACGGATGGACAGACAGACGGATGGACAGACAGACAGGCAGACGGATGGACAGACAGACAGGCAGACGGATGGACAGACAGACAGGCAGACGGATGGACAGACAGACAGACGGATGGACAGACAGACAGGCAGACGGATGGACAGACTGACAGGCAGACGGATGGACAGACAGACAGGCAGACGGATGGACAGACTGACGGATGGACAGACTGACAGGCAGACGGATGGACAGACAGACAGGCAGACAGACAGACAGGCAGACGGATGGACAGACTGACGGATGGACAGACTGACAGGCAGACGGATGGACAGACAGACAGGCAGACAGACAGACAGGCAGACGGATGGACAGACTGACGGATGGACAGACTGACAGGCAGACGGATGGACAGACAGACAGGCAGACAGACAGACAGGCAGACGGATGGACAGACTGACAGGCAGACGGATGGACAGACTGACAGGCAGACGGATGGACAGACTGACAGGCAGACGGATGGACAGACAGACAGGCAGACGGATGGACAGACTGACAGGCAGACGGATGGACAGACAGACAGGCAGACGGATGGACAGACTGACAGGCAGACGGATGGACAGACAGACGGATGGACAGACAGGCAGACGGATGGACAGACTGACAGGCAGACGGATGGACAGACAGACAGACAGACGGATGGACAG
>CACRXE010000065.1:162500-177500 GCA_902685375.1 Neostethus bicornis | reverse complement strand
TATATGTGTAACTGTGTGTGTGTATATGTGTAACTGTGTGTGTGTATATGTGTATATGTATGTGTCTATATGTGTAACTGTGTGTGTGTATATGTGTAACTGTGTGTGTGTATATGTGTAACTGTGTGTGTGTATATGTGTATATGTATGTGTGTATATGTGTAACTGTGTGTGTGTATATGTGTAACTGTGTGTGTGTATATGTGTAACTGTGTGTGTGTATATGTGTAACTGTGTGTGTGTATATGTGTATATGTATGTGTGTATATGTGTAACTGTGTGTGTCTATATGTGTAACTGTGTGTGTGTATATGTGTAACTGTGTGTGTGTATATGTGTAACTGTGTGTGTGTATATGTGTAACTGTGTGTGTGTGTATATGTGTATATGTATGTGTCTATATGTGTAACTGTGTGTGTGTATATGTGTAACTGTGTGTGTGTATATGTGTAACTGTGTGTGTGTATATGTGTAACTGTGTGTGTGTATATGTGTAACTGTGTGTGTGTATATGTGTAACTGTGTGTGTGTATATGTGTAACTGTGTGTGTGTATATGTGTAACTGTGTGTGTGTATATGTGTATATGTATGTGTGTATATGTGTAACTGTGTGTGTGTATATGTGTATATGTATGTGTGTATATGTGTAACTGTGTGTGTGTATATGTGTAACTGTGTGTGTGTATATGTGTAACTGTGTGTGTGTATATGTGTATATGTATGTGTGTATATGTGTAACTGTGTGTGTGTATATGTGTAACTGTGTGTGTGTATATGTGTAACTGTGTGTGTGTATATGTGTAACTGTGTGTGTGTATATGTGTATATGTATGTGTGTATATGTGTAACTGTGTGTGTGTATATGTGTATATGTGTAACTGTGTGTGTGTATATGTGTAACTGTGTGTGTGTATATGTGTAACTGTGTGTGTATATGTGTATATGTATGTGTGTATATGTGTAACTGTGTGTGTGTATATGTGTATATGTATGTGTCTATATGTGTAACTGTGTGTGTGTATATGTGTAACTGTGTGTGTGTATATGTGTAACTGTGTGTGTGTATATGTGTAACTGTGTGTGTGTATATGTGTATATGTATGTGTGTATATGTGTAACTGTGTGTGTGTATATGTGTAACTGTGTGTGTGTATATGTGTAACTGTGTGTGTGTATATGTGTATATGTATGTGTGTATATGTGTAACTGTGTGTGTGTATATGTGTATATGTGTAACTGTGTGTGTGTATATGTGTAACTGTGTGTGTGTATATGTGTATATGTATGTGTCTATATGTGTAACTGTGTGTGTGTATATGTGTAACTGTGTGTGTGTATATGTGTAACTGTGTGTGTGTATATGTGTAACTGTGTGTGTGTATATGTGTAACTGTGTGTGTGTATATGTGTATATGTATGTGTCTATATGTGTAACTGTGTGTGTGTATATGTGTATATGTATGTGTGTATATGTGTAACTGTGTGTGTGTATATGTGTATATGTGTAACTGTGTGTGTGTATATGTGTAACTGTGTGTGTGTATATGTGTATATGTATGTGTGTATATGTGTAACTGTGTGTGTGTATATGTGTAACTGTATGTGTGTATATGTGTAACTGTGTGTGTGTATATGTGTATATGTATGTGTCTATATGTGTAACTGTGTGTGTGTATATGTGTAACTGTGTGTGTGTATATGTGTATATGTATGTGTGTATATGTGTAACTGTGTGTGTGTATATGTGTAACTGTGTGTGTATATGTGTAACTGTGTGTGTGTATATGTGTATATGTATGTGTGTATATGTGTATATGTATGTGTGTATATGTGTAACTGTGTGTGTGTATATGTGTAACTGTGTGTGTGTATATGTGTATATGTATGTGTGTATATGTGTAACTGTGTGTGTGTATATGTGTATATGTATGTGTGTATATGTGTAACTGTGTGTGTGTATATGTGTAACTGTGTGTGTGTATATGTGTATATGTATGTGTCTATATGTGTAACTGTGTGTGTGTATATGTGTAACTGTGTGTGTGTATATGTGTAACTGTGTGTGTGTATATGTGTATATGTATGTGTGTATATGTGTAACTGTGTGTGTGTATATGTGTATATGTATGTGTGTATATGTGTAACTGTGTGTGTCTATATGTGTAACTGTGTGTGTGTATATGTGTAACTGTGTGTGTGTATATGTGTAACTGTGTGTGTGTATATGTGTAACTGTGTGTGTGTATATGTGTAACTGTGTGTGTGTATATGTGTAACTGTGTGTGTGTATATGTGTAACTGTGTGTGTGTATATGTGTAACTGTGTGTGTGTATATGTGTAACTGTGTGTGTGTATATGTGTATATGTATGTGTGTATATGTGTAACTGTGTGTGTGTATATGTGTATATGTATGTGTGTATATGTGTAACTGTGTGTGTGTATATGTGTAACTGTGTGTGTGTATATGTGTAACTGTGTGTGTGTATATGTGTATATGTATGTGTGTATATGTGTAACTGTGTGTGTGTATATGTGTATATGTATGTGTCTATATGTGTAACTGTGTGTGTGTATATGTGTAACTGTGTGTGTGTATATGTGTAACTGTGTGTGTGTATATGTGTAACTGTGTGTGTGTATATGTGTAACTGTGTGTGTGTATATGTGTAACTGTGTGTGTGTATATGTGTAACTGTGTGTGTGTATATGTGTAACTGTGTGTGTGTATATGTGTAACTGTGTGTGTGTATATGTGTATATGTATGTGTGTATATGTGTAACTGTGTGTGTGTATATGTGTATATGTGTAACTGTGTGTGTGTATATGTGTAACTGTGTGTGTGTATATGTGTAACTGTGTGTGTGTATATGTGTATATGTATGTGTGTATATGTGTAACTGTGTGTGTGTATATGTGTATATGTATGTGTCTATATGTGTAACTGTGTGTGTGTATATGTGTAACTGTGTGTGTGTATATGTGTATATGTATGTGTGTATATGTGTAACTGTGTGTGTGTATATGTGTAACTGTGTGTGTGTATATGTGTAACTGTGTGTGTGTATATGTGTATATGTATGTGTGTATATGTGTAACTGTGTGTGTGTATATGTGTATATGTGTAACTGTGTGTGTGTATATGTGTAACTGTGTGTGTGTATATGTGTAACTGTGTGTGTGTATATGTGTATATGTATGTGTCTATATGTGTAACTGTGTGTGTGTATATGTGTAACTGTGTGTGTGTATATGTGTATATGTATGTGTGTATATGTGTAACTGTGTGTGTGTATATGTGTAACTGTGTGTGTGTATATGTGTAACTGTGTGTGTGTATATGTGTAACTGTATGTGTGTATATGTGTAACTGTGTGTGTGTATATGTGTATATGTATGTGTCTATATGTGTAACTGTGTGTGTGTATATGTGTAACTGTGTGTGTGTATATGTGTATATGTATGTGTGTATATGTGTAACTGTGTGTGTGTATATGTGTAACTGTGTGTATATGTGTAACTGTGTGTGTGTATATGTGTAACTGTGTGTGTGTATATGTGTATATGTATGTGTGTATATGTGTATATGTATGTGTGTATATGTGTATATGTATGTGTGTATATGTGTAACTGTGTGTGTGTATATGTGTATATGTATGTGTCTATATGTGTAACTGTGTGTGTGTATATGTGTAACTGTGTGTGTGTATATGTGTAACTGTGTGTGTGTATATGTGTAACTGTGTGTGTGTATATGTGTATATGTATGTGTGTATATGTGTAACTGTGTGTGTGTATATGTGTAACTGTGTGTGTGTATATGTGTAACTGTGTGTGTGTATATGTGTAACTGTGTGTGTGTATATGTGTAACTGTGTGTGTGTCTATATGTGTAACTGTGTGTGTGTATATGTGTAACTGTGTGTGTGTATATGTATATATGTATGTGTGTATATGTGTAACTGTGTGTGTGTATATGTGTAACTGTGTGTGTGTATATGTGTAACTGTGTGTGTGTATATGTGTAACTGTGTGTGTGTATATGTGTAACTGTGTGTGTGTATATGTGTAACTGTGTGTGTGTATATGTGTAACTGTGTGTGTGTATATGTGTAACTGTGTGTGTGTATATGTGTAACTGTGTGTGTGTATATGTGTATATGTATGTGTCTATATGTGTAACTGTGTGTGTGTGTATGTGTAACTGTGTGTGTGTATATGTGTATATGTATGTGTGTATATGTGTATATGTATGTGTGTATATGTGTATATGTATGTGTGTATATGTGTAACTGTGTGTGTGTATATGTGTAACTGTGTGTGTGTATATGTGTAACTGTGTGTGTGTATATGTGTAACTGTGTGTGTGTATATGTGTAACTGTGTGTGTGTATATGTGTAACTGTGTGTGTGTATATGTGTATATGTATGTGTGTATATGTGTAACTGTGTGTGTGTATATGTGTATATGTATGTGTCTATATGTGTAACTGTGTGTGTGTATATGTGTAACTGTGTGTGTGTATATGTGTATATGTATGTGTGTATATGTGTAACTGTGTGTGTGTATATGTGTAACTGTGTGTGTGTATATGTGTAACTGTGTGTGTGTATATGTGTAACTGTATGTGTGTATATGTGTAACTGTGTGTGTGTATATGTGTATATGTATGTGTCTATATGTGTAACTGTGTGTGTGTATATGTGTAACTGTGTGTGTGTATATGTGTAACTGTGTGTGTGTATATGTGTATATGTGTAACTGTGTGTGTGTATATGTGTAACTGTGTGTGTGTATATGTGTAACTGTGTGTGTGTATATGTGTATATGTATGTGTCTATATGTGTAACTGTGTGTGTGTATATGTGTAACTGTGTGTGTGTATATGTGTATATGTATGTGTGTATATGTGTAACTGTGTGTGTGTATATGTGTAACTGTATGTGTGTATATGTGTAACTGTGTGTGTGTATATGTGTATATGTATGTGTCTATATGTGTAACTGTGTGTGTGTATATGTGTAACTGTGTGTGTGTATATGTGTATATGTATGTGTGTATATGTGTAACTGTGTGTGTGTATATGTGTAACTGTGTGTGTGTATATGTGTAACTGTGTGTGTGTATATGTGTATATGTATGTGTGTATATGTGTAACTGTGTGTGTGTATATGTGTATATGTATGTGTGTATATGTGTAACTGTGTGTGTGTATATGTGTATATGTATGTGTCTATATGTGTAACTGTGTGTGTGTATATGTGTAACTGTGTGTGTGTATATGTGTATATGTATGTGTGTATATGTGTAACTGTGTGTGTGTATATGTGTAACTGTGTGTGTGTATATGTGTAACTGTGTGTGTGTATATGTGTATATGTATGTGTGTATATGTGTAACTGTGTGTGTGTATATGTGTAACTGTGTGTGTGTATATGTGTAACTGTGTGTGTGTATATGTATATATGTATGTGTGTATATGTGTAACTGTGTGTGTGTATATGTGTAACTGTGTGTGTGTATATGTGTAACTGTGTGTGTGTCTATATGTGTAACTGTGTGTGTGTATATGTGTAACTGTGTGTGTGTATATGTATATATGTATGTGTGTATATGTGTAACTGTGTGTGTGTATATGTGTAACTGTGTGTGTGTATATGTGTAACTGTGTGTGTGTATATGTGTAACTGTGTGTGTGTATATGTGTAACTGTGTGTGTGTATATGTGTAACTGTGTGTGTGTATATGTGTAACTGTGTGTGTGTATATGTGTAACTGTGTGTGTGTATATGTGTAACTGTGTGTGTGTATATGTGTATATGTATGTGTCTATATGTGTAACTGTGTGTGTGTGTATGTGTAACTGTGTGTGTGTATATGTGTATATGTATGTGTGTATATGTGTATATGTATGTGTGTATATGTGTATATGTATGTGTGTATATGTGTAACTGTGTGTGTGTATATGTGTAACTGTGTGTGTGTATATGTGTAACTGTGTGTGTGTATATGTGTAACTGTGTGTGTGTATATGTGTAACTGTGTGTGTGTATATGTGTAACTGTGTGTGTGTATATGTGTATATGTATGTGTGTATATGTGTAACTGTGTGTGTGTATATGTGTATATGTATGTGTCTATATGTGTAACTGTGTGTGTGTATATGTGTAACTGTGTGTGTGTATATGTGTATATGTATGTGTGTATATGTGTAACTGTGTGTGTGTATATGTGTAACTGTGTGTGTGTATATGTTTAACTGTGTGTGTGTATATGTGTAACTGTGTGTGTGTATATGTGTAACTGTATGTGTGTATATGTGTAACTGTGTGTGTGTATATGTGTATATGTATGTGTCTATATGTGTAACTGTGTGTGTGTATATGTGTAACTGTGTGTGTGTATATGTGTAACTGTGTGTGTGTATATGTGTATATGTGTAACTGTGTGTGTGTATATGTGTAACTGTGTGTGTGTATATGTGTAACTGTGTGTGTGTATATGTGTATATGTATGTGTCTATATGTGTAACTGTGTGTGTGTATATGTGTAACTGTGTGTGTGTATATGTGTATATGTATGTGTGTATATGTGTAACTGTGTGTGTGTATATGTGTAACTGTGTGTGTGTATATGTGTAACTGTGTGTGTGTATATGTGTATATGTATGTGTGTATATGTGTAACTGTGTGTGTGTATATGTGTATATGTATGTGTGTATATGTGTAACTGTGTGTGTGTATATGTGTATATGTATGTGTCTATATGTGTAACTGTGTGTGTGTATATGTGTAACTGTGTGTGTGTATATGTGTATATGTATGTGTGTATATGTGTAACTGTGTGTGTGTATATGTGTAACTGTGTGTGTGTATATGTGTAACTGTGTGTGTGTATATGTGTATATGTATGTGTGTATATGTGTAACTGTGTGTGTGTATATGTGTATATGTATGTGTCTATATGTGTAACTGTGTGTGTGTATATGTGTAACTGTGTGTGTGTATATGTGTAACTGTGTGTGTGTATATGTGTAACTGTGTGTGTGTATATGTGTATATGTATGTGTGTATATGTGTAACTGTGTGTGTGTATATGTGTAACTGTGTGTGTGTATATGTGTAACTGTGTGTGTGTATATGTATATATGTATGTGTGTATATGTGTAACTGTGTGTGTGTATATGTGTAACTGTGTGTGTGTATATGTGTAACTGTGTGTGTGTCTATATGTGTAACTGTGTGTGTGTATATGTGTAACTGTGTGTGTGTATATGTATATATGTATGTGTGTATATGTGTAACTGTGTGTGTGTATATGTGTAACTGTGTGTGTGTATATGTGTAACTGTGTGTGTGTATATGTGTATATGTATGTGTCTATATGTGTAACTGTGTGTGTGTATATGTGTAACTGTGTGTGTGTATATGTGTAACTGTGTGTGTGTATATGTGTATATGTATGTGTGTATATGTGTAACTGTGTGTGTGTATATGTGTAACTGTGTGTGTGTATATGTGTAACTGTGTGTGTGTATATGTGTAACTGTGTGTGTGTATATGTGTAACTGTGTGTGTGTATATGTGTATATGTATGTGTGTATATGTGTAACTGTGTGTGTCTATATGTGTAACTGTGTGTGTGTATATGTGTAACTGTGTGTGTGTATATGTGTAACTGTGTGTGTGTATATGTGTAACTGTGTGTGTGTGTATATGTGTATACTGTATGTGTCTATATGTGTAACTGTGTGTGTGTATATGTGTAACTGTGTGTGTGTATATGTGTAACTGTGTGTGTGTATATGTGTAACTGTGTGTGTGTATATGTGTAACTGTGTGTGTGTATATGTGTAACTGTGTGTGTGTATATGTGTAACTGTGTGTGTGTATATGTGTAACTGTGTGTGTGTATATGTGTATATGTATGTGTGTATATGTGTAACTGTGTGTGTGTATATGTGTAACTGTGTGTGTGTATATGTGTATATGTATGTGTGTATATGTGTAACTGTGTGTGTGTATATGTGTATATGTATGTGTGTATATGTGTAACTGTGTGTGTGTATATGTGTAACTGTGTGTGTGTATATGTGTATATGTATGTGTGTATATGTGTAACTGTGTGTGTGTATATGTGTAACTGTGTGTGCGTGTACCTTGGTGCTGGTCTCGGTATCGGGGTTACACTGCAGGATGTCTCTGACCATGGTGGCGTTCCCCTTCTCCACCGCCCAATAGAGAGCCGTTTTATTCTCCTGGAAAAAACATGGAGGTGTGAAGGCTCCGCCCACTCTGCCTGACATCACACCCTGAAGCTCCACCCACTCTGCACGGCGTTTCACCCTGAAGCTCCGCCCACTCTGCCTGGCATCTCACCCTGAAGCTCCACCCACTCTGCACGGCGTTTCACCCTGAAGCTCCGCCCACTCTGCCTGACATCACACCCTGAAGCTCCACCCACTCTGCACGGCGTTTCACCCTGAAGCTCCGCCCACTCTGCCTGGCATCTCACCCTGAAGCTCCACCCACTCTGCACGGCGTTTCACCCTGAAGCTCCGCCCACTCTGCCTGGCATCACACCCTGAAGCTCCACCCACTCTGCACGGCGTTTCACCCTGAAGCTCCACCCACTCTGCCCGCATCTCAGCCTGAAGCTCCACCCACTCTGCCCGCATCTCAGCCTGAAGCTCCACCCACTCCACCTGGCGTTTAACCCTGAAGCTCCGCCCACTCTGCCCAGCGTCTCACCTTGAAGCTCCACCCACTCCACCTGGCGTTTAACCCTGAAGCTCCGCCCACTCTGCCTGGCATCTCACCCTGAAGCTCCACCCACTCTGCCCGCATCTCAGCCTGAAGCTCCACCCACTCTGCCTGGCATCTCAGCCTGAAGCTCCACCCACTCTGCCTGGCATCTCAGCCTGAAGCTCCACCCACTCTGCCTGGCATCTCAGCCTGAAGCTCCACCCACTCTGCCTGGCATCTCAGCCTGAAGCTCCACCCACTCCACCTGGCGTTTAACCCTGAAGCTCCGCCCACTCTGCCTGGCATCTCAGCCTGAAGCTCCACCCACTCCACCTGGCGTTTCACCCTGAAGCTCCGCCCACTCTGCCCGCATCTCAGCCTGAAGCTCCACCCACTCCACCTGGCGTTTAACCCTGAAGCTCCGCCCACTCTGCCCAGCGTCTCACCTTGAAGCTCCACCCACTCTGCCTGGCATCTCAGCCTGAAGCTCCACCCACTCTGCCTGGCGTTTCACCCTGAAGCTCCACCCACTCTGCCTGGCATCTCACCCTGAAGCTCCACCCACTCTGCCTGGCATCTCAGCCTGAAGCTCCACCCACTCTGCCTGGCATCTCAGCCTGAAGCTCCACCCACTCTGCCTGGCATCTCAGCCTGAAGCTCCACCCACTCTGCCTGGCATCTCAGCCTGAAGCTCCACCCACCTGTCCTCGGATATCGATGTCGGCGTATTTGTGCAGCAGCGCTCGGACGATCTCGACATGGCCGCCTCTCACCGCCCCGATCAGAACCGTGTCACCGCTCTGAAACACACACGCAGGTTAGAGGACTGACGTCTGTGTGTGTGTCTGTATGTGTGTGTGTGTATTTATTTGTGTGTGTGTGTGTGTACATGTGTGTGTGTATGTATGTGTGTGTGTATATGTATGAGTGTGTGTATGTTTGTTTTCGTGTGTATGTTTGTGTATCCCTATCCGGGATGTTGACGTACGTCCCGGCGTCCAGCAGGTCCTGTACGATCTCGGTGTGTGTGTGTAGGTGTGTGTGTGTGTGTGTGTGTGTGTGTGTGTGTGTGTGTGTGTGTGTGTATGTCCTCACCCTATCCGGGATGTTGACGTACGTCCCGGCATCCAGCAGGTCCTGTACAATCTCGGTGTGTGTGTGTAGGTGTGTGTGTGTGTGTGTGTGTGTGTGTGTGTGTGTGTCTCCTCACCCTATCCGGGATGTTGACGTACGTCCCGGCGTCCAGCAGGTCCTGTACGATCTCGGTGTACCCCTCCTTAGCGGCGATCGTCAGCGCTGTGTTCCCGTCCTTATCGGTCATGTTAACGTTGGGGTTCCTCTTCAGCAGCTCCTTCACCACCTCCGTGTACCCCCCCTTCACCGCCACGATCAGAGCCGTCATCGAGTTCTACACACACACACACACACACACACACACACACACACACACACACACACCACCGACCATCAGACAACGTGGCTAACACACCACGACCAATCAGAGAGCTGGTAGGACAGGAAGTACCGCCCCCTCCTGGTCCACGTCGGCGCCGTTCTCCAGCAGGTGCATCACACACTCGTAGTGTCCCTTCCTGGACGCCCAGATCAGAGGGGTGGTCCCGTACTGGAAAACACACACGTAGATGTCACACACACATACACACACGCACGCGCGTGCATTACGATTTGTGAGATATGTATTAGTGTACACATGTGTATATGTGTGTGTGTGTGTGTGTGTGTGTGTGTATGTGTGTGTGTGTGTGTGTGTGTGTGTGTATATGTGTGTGTGTGTGTGTGTATGTGTGTGTATGTATGTGTGTGTATATGTGTGTGTGTATGTGTGTGTGTATAGATGTGTGTGTATTTGTGTGTGTATGTGTGTGTGTATGTGTGTGTGTGTGTGTGTGTGTGTATATATGTGTGTGTGTGTATGTGTGTGTAGTATGTGTGTGTGTGTATATATGTGTGTGTGTGTGTGTGTGTGTATGTATGTGTGTGTAGTATGTGTGTGTGTGTATGTGTGCGTGTATATGTGTGTGTTTCTGTGTGTGTATGTATGTGTGCATATGTATGTGTGTGTGTGTGTGTGTGTGTGTGTGTGTGTGTATGTATGTGTGTGTGTGTGTGTGTGTGTATATGTGTGTATGGATATGTGTGTGTGTGTGTGTGTCTTTATGTGTGTATGTGTGTGTATGTATGTGTGTGTGTATGTGTGTGTGTGTATAGATGTGTGTGTGTATGTGTGTGTGTATGTATGTACTTTGTATATGTGTGTGTATGTGTGTGTGTATAGATGTGTGTGTGTATTTGTGTGTGTGTGTGTGTGTTCACCTTATCAGAACAGTTGACCTTAGCCCCGCTCTGCAGCAGCAGTTTAACGATGTGGGCGTGTCCTCGTCCAGCGGCCCAGATGATTGGATACACACTGTACTGCTGTAACCAATAAAAACACAGCAAAATAAATACACAATAAATACATGAATAATAATAATAAATATGAATTTAAATTATTTAATAAATAAAATACAAATAAAAAAAACACAATACAATAAAATATAAAATGTTATTAAAATATAAAAAAAAAATTATTTACATTGTTTACACTTTTAAAATAATTGGTGTATGTGTGTACCTGTCCCGTGGTGTGTGTGTGTGTGTTTGTGTGTGTGTACCTATCCCGTGGTGTGTGTGTGTGTGTGTGTGTGTGTGTACCTGTCCCGTGGTGTGTGTGTGTGTACCTGTCCCGTGGTGTGTGTGTGTACCTGTCCCGTGGTGTGTGTGTGTATACCTGTCCCGTGGTGTGTGTGAGTGTACCTATCCCGTCGTGTGTTTGTGTGTGTGTGTGTGTGTACCTGTCCCGTGGTGTGTGTGTGTGTGTATGTGTGTATGTACCTGTCCCGTGGTGTGTGTGTGTGTACCTGTCCCGTGGTGTGTGTGTGTGTGTGTGTGTGTGTGTACCTGTCCTGTGGTGTGTGTGTGTGTGTGTGTACCTGTCCCGTGGTGTGTGTGTGTGTGTGTATGTACCTGTCCCGTGGTGTGTGTGTGTGTACCTGTCCCGTGGTGTGTGTGTGTGTGTGTGTGTACCTGTCCCGTGGTGTGTGTGTGTGTGTACCTGTCCCGTGGTGTGTATGTGTGTGTACCTGTCCCGTGGTGTGTGTGTGTGTGTACCTGTCCCGTGGTGTGTATGTGTGTACCTGTCCCGTGGTGTGTGTGTGTGTATGTGTGTGTGTACCTGTCCCGTGGTGTGTGTGTGTGTACCTGTCCCGTGGTGTGTATGTGTGTGTGTACCTGTCCCGTAGTGTGTGTGTGTGTATGTGTGTGTGTACCTGTCCCGTGGTGTGTGTGTGTGTACCTGTCCCGTGGTGTGTATGTGTGTGTGTACCTGTCCCGTAGTGTGTGTGTGTGTATGTGTGTGTGTACCTGTCCCGTGGTGTGTGTGTGTGTACCTGTCCCGTGGTGTGTATGTGTGTGTGTACCTGTCCCGTAGTGTGTGTGTGTGTATGTGTGTGTGTACCTGTCCCGTGGTGTGTGTGTGTACCTGTCCCGTGGTGTGTGTGTGTGTATGTGTGTGTGTACCTGTCCCGTGGTGTGTGTGTGTGTATGTGTGTGTGTACCTGTCCCGTGGTGTGTGTGTGTGTGTACCTGTCCCGTGGTGTGTGTGTGTGTGTGTGTGTGTACCTGTCCCGTGGTGTGTGTGTGTGTGTACCTGTCCCGTGGTGTGTGTGTGTGTGTGTGTGTGTGTACCTGTCCCATGGTGTGTGAGTGTACCTGTCCCGTGGTGTGTGTGTGTGTGTGTGTGTGTGTGTGTGTGTGTACCTGTCCCGTGGTGTGTGTGTGTGTATATGTGTGTGTGTGTGTATGTGTGTGTGTGTGTGTGTGTGTACCTGTCCCGTGGTGTGTGTGTGTGTGTATATGTGTGTGTGTGTGTGTGTGTGTGTGTGTGTGTGTACCTGTCCCGTGGTGTGTGTGTGTGTGTATATGTGTGTGTGTGTGTGTGTGTGTGTACCTGTCCCGTGGTGTGTGTGTGTGTGTGTGTGTGTGTACCTGTCCCGTGGTGTGTGTGTGTGTATATGTGTGTGTGTGTGTGTGTGTGTGTGTACCTGTCCTGTGGTGTGTATATGTGTGTGTGTGTGTGTGTGTGTGTGTGTGTGTGTGTGTGTGTGTGTGTACCTGTCCCGTGGTGTGTGTGTATATGTGTGTGTGTGTGTGTGTGTGTGTGTGTGTGTGTGTGTGTACCTGTCCCGTGGTGTGTGTGTGTGTGTATATGTGTGTGTGTGTGTGTGTGTGTGTGTGTACCTGTCCCGTGGTGTTGGGGTTCGCTCCGTGCTCCAGCAGCAGCTTTGCGACCTCCACTCGACCTTTATAAGACGCCCAGGTCAGAGCCGTCCATCCGCCCTGAAACACACCCACCATGAGAACCAATATAACCCCCCTTCACCCGCACCCCACCCTCCATCAGCCGTCCATCCGCCCTGAAACACACCCACCATGAGAACCAATATAACCCCCCTTCACCCGCACCCCACCCTCCATCAGCCGTCCACCCGCCCTGAAACACACCCACCATGAGAACCAATATAACCCCCCTTCACCCGCACCCCACCCTCCATCAGCCGTCCACCCGCCCTGAAACACACCCACCATGAGAACCAATATAACCCCCCTTCACCCGCACCCCACCCTCCATCAGCCGTCCACCCGCCCTGAAACACACCCACCATGAGAACCAATATAACCCCCCTTCACCCGCACCCCACCCTCCATCAGCCGTCCATCCGCCCTGAAACACACCCACCATGAGAACCAATATAACCCCCCTTCACCCGCACCCCGCCCTCCATCAGCCGTCCATCCGCCCTGAAACACACCCACCATGAGAACCAATATAACCCCCCTTCACCCGCACCCCACCCTCCATCAGCCGTCCATCCGCCCTGAAACACACCCACCATGAGAACCAATATAACCCCCCTTCACCCGCACCCCACCCTCCATCAGCCGTCCATCCGCCCTGAAACACACCCACCATGAGAACCAATATAACCCCCCTTCACCCGCACCCCACCCTCCATCAGCCGTCCATCCGCCCTGAAACACACCCACCGTAACCCTTCATGACCTCCATGAACCCCGATCACCCCACCATCCCATCACCCCCATCAGCCCCTGCTCACCATGTCTCTGTGTTCTCTCTGGACTACGTTTCCCATCAGCCCCTCCTCACCATGTCTCTGTGTTCTCTCTGGACTACGTTTCCCATCAGCCCCTGCTCACCATGTCTCTGTGTTCTCTCTGGACTACGTTTCCCATCAGCCCCTCCTCACCATGTCTCTGTGTTCTCTCTGGACTACGTTTCCCATCAGCCCCTGCTCACCATGTCTCTGTGTTCTCTCTGGACTACGTTTCCCATCAGCCCCTGCTCACCATGTCTCTGTGTTCTCTCTGGACTACGTTTCCCATCAGCCCCTCCTCACCATGTCTCTGTGTTCTCTCTGGACTACATTACCCATCAGCCCCTCCTCACCATGTCTCTGTGTTCTCTCTGGACTACGTTTCCCATCAGACCCTGCTCACCATGTCTCTGTGTTCTCTCTGGACTACCTTTCCCATCAGCCCCTGCTCACAATGTCTCTGTGTTCTCTCTGGACTACGTTTCCCATCAGCCCCTGCTCACAATGTCTCTGTGTTCTCTCTGGACTACGTTTTCCATTGGCCCCTGCTCACCATGTCTCTGTGTTCTCTCTGGACTACGTTTCCCATCAGCCCCTGCTCACCATGTCTCTGTGTTCTCTCTGGACTACCTTTCCCATCAGCCCCTCCTCACCATGTCTCTGTGTTCTCTCTGGACTACGTTTCCCATCAGCCCCTGCTCACCATGTCTCTGTGTTCTCTCTGGACTACGTTTCCCATCAGCCCCTGCTCACCATGTCTCTGTGTTCTCTCTGGACTACGTTTTCCATCAGCCCCTGCTCACCATGTCTCTGTGTTCTCTCTGGACTACGTTTCCCATCAGCCCCTGCTCACCATGTCTCTGTGTTCTCTCTGGACTACGTTTCCCATCAGCCCCTGCTCACCATGTCTCTGTGTTCTCTCTAGACTACATTTCCCATCAGCCCCTGCTCACCATGTCTCTGTGTTCTCTCTGGACTACGTTTCCCATCAGCCCCTGCTCACCATGTCTCTGTGTTTCCTCTGGACTACCTTTCCCGTCAGCCCGGCTCTCCATGCCTCTGTGTTCTGGACTACATTAC
>CACRXE010000065.1:145000-152500 GCA_902685375.1 Neostethus bicornis | reverse complement strand
TGGTTACCATGGTGAGGGTAGGAACCTAGATCCTGGTTACCATGGTGAGGGTAGGAACCTAGATCCTGGTTACCATGGTGAGGGTAGGAACGTAGATCCTGGTTACCATGGTGAGGGTAGGAACGTAGATCCTGGTTACCATGGTGAGGGTAGGAACGTAGATCCTGGTTACCATGGTGAGGGTAGGAACGTAGATCCTGGTTACCATGGTGAGGGTAGGAACGTAGATCCTGGTTACCATGGTGAGGGTAGGAACGTAGATCCTGGTTACCATGGTGAGGGTAGGAACGTAGAGCCTGGTTACCATGGTGAGGGTAGGAACGTAGATCCTGGTTACCATGGTGAGGGTAGGAACATAGATCCTGATTACCATGGTGAGGGTAGGAACGTAGATCCTGGTTACCATGGTGAGGGTAGGAACGTAGATCCTGGTTACCATGGTGAGGGTAGGAATGTAGATCCTGGTTACCATGGTGAGGGTAGGAACATAGATCCTGGTTACCATGGTGAGGGTAGGAACGTAGATCCTGGTTACCATGGTGAGGGTAGGAACGTAGATCCTGGTTACCATGGTGAGGGTAGGAACGTAGATCCTGGTTACCATGGTGAGGGTAGGAACGTAGATCCTGGTTACCATGGTGAGGGTAGGAACGTAGATCTTGGTTACCATGGTGAGGGTAGGAACGTAGATCTTGGTTACCATGATGAGGGTAGGAACGTAGATCCTGGTTACCATGGTGAGGGTAGGAACGCAAATCCTGGTTACCATGGTGAGGGTAGGAACGTAGATCTTGGTTACCATGATGAGGGTAGGAACGTAGATCCTGGTTACCATGGTGAGGGTAGGAACATAGATCCTGGTTACCACGGTGAGGGTAGGAACGTAGATCCTGGTTACCATGATGAGGGTAGGAACGTAGATCCTGGTTACCATGGTGAGGGTAGGAACGTAGATCCTGGTTACCATGGTGAGGGTAGGAACGTAGATCCTGGTTACCATGGTGAAGGTAGGAACGTAGATCCTGGTTACCATGGTGAGGGTAGGAACGTAGATCCTGGTTACCATGGTGAGGGTAGGAACATAGATCCTGGTTACCATGGTGAGGGTAGGAACGTAGATCCTGGTTACCATGGTGAAGGTAGGAACGTAGATCCTGGTTACCATGGTGAGGGTAGGAACGTAGATCCTGGTTACCATGGTGAGGGTAGGAACATATATCCTGGTTACCATGGTGAGGGCTAGGAACGTAGATCCTGGTTACCATGGTGAGGGTAGGAATGTAGATCCTGGTTACCATGGTGAGGGTAAGAACGTAGATCCTGGTTACCATGGTGAGGGTAGGAACGTAGATCCTGGTTACCATGGTGAGGGTAGGAACGTAGATCCTGGTTACCATGGTGAGGGTAGGAATGTAGATCCTGGTTACCATGGTGAGGGTAGGAACGTAGATCCTGTTACCATGGTGAGGGTAGGAACGTAGATCCTGATTACCATGGTGAGGGTAGGAACGTAGATCCTGTTACCATGGTGAGGGTAGGAACGTAGATCCTGGTTACCATGGTGAGGGTAGGAACGTAGATCCTGGTTACCACGGTGAGGGTAGGACGTAGATCCTGGTTACCATGGTGAGGGTAGGAACATAGATCCTGGTTACCACGGTGAGGGTAGGAACGTAGATCCTGGTTACCATGGTGAGGGTAGGAACATAGATCCTGGTTACCACGGTGAGGGTGGGAACGTAGATCCTGATTACCATGGTGAGGGTAGGACGTAGATCCTGGTTACCATGGTGAGGGTAGGAACGTAGATCCTGGTTACCATGGTGAGGGTAGGAACCTAGATCCTGGTTACCATGGTGAGGGTAGGAACATAGATCCTGGTTACCATGGTGAGGGTAGGAACGTAGATCCTGGTTACCACGGTGAGGGTAGGAACGTAGATCCTGGTTACCACGGTGAGGGTAGGACGTAGATCCTGGTTACCATGGTGAGGGTAGGAACGTAGATCCTGGTTACCATGGTGATGGTAGGAACGTAGATCCTGGTTACCATGGTGAGGGTAGGAACATAGATCCTGGTTACCATGGTGAGGGTAGGAACATAGATCCTGGTTACCATGGTGAGGGTAGGAACATAGATCCTGGTTACCATGGTGAGGGTAGGAACATAGATCCTGGTTACCATGGTGAGGGTAGGAACGTAAATCTTGGTTACCACGGTGAGGGTAGGACGTAGATCCTGGTTACCATGGTGAGGGTAGGAACATAGATCCTGGTTACCACGGTGAGGGTAGGAACATAGATCCTGATTACCATGGTGAGGGTAGGAACGTAGATCCTGGTTACCATGGTGAGGGTAGGAACGTAGATCCTGGTTACCATGGTGAGGGTAGGAACGTAGATCCTGGTTACCATGGTGAGGGTAGGAACGTAGATCCTGGTTACCATGGTGAGGGTAGGAACGTAGATCCTGGTTACCATGGTGAGGGTAGGAACGTAGATCCTGGTTACCATGGTGAGGGTAGGAACATAGATCCTGATTACCATGGTGAGGGTAGGAACGTAGATCCTGGTTACCATGGTGAGGGTAGGAACGTAGATCCTGGTTACCATGGTGAGGGTAGGAACGTAGATCCTGGTTACCATGGTGAGGGTAGGAACGTAGATCCTGGTTACCATGGTGAGGGTAGGAACGTAGATCTTGGTTACCATGGTGAGGGTAGGAACATAGATCCTGGTTACCACGGTGAGGGTAGGAACGTAGATCCTGGTTACCATGATGAGGGTAGGAACGTAGATCCTGGTTACCATGGTGAGGGTAGGAATGTAGATCCTGGTTACCATGGTGAGGGTAGGAACGTAGATCCTGGTTACCATGGTGAAGGTAGGAACGTAGATCCTGGTTACCATGGTGAGGGTAGGAACGTAGATCCTGGTTACCATGGTGAGGGTAGGAACATAGATCCTGGTTACCATGGTGAGGGTAGGAACGTAGATCCTGGTTACCATGGTGAAGGTAGGAACGTAGATCCTGGTTACCATGGTGAGGGTAGGAATGTAGATCCTGGTTACCATGGTGAGGGTAGGAATGTAGATCCTGGTTACCACGGTGAGGGTAGGAACATAGATCCTGGTTACCATGGTGAGGGTAGGAATGTAGATCCTGGTTACCGCGGTGAGGGTAGGAACGTAGATCCTGGTTACCATGGTGAGGGTAGGAATGTAGATCCTGGTTACCACGGTGAGGGTAGGAACATAGATCCTGGTTACCATGGTGAGGGTAGGAACCTAGATCCTGGTTACCATGGTGAGGGTAGGAACCTAGATCCTGGTTACCATGGTGAGGGTAGGAACCTAGATCCTGGTTACCATGGTGAGGGTAGGAACGTAGATCCTGGTTACCATGGTGAGGGTAGGAACGTAGATCCTGGTTACCATGGTGAGGGTAGGAACGTAGATCCTGGTTACCACGGTGAGGGTAGGAATGTAGATCCTGGTTACCATGGTGAGGGTAGGAACCTAGATCCTGGTTACCATGGTGAGGGTAGGAACGTAGATCCTGGTTACCATGGTGAGGGTAGGAACGTAGATCCTGGTTACCATGGTGAGGGTAGGAACGTAGATCCTGGTTACCATGATGAGGGTAGGAACGTAGATCCTGGTTACCATGGTGAGGGTAGGAATGTAGATCCTGGTTACCATGGTGAGGGTAGGAATGTAGATCCTGGTTACCATGGTGAGGGTAGGAATGTAGATCCTGGTTACCATGGTGAGGGTAGGAATGTAGATCCTGGTTACCGCGGTGAGGGTAGGAACGTAGATCCTGGTTACCATGGTGAGGGTAGGAACGTAGATCCTGGTTACCACGGTGAGGGTAGGAACGTAGATCCTGGTTACCGCGGTGAGGGTAGGAATGTAGATCCTGGTTACCGCGGTGAGGGTAGGAACGTAGATCCTGGTTACCATGGTGAGGGTAGGAATGTAGATCCTGGTTACCACGGTGAGGGTAGGAACATAGATCCTGGTTACCATGGTGAGGGTAGGAACCTAGATCCTGGTTACCATGGTGAGGGTAGGAACCTAGATCCTGGTTACCATGGTGAGGGTAGGAACCTAGATCCTGGTTACCATGGTGAGGGTAGGAACCTAGATCCTGGTTACCATGGTGAGGGTAGGAACCTAGATCCTGGTTACCATGGTGAGGGTAGGAACGTAGATCCTGGTTACCATGGTGAGGGTAGGAACGTAGATCCTGGTTACCATGGTGAGGGTAGGAACGTAGATCTTGGTTACCATGGTGAGGGTAGGAACGTAGATCCTGGTTACCATGGTGAGGGTAGGAACGTAGATCCTGGTTACCATGGTGAGGGTAGGAACGTAGATCCTGGTTACCACGGTGAGGGTAGGAACGTAGATCCTGGTTACCACGGTGAGGGTAGGAATGTAGATCCTGGTTACCACGGTGAGGGTAGGAACATAGATCCTGGTTACCACGGTGAGGGTAGGAACGTAGATCCTGGTTACCATGGTGAGGGTAGGAACGTAGATCCTGGTTACCACGGTGAGGGTAGGAACGTAGATCCTGGTTACCACGGTGAGGGTAGGAATGTAGATCCTGGTTACCACGGTGAGGGTAGGAACGTAGATCCTGGTTACCACGGTGAGGGTAGGAATGTAGATCCTGGTTACCACGGTGAGGGTAGGAACGTAGATCCTGGTTACCATGGTGAGGGTAGGAATGTAGATCCTGGTTACCACGGTGAGGGTAGGAACGTAGATCCTGGTTACCATGGTGAGGGTAGGAACCTAGATCCTGGTTACCATGGTGAGGGTAGGAACGTAGATCCTGGTTACCATGGTGAGGGTAGGAACGTAGATCCTGGTTACCATGGTGAGGGTAGGAACCTAGATCCTGGTTACCATGGTGAGGGTAGGAACCTAGATCCTGGTTACCATGGTGAGGGTAGGAACCTAGATCCTGGTTACCATGGTGAGGGTAGGAACGTAGATCCTGGTTACCATGGTGAGGGTAGGAACGTAGATCCTGGTTACCATGGTGAGGGTAGGAACGTAGATCCTGGTTACCATGGTGAGGGTAGGAACGTAGATCCTGGTTACCATGGTGAGGGTAGGAACGTAGATCCTGGTTACCATGGTGAGGGTAGGAACGTAGATCCTGGTTACCATGGTGAGGGTAGGAACGTAGAGCCTGGTTACCATGGTGAGGGTAGGAACGTAGATCCTGGTTACCATGGTGAGGGTAGGAACATAGATCCTGATTACCATGGTGAGGGTAGGAACGTAGATCCTGGTTACCATGGTGAGGGTAGGAACGTAGATCCTGGTTACCATGGTGAGGGTAGGAATGTAGATCCTGGTTACCATGGTGAGGGTAGGAACATAGATCCTGGTTACCATGGTGAGGGTAGGAACGTAGATCCTGGTTACCATGGTGAGGGTAGGAACGTAGATCCTGGTTACCATGGTGAGGGTAGGAACGTAGATCCTGGTTACCATGGTGAGGGTAGGAACGTAGATCCTGGTTACCATGGTGAGGGTAGGAACGTAGATCTTGGTTACCATGGTGAGGGTAGGAACGTAGATCTTGGTTACCATGATGAGGGTAGGAACGTAGATCCTGGTTACCATGGTGAGGGTAGGAACGCAAATCCTGGTTACCATGGTGAGGGTAGGAACGTAGATCTTGGTTACCATGATGAGGGTAGGAACGTAGATCCTGGTTACCATGGTGAGGGTAGGAACATAGATCCTGGTTACCACGGTGAGGGTAGGAACGTAGATCCTGGTTACCATGATGAGGGTAGGAACGTAGATCCTGGTTACCATGGTGAGGGTAGGAACGTAGATCCTGGTTACCATGGTGAGGGTAGGAACGTAGATCCTGGTTACCATGGTGAAGGTAGGAACGTAGATCCTGGTTACCATGGTGAGGGTAGGAACGTAGATCCTGGTTACCATGGTGAGGGTAGGAACATAGATCCTGGTTACCATGGTGAGGGTAGGAACGTAGATCCTGGTTACCATGGTGAAGGTAGGAACGTAGATCCTGGTTACCATGGTGAGGGTAGGAACGTAGATCCTGGTTACCATGGTGAGGGTAGGAACATATATCCTGGTTACCATGGTGAGGGCTAGGAACGTAGATCCTGGTTACCATGGTGAGGGTAGGAATGTAGATCCTGGTTACCATGGTGAGGGTAAGAACGTAGATCCTGGTTACCATGGTGAGGGTAGGAACGTAGATCCTGGTTACCATGGTGAGGGTAGGAACGTAGATCCTGGTTACCATGGTGAGGGTAGGAATGTAGATCCTGGTTACCATGGTGAGGGTAGGAACGTAGATCCTGTTACCATGGTGAGGGTAGGAACGTAGATCCTGATTACCATGGTGAGGGTAGGAACGTAGATCCTGTTACCATGGTGAGGGTAGGAACGTAGATCCTGGTTACCATGGTGAGGGTAGGAACGTAGATCCTGGTTACCACGGTGAGGGTAGGACGTAGATCCTGGTTACCATGGTGAGGGTAGGAACATAGATCCTGGTTACCACGGTGAGGGTAGGAACGTAGATCCTGGTTACCATGGTGAGGGTAGGAACATAGATCCTGGTTACCACGGTGAGGGTGGGAACGTAGATCCTGATTACCATGGTGAGGGTAGGACGTAGATCCTGGTTACCATGGTGAGGGTAGGAACGTAGATCCTGGTTACCATGGTGAGGGTAGGAACCTAGATCCTGGTTACCATGGTGAGGGTAGGAACATAGATCCTGGTTACCATGGTGAGGGTAGGAACGTAGATCCTGGTTACCACGGTGAGGGTAGGAACGTAGATCCTGGTTACCACGGTGAGGGTAGGACGTAGATCCTGGTTACCATGGTGAGGGTAGGAACGTAGATCCTGGTTACCATGGTGATGGTAGGAACGTAGATCCTGGTTACCATGGTGAGGGTAGGAACATAGATCCTGGTTACCATGGTGAGGGTAGGAACATAGATCCTGGTTACCATGGTGAGGGTAGGAACATAGATCCTGGTTACCATGGTGAGGGTAGGAACATAGATCCTGGTTACCATGGTGAGGGTAGGAACGTAAATCTTGGTTACCACGGTGAGGGTAGGACGTAGATCCTGGTTACCATGGTGAGGGTAGGAACATAGATCCTGGTTACCACGGTGAGGGTAGGAACATAGATCCTGATTACCATGGTGAGGGTAGGAACGTAGATCCTGGTTACCATGGTGAGGGTAGGAACGTAGATCCTGGTTACCATGGTGAGGGTAGGAACGTAGATCCTGGTTACCATGGTGAGGGTAGGAACGTAGATCCTGGTTACCATGGTGAGGGTAGGAACGTAGATCCTGGTTACCATGGTGAGGGTAGGAACGTAGATCCTGGTTACCATGGTGAGGGTAGGAACATAGATCCTGATTACCATGGTGAGGGATAGGAACTGTAGATCCTGGTTACCATGGTGAGG
>CACRXE010000065.1:107500-120000 GCA_902685375.1 Neostethus bicornis | reverse complement strand
GGATCTATGTTCCTACCCTCACCATGGTAACCAGGATCTACATTCCTACCCTCACCATGGTAACCAGGATCTATGTTCCTACCCTCACCATGGTTACCAGGATCCAGCTGGGATTGGATCCCGCCTCCTCGTTGTGTGTCAGAGTGGGCGGGACCTCACCTGTCTCTTCCTGGCGGAGGACAGCCTCTCCTCTCTCACCCCGCTCCCCTCCTCCTCCTTCGCCTCCCTGAGCCGCTCCTCCACCAGCTGCTCCACCAGGAGGTTGTGCGTCCTGAGGAGGCGCTGCGGTCGCCACGGTGGCCTCCGAGGCTCCCGGTTCCAGCGGCGATCCTGTTCCTCCTGCTGCAGGATGGCGGTCACGGCGCTCCTTAGGACCAACAGCTGCTCTGCAGATGAACACCTGAAGGTGGAGTCCATGGTCATCCAGATGTGGACTTTTAGATCCTCCAGGTCCTGCTGCAGCTGGTCCTCCTGATCCTCGTCAGGGGTCTCCTGTTTGAAAAGCTCCTCCTCTCTGAGGATCAGCCTGCTGCTGATGTCCACATGTAGAGGCTGCTCCTCAGGTCGGGCTTCTTCCTGCTCCGGGTGCTCCTGCTGCCCCTCATGCCCCTGGTGCTCCTGCTGCCCCTCATGCCCCTGCTGCCCCTCATGCCCCTGGTGCTCCTGCCGATGTGGACCTACAGGAAACACAGGAAGATTTTCTGAGATCTTCCTCCGATCCGTGGATGTGGTTTCTGTGAGTCTGGTACTGATGCCAGGCAGCCACGACGGTGCCAATAGTGGACGCAACTAGGGCAGGGGTGCCCAACCTTTTTCATCCGAAGATCTACTTTTTATCTTGCAAACCTTTAGAGATCTACCGGTCCTGCGACGACGTCACAGATCTGCAGCTGAGTAGAAACTAGGGGTGAATTTCAGAGCTCCGTGAAGTTGGCCCCTCTTAAAAAAAAATTAACAAAAATTAACAAAAAATATGTCAATAATGTGCTGTTTTATTTTTATTTTCGTAGATTTTTACGATTCTTTTATAGGTCAATCTGAGGTCATCCAGCCCCCCCTTCCGCCTAAAAATGCGAGAAAACTCTTAAAAACAGTGTCAATCGTTTGTGCCATTTTAGTTTAATTAAATTTTAAGAAAACGATTTGGACGATGACGTCATCTAGACCTTTATTTATTTCCGGATATCGCCATCTTTGATTACGTCATCGTCCAAATCGTTTTCCTACAATTTAAATAAACTAAAATGGCACAAACAAAATTTTTTACAGCACAAACATTACAAACGTAGCACAAACGATTTCCACCAATTAAATGAGTTTTCTCGCATTTTTAGGCGGAAGGGGGACTGGATGACGTCATCGTCCAAATCTTACTTCTTTAAATGAAAGAATTTTCGTTTATATTTTTTTTTAAGAGGGGCCAACTTCACGGAGCTGAATTTCAGGCATCAAACCAGGGTTGTTTGAAAATTAATTATTTAGAATTGTATAAAAAATATTGCTTTGATAGTTTCATCCTGATCGACTTCTGGGTTTTAGTTAATGCGCTCTATAACATAAGAAAGGCGCTAGGTCAGGGGTTCTTTACCTTGTTGGAGGAACCGAACCCCACCAGTTTCATATGAACCCTTCTTTAGTAGCGTCAATAACGCTAACCCAACGTTGCTGACACACACCGCTGGTCAGACGGAGGGTTATTAAAGAAGGTGAAGGAGGTCTCACTCTTCTGCTTATCCAGCCCTCTCTAAGCGGTCTGATAGGGAGGTCTCACTCTGCTGCTTATCCAGCCCTCTCTAAGCAGTCTGATAGGGAGGTCTCACTCTGCTGCTTATCCAGCCCTCTCTAAGCGGTCTGATAGGGAGGTCTCACTCTGCTGCTTATCCAGCCCTCTCTAAGCGGTCTGATAGGGAGGTCTCACTCTGCTGCTTTTCCAGCCCTCTCTAAGCGGTCTGATAGGGAGGTCTCACTCTGCTGCTTATCCAGCCCTATCTAAGCGGTCTGATAGGGAGGTCTCACTCTGCTGCTTATCCAGTCCTCTCTAAGCGGTCTGATAGGGAGGTCTCACTCTGCTGCTTATCCAGCCCTCTCTAAGCGGTCTGATAGGGAGGTCTCACTCTGCTGCTTATCCAGCCCTCTCTAAGCGGTCTGATAGGGAGGTCTCACTCTGCTGCTTATCCAGCCCTCTCTAAGCGGTCTGATAGGGAGGTCTCACTCTGCTGCTTATACAGCCCTCTCTTAGCGGTCTGATAGGGAGGTCTCACTCTGCTGCTTATCCAGCCCTCTCTAAGCGGTCTGATAGGGAGGTCTCACTCTGCTGCTTATACAGCGCTATCTAAGTGGTCTGATGGGGAGGTCTCACTCTGCTGCTTATCCAGCCCTCTCTAAGCAGTCTGATAGGGAGGTCTCACTCTGCTGCTTATCCAGCCCTCTCTAAGCGGTCTGATAGGGAGGTCTCACTCTGCTGCTTATCCAGCCCTCTCTAAGCGGTCTGATAGGAAGGTCTCACTCTGCTGCTTATCCAGCCCTCTCTAAGAGGTCTGATAGGGAGGTCTCACTCTGCTGCTTATCCAGACCTCTCTAAGCGGTCTGATAGGGAGGTCTCACTCTGCTGCTTATCCAGCCCTCTGTAAGCGGTCTGATATGGAGGTCTCACTCTGCTGCTTATCCAGCCCTCTCTAAGCGGTCTGATAGGGAGGTCTCACTCTGCTGCTTATCCAGCCCTCTCTAAGCGGTCTGATAGCGAGGTCTCACTCTTCTGCTTATCCAGCCCTCTCTGAGCGGTCTGATAGGAAGGTCTCACTCTGCTGCTTATCCAGCCCTCTCTAAGCGGTCCGATAGGGAGGTCTCACTCTGCTGCTTATCCAGCCCTCTCTAAGAGGTCTGATAGGAAGGTCTCACTCTGCTGCTTATCCAGCCCTCTCTAAGCGGTCTGATAGGGAGGTCTCACTCTGCTGCTTATACAGCCCTCTCTAAGCGGTCTGACAGGGAGGTGCTTATTCAGCCCTCTCTAAGTGGTCTGATAGGGAGGTCTCACTCTGCTGCTTATCCAGCCCTCTCTGAGCGGTCTGATAGGGAGGTCTCACTCTGCTGCTTATCCAGCCCTCTAGAAGCGGTCTGATACGGAGGTCTCACTCTGCTGCTTATCCAGCCCTCTCTAAGCGGTCTGATAGGGAGGTCTCACTCTGCTGCTTATACAGCCCTCTCTAAGCGGTCTGATAGGGAGGTCTCACTCTGCTGCTTATCCAGCCCTCTCTAAGCGGTCTGATAGGGAGGTCTCACTCTGCTGCTTATACAGCGCTATCTAAGCGGTCTGATAGGGAGGTCTCACTCTTGCTTATACAGCCCTCTCTAAGCGGTCTGATAGGGAGGTCTCACTCTGCTGCTTATCCAGCCCTCTCTAAGCGGTCTGATAGGGAGGTCTCACTCTGCTGCTTATCCAGCCCTCTCTAAGCGGTCTGATAGGGAGGTCTCACTCTGCTGCTTATCCAGCCCTCTCTAAGCGGTCTGATAGGGAGGTCTCACTCTGCTGCTTATCCAGCCCTCTCTAAGCGGTCTGATAGGGAGGTCTCACTCTGCTGCTTATACAGCCCTCTCTAAGCGGTCTGATAGGAAGGTCTCACTCTGCTGCTTATCCAGCCCTCTCTAAGCGGTCTGATAGGGAGGTCTCACTCTGCTGCTTATCCAGCCCTCTCTAAGCGGTCTGATAGGGAGGTCTCACTCTGCTGCTTATCCAGCCCTCTCTAAGCGGTCTGATAGGGAAGGTCTCACTCTGCTGCTTATCCAGCCCTCTCTAAGAGGTCTGATAGGGAGGTCTCACTCTGCTGCTTATCCAGCCCTCTCTAAGCGGTCTGATAGGGAGGTCTCACTCTGCTGCTTATCCAGCCCTCTCTAAGCGGTCTGATAGGGAGGTCTCACTCTGCTGCTTATCCAGCCCTCTCTAAGCGGTCTGATAGGGAGGTCTCACTCTGCTGCTTATCCAGCCCTCTCTAAGCGGTCTGATAGGGAGGTCTCACTCTGCTGCTTATCCAGTCCTCTCTAAGAGGTCTGATAGGGAGGTCTCACTCTGCTGCTTATCCAGTCCTCTCTAAGAGGTCTGATAGGGAGGTCTCACTCTGCTGCTTATCCAGCCCTCTGTAAGCAGTCTGATAGGGAGGTCTCACTCTGCTGCTTATCCAGCCCTCTCTAAGCGGTCTGATAGGGAGGTCTCACTCTGCTGCTGATCCAGCCCTCTCTAAGCGGTCTGATAGGGAAGGTCTCACTCTGCTGCTTATCCAGCCCTCTCTAAGCGGTCTGATAGGGAGGTCTCACTCTGCTGCTTATCCAGTCCCTCTCTAAGCGGTCTGATAGGGAGGTCTCACTCTGCTGCTTATCCAGCCCTCTCTAAGCGGTCTGATAGAGGAGGTCTCACTCTGCTGCTTATCCAGTCCCTCTCTAAGCGGTCTGATAGGGAGGTCTCACTCTGCTGCTTATCCAGCCCTCTCTAAGCGGTCTGATAGGGAGGTCTCACTCTGCTGCTTATCCAGCCCTCTCTAAGCGGTCTGATAGGGAGGTCTCACTCTGCTGCTTATCCAGCCCTCTCTAAGCGGTCTGATAGGGAGGTCTCACTCTGCTGCTTATCCAGCCCTCTCTAAGCGGTCTGATAGGGAGGTCTCACTCTGCTGCTTATCCAGCCCTCTCTAAGACGGTCTGATAGGGAGGTCTCACTCTGCTGCTTATCCAGCCCTCTCTAAGCGGTCTGATAGGGAGGTCTCACTCTGCTGCTTATCCAGCCCTCTCTAAGCGGTCTGATAGGGAGGTCTCACTCTGCTGCTTATACAGCGCTATCTAAGCGGTCTGATAGGGAGGTCTCACTCTTGCTTATACAGCCCTCTCTAAGCGGTCTGATAGGGAGGTCTCACTCTGCTGCTTATCCAGCCCTCTCTAAGCGGTTATAATAGGGAGGTCTCACTCTGCTGCTTATCCAGCCCTCTCTAAGCGGTCTGATAGGGAGGTCTCACTCTGCTGCTTATCCAGCCCTCTCTAAGCGGTCTGATAGGGAGGTCTCACTCTGCTGCTTATCCAGCCCTCTCTAAGCGGTCTGATAGGGAGGTCTCACTCTGCTGCTTATCCAGCCCTCTCTAAGCGGTCTGATAGGGAGGTCTCACTCTGCTGCTTATCCAGCCCTCTCTAAGCGGTCTGATAGGGAGGTCTCACTCTGCTGCTTATACAGCCCTCTCTAAGCGGTCTGATAGGGAGGTCTCACTCTGCTGCTTATCCAGCCCTCTCTAAGCGGTCTGATAGGGAGGTCTCACTCTGCTGCTTATCCAGCCCTCTCTAAGCGGTCTGATAGGGAGGTCTCACTCTGCTGCTTATCCAGCCCTCTCTAAGCGGTCTGATAGGGAGGTCTCACTCTGCTGCTTATCCAGCCCTCTCTAAGCAGTCTGATAGGGAGGTCTCACTCTGCTGCTTATCCAGCCCTCTCTAAGCGGTCTGATAGGGAGGTCTCACTCTGCTGCTTATCCAGCCCTCTCTAAGCGGTCTGATAGGGAGGTCTCACTCTGCTGCTTATCCAGCCCTCTCTAAGCGGTCTGATAGGGAGGTCTCACTCTGCTGCTTATCCAGCCCTCTCTAAGCGGTCTGATAGGGAGGTCTCACTCTGCTGCTTATCCAGCCCTCTCTAAGCGGTCTGATAGGGAGGTCTCACTCTGCTGCTTATCCAGCCCTCTCTAAGCGGTCTGATAGGGAGGTCTCACTCTGCTGCTTATACAGCCCTCTCTAAGCGGTCTGATAGGGAGGTCTCACTCTGCTGCTTATCCAGCCCTCTCTAAGAGGTCTGATAGGGAGGTCTCACTCTGCTGCTTATCCAGCCCTCTCTAAGCGGTCTGATAGGGAGGTCTCACTCTGCTGCTTATCCAGCCCTCTCTAAGCGGTCTGATAGGGAGGTCTCACTCTGCTGCTTATACAGCCCTCTCTAAGCGGTCTGATAGGGAGGTCTCACTCTGCTGCTTATCCAGCCCTCTCTAAGCGGTCTGATAGGGAGGTCTCACTCTGCTGCTTATCCAGCCCTCTCTAAGCGGTCTGATAGGGAGGTCTCACTCTGCTGCTTATCCAGCCCTCTCTAAGCGGTCTGATAGGGGAGGTCTCACTCTGCTGCTTATCCAGCCCGCTCTAAGCGGTCTGATAGGGAGGTCTCACTCTGCTGCTTATCCAGCCTTCTCCAAATGGTCTGATAGGGAGGTCTCACTCTGCTGCTTATCCAGCCCTCTCTAAGCGGTCTGATATGGAGGTCTCACTCTGCTGCTTATCCAGCCCTCTCTAAGCGGTCTGATAGGGAGGTCTCACTCTGCTGCTTATCCAGCCCTCTCTAAGCGGTCTGATATGGAGGTCTCACTCTGCTGCTTATCCAGCCCTCTCTAAGCGGTCTGATAGGGAGGTCTCACTCTGCTGCTTATCAAGCCCTCTCTAAGCAGTCTGATAGGGAGGTCTCACTCTGCTGCTTATCCAGCCCTCTCTAAGAGGTCTGATAGGGAGGTCTCACTCTGCTGCTTATCCAGCCCTCTCTAAGCGGTCTGATAGGGAGGTCTCACTCTGCTACTTATCCAGATTTCTGATAGGGAGGTCTCACTCTGCTGCTTATCCAGATTTCTGATAGGGAGGTCTCACTCTGCTGCTTGTCCAGTCCTCTCTAAGCGGTCTGATAGGGAGGTCTCACTCTGCTGCTTATACAGCCCTCTCTAAGAGGTCTGATAGGGAGGTCTCACTCTGCTGCTTATCCAGCCCTCTCTAAGCGGTCTGATAGGGAGGTCTCACTCTGCTGCTTATCCAGCCCTCTCTAAGCGGTCTGATAGGGAGGTCTCACTCTGCTACTTATCCAGATTTCTGATAGGGAGGTCTCACTCTGCTGCTTATCCAGATTTCTGATAGGGAGGTCTCACTCTGCTGCTTGTCCAGTCCTCTCTAAGCGGTCTGATAGGGAGGTCTCACTCTGCTGCTTATCCAGCCCTCTCTAAGCGGTCTGATAGAGAGGTCTCACTCTGCTGCTTATCCAGCCCTCTCTAAGCGGTCTGATAGGGAGGTCTCACTCTGCTGCTTATCCAGTCCTCTCTAAGCGGTCTGATAGAGAGGTCTCACTCTGCTGCTTGTCCAGTCCTCTCTAAGCGGTCTGATAGGGAGGTCTCACTCTGCTGCTTGTCCAGTCCTCTCTAAGCGGTCTGATAGAGAGGTCTCTTTCTGCTGTTTATCCAGTCCTCTCTAAGCGGTCTGATAGGGAGGTCTCACTCTGCTGCTTATACAGCCCTCTCTAAGCGGTCTGATAGGGAGGTCTCACTCTGCTGCTTATCCAGCCCTCTCTAAGCGGTCTGATAGGGAGGTCTCACTCTGCTGCTTATCCAGCCTTCTCTAAGAGGTCTGATAGGGAGGTCTCACTCTGCTGCTTATCCAGCCCTCTCTAAGAGGTCTGATAGGAAGGTCTCACTCTGCTGCTTATCCAGCCCTCTCTAAGCGGTCTGATAGGGAGGTCTCACTCTGCTGCTTATCTAGCCCTCTCTAAGCGGTCTGATAGGGAGGTCTCACTCTGCTGCATATCCAGCAGACCGGTAGGGAGCCTCACTCAGACACATATACAGCCAAGACGGTGCCAATGGTGGAAGCAACTAGGGCAGGGGTGCTCAACCTTTTTCGTCCAAAGATCTACTTTTTAACTAGCAAACCTCTTGAGATCCACCGGTCCTGTCACCAACCTGGAAGTATGCGTCCACTCCTTTTTTAGCCTTCAGATCTGCAGCTTAGTAGAAACTAGGGGTGAATTTCAGGCATCAAATCGGGGTTGTTTGAAAATTAATTATTTAGTTTTGTATAAAAAATATTGCTTTGGTAGTAGAAAAAATTTCAAAAAAGTCTTCTGGACAGTTTAATTCTTGATCAAGACGTTTCGACTTCAATCCGGAAATCATTTTCAATTTGATGAAATGGACTGAAAACTGGATCTAGGTAGCTGCAAAGAACACTACACTGGTGAAACGAAGCAACCACTCCACAAAAGACTTTACCAACACAGAAGAGAAGCCTCTAGTGGTCCACAGTCTGCCTCTAGTGGTCCACAGTCTGCCTCTAGTGGTCCACAGTCTGCCTCTAGTGGTCCACAGTCTGCCTCTAGTGGTCCACAGTCTGCTGTACATCTACATCTTAAATCCACCAAACACACTTTTGAGGACAGTGAGGTGAAGATTCTAAGTAGAGAGAAAGGATGGTTTGAAAGAGGTGTGAAGGAAGCCATCTTTGTGATGAAAGAGAATCCCTCACTGAATCGGAGTGGAGGCGTTAGATACATTCTGCCCGGTATTTACAGCAGCCTTTTGAAGCCATGGACTAAAGATGACACCTCGTGACCCAGTTTCACGCCTCTTGATAGCAGGAATTTCTATTCACTAGGCTTTTAGCATTTTTATAATAGGTTCGTTTACTGGTCTGTGGCTACAATAGGAGCCATTCACGGCCATCATAGGTAACACAGGCTCATTGGTCGAGCCCTTCATAGGTAACACAGGCTCATTGGTCGAGCCCTTCATAGGTAACACAGTCTCATTGGTCGAGCCCTTCATAGGTAACACAGTCTCATTGGTCGAGCCCTTCATAGGTAACACAGTCTCATTGGTCGAGCCCTTCATAGGTAACACAGGCTCATTGGTCGAGCCCTTCATAGGTAACACAGTCTCATTGGTCGAGCCCTTCATAGGTAACACAGTCTCATTGGTCGAGCCCTTCATAGGTAACACAGGCTCATTGGTCGAGCCCTTCATAGGTAACACAGTCTCATTGGTCGAGCCCTTCATAGGTAACACAGGCTCATTGGTCGAGCCCTTCATAGGTAACACAAGCTCATTGGTCGAGCCCTTCATAGGTAACACAGTCTCATTGGTCGAGCCCTTCATAGGTAACACAGTCTCATTGGTCGAGCCCTTCATAGGTAACACAGGCTCATTGGTCGAGCCCTTCATAGGTAACACAGTCTCATTGGTCGAGCCCTTCATAGGTAACACAGTCTCATTGGTCGAGCCCTTCATAGGTAACACAGTCTCATTGGTCGAGCCCTTCATAGGTAACACAGTCTCATTGGTCGAGCCCTTCATAGGTAACACAGTCTCATTGGTCGAGCCCTTCATAGGTAACACAGTCTCATTGGTCGAGCCCTTCATAGGTAACACAGGCTCATTGGTCGAGCCCTTCATAGGTAACACAGTCTCATTGGTCGAGCCCTTCATAGGTAACACAGTCTCATTGGTCGAGCCCTTCATAGGTAACACAGTCTCATTGGTCGAGCCCTTCATAGGTAACACAGGCTCATTGGTCGAGTCCATCATAGGTAACACAGTCTCATTGGTCGAGCCCTTCTTACTATTTTTTTTATCTTTTACTCAGGTTAGTATAAATAGATCCAGTTTTCAGTCCATTTCATTCAGATTGAAAATGATTTCCGGATGGAAGTCGAAACGTCTCGTTGAAGAATTAAACTGTCCAGAAGACTTTTTTGAAACTTTTTCTACTATGGATCACTCCTGGATGAATGAGGGACTACATGGATTTCTTGCTTTAATAGTTTCATCCTGACTTCTGGGTTTTAGTCAGGTGGGTTAATGCGCTCTATAACACAGTCAAGACGCTAGATGAGGGGTTCTTAACCTTGTTGGAGGAACCGAACCCCACCAGTTTCATATGAACCCTTCTTTAGTAGCGTCACTAACGCTAACCCACCGTCACTGACGCACACCGCTGGTCAGTAGGAGGGTTATTAAAGCACCAATGACACCACCCTCATTGGGCTCATCTCTGATGGCGATGAGTCGGCCTACAGGATGGAGGTAGACCGGCTGGTGTCCTGGTGCAGCAACAACAGCCTGGAGCTCAACGCTCAGAAGACAGTGGAGATGATCGTGGACTTTAGGAAAGTCACAGCTCCCATTACCCCCCTTGCACTGACAGACTCCCCCATCACCACTGTAGACTCTTTCCGCTTCCTCTGCACTACCATCACACAGGACCTAAAGTGGGAGCCGTCCATCAGCTCCCTGATCAAAAAGACCCAGCAGAGGATGAAGAAAGCCAAGCTGCCCACCCAGATCGAGTCCATCCTCAGGGTCTTGATGGGTCACGGTCTTGAAGGGTCCGGGTCTAGATGGGTCCAGGTCTTGAAGGGTCAGGGTCTTACCTTTAAGGATCCCACGGTGTTTCCAGATCTTGATCCCCGTCCGGATCATCATGACGGTTTAAAACCGGTTTTTCTTCTCATGAAATTTTAATCTGAGAAACAAGAGAGGTTTGATTTCTACACGGAGAGTCTGAGCCGTGTGAGAGGGGCAGGAGTGTGTTTGTGTATGTGTATGTGTGTGTGTGTGTGTGTATGTGTATGTGTGTGTGTGTATGTGTATGTGTATGTGTGTGTGTGTGTGTGTGTGTGTGTGTGTGTATGTGTGTGTGTATGTGTATGTGTGTGTGTGTATGTGTATGTGTGTGTGTGTGTGTGTGTGTGTGTATGTGTGTGTGTATGTGTGTGTGTGTATGTGTATGTGTGTGTGTGTGTGTGTGTGTGTGTGTGTGTGTATGTGTGTATGTGTGTATGTGTATGTGTGTGTGTGTGTGTGTGTGTGTGTGTGTGTGTGTGTGTGTGTGTGTGTGTGTGTGAACCCATGACCTTCTTGCTGTGAGGTCACCGTGGCGGTGGACCGGATTAAATCGTTAAACGGACCGCATGTGGCCCGCGGGCCATAGTTTACCCACACCTTATCTAACATGTATGTTTATGAAGGAAATCAGAAAAACATGCAGGGAGAACACGCGAACTACACACAGAGAGGTGAAGGTTTCAAGCCTACCTGTAACTCGAACCCTGACCTTCTTGCTGTCACCATGGTAACCGCTGCGCCACCTGAAAAAAAAACTGTGAAATAAAATAAAACCAGCTGTGATTGGTTAAAAAAAAAAAGAACCTCATTAAAGCTTTTAAATAATCTAAAAGTTTCCACTGTTTTTTTTTTAACTTGTTCCATCACGTCGTCGCCCTCTGCTGGAGGAGAGGCAGGTTACCATGGTAACTCCTACATTATGGGATGTTTTATCTCCTCCGGCTTCATGCTGCGCTCTGATTGGCTAGAGATGACCAACGAGCTGTGAACACCTGTGACTCTGGAGTGGGCGGAGCTTCAGGGGAGGAAGGAGTATATAGGCAGGTGAGTGAGTGAGTGAGTGAGTGAGTGAGTGTGTGTGTGTGTGTGTGTGTGTGTGTGTGTGTGTGTGTGTGTGTGTGTGTGTAAAAAAAAAAAAAGTTTAATAAAATCTAGACTCTGATTGGTCGGTTGTGTGAGAGTATTCTGATCCGGTTACCATGGTGAACGCACGTTAAAATGATGTTGCGTTTTTGGATAGAGGGAGGAGCTCCGAGAAGAGCCGCTCCTCCGCCGGGTCGAGGGGAGCCAGATGGGGATGTTACCATGGTGAGGGTAGGAACGTAGATCCTGGTTACCATGGTGAGGGTAGGAACATAGATCCTGGTTACCATGGTGAGGGTAGGAACGTAGATCCTGGTTACCATGGTGAGGGTAGGAACGTAGATCCTGGTTACCATGGTGAGGGTAGGAACGTAGATCCTGGTTACCATGGTGAGGGTAGGAACGTAGATCCTGGTTACCATGGTGTGGGTAGGAACGTAGATCCTGGTTACCATGGTGAGGGTAGGAACGTAGATCCTGGTTACCATGGTGAGGGTAGGAATGTAGATCCTGGTTACCATGGTGAGGGTAGGAACGTAGATCCTGGTTACCATGGTGAGGGTAGGAAGGTAGATCCTGGTTACCATGGTGAGGATAGGAACGTAGATCCTGGTTACCATGGTGAGGGTAAGAATGTAGATCCTGGTTACCATGGTGAGGGTAGGAAGGTAGATCCTGGTTACCATGGTGAGGGTAGGAACGTAGATCCTGGTTACCATGGTGAGGGTAGGAAGGTAGATCCTGGTTACCATGGTGAGGGTAGGAAGGTAGATCCTGGTTACCATGGTGAGGGTAGGAATGTAGATCCTGGTTACCATGGTGAGGGTAGGAACGTAGATCCTGGTTACCATGGTGAGGGTAGGAAGGTAGATCCTGGTTACCATGGTGAGGGTAGGAATGTAGATCCTGGTTACCATGGTGAGGGTAGGAACTTAGATCCTGTTTACCATGGTGAGGGTAGGAATGTAGATCCTGGTTACCATGGTGAGGGTAGGAACGTAGATCCAGGTTACCATGGTGAGGGTAGGAAGGTAGATCCTGGTTACCATGGTGAGGGTAGGAACGTAGATCCTGGTTACCATGGTGAGGGTAGGAATGTAGATTCTGGTTACCATGGTGAGGGTAGGAACGTAGATCCTGTTTACCATGGTGAGGGTAGGAAGGTAGATCCTGGTTACCATGGTGAGGGTAGGAACGTAGATCCTGGTTACCATGGTGAGGGTAGGAACTTAGATCCTGTTTACCATGGTGAGGGTAGGA
>CACRXE010000065.1:95000-102500 GCA_902685375.1 Neostethus bicornis | reverse complement strand
AGAGTCACCCACTGTAGTGTTACCAACCAGAGTCACCTACTGCAGTGTTACCAACCAGAGTCACCCACTGTAGTGTTACCAACCAGAGTCACCCACTGCAGTGTTACCAACCAGAGTCACCCACTGTAGTGTTACCAACCAGAGTCACCTACTGTAGTGTTACCAACCAGAGTCACCCACTGTAGTGTTACCCACCAGAGTCACCTACTGTAGTGTTACCAACCAGAGTCACCTACTGTAGTGTTACCAACCAGAGTCACCTACTGCAGTGTTACCAACCAGAGTCACCTACTGTAGTGTTACCAACCAGAGTCACCTACTGTAGTGTTACCCACCAGAGTCACCCACTGCAGTGTTACCAACCAGAGTCACCCACTGTAGTGTTACCAACCAGAGTCACCTACTGTAGTGTTACCCACCAGAGTCACCTACTGTAGTGTTACCCACCAGAGTCACCTACTGTAGTGTTACCAACCAGAGTCACCCACTGTAGTGTTACCAACCAGAGTCACCTACTGTAGTGTTACCAACCAGAGTCACCCACTGTAGTGTTACCAACCAGAGTCACCTACTGTAGTGTTACCAACCAGAGTCACCTACTGTAGTGTTACCAACCAGAGTCACCTACTGTAGTGTTACCAACCAGAGTCACCCGCTGTAGTGTTACCAACCAGAGTCACCTACTGTACTGTTACCAACCAGAGTCACCTACTGTACTGTTACCAACCAGAGTCACCTACTGTAGTGTTACCAACCAGAGTCACCCACTGTAGTGTTACCAACCAGAGTCACCCACTGTAGTGTTACCAACCAGAGTCACCCACTGTAGTGTTACCAACCAGAGTCACCTACTGTAGTGTTACCAACCAGAGTCACCTACTGTACTGTTACCAACCAGAGTCACCCACTGCAGTGTTACCAACCAGAGTCACCTACTGTACTGTTACCAACCAGAGTCACCCACTGCAGTGTTACCAACCAGAGTCACCTACTGTACTGTTACCAACCAGAGTCACCCACTGTAGTGTTACCAACCAGAGTCACCTACTGTAGTGTTACCAACCAGAGTCACCTACTGTAGTGTTACCAACCAGAGTCACCTACTGTAGTGTTACCAACCAGAGTCACCCACTGTAGTGTTACCAACCAGAGTCACCCACTGTAGTGTTACCAACCAGAGTCACCTACTGTACTGTTACCAACCAGAGTCACCTACTGTACTGTTACCAACCAGAGTCACCTACTGTAGTGTTACCAACCAGAGTCACCCACTGTAGTGTTACCAACCAGAGTCACCCACTGTAGTGTTACCAACCAGAGTCACCCACTGTAGTGTTACCAACCAGAGTCACCCACTGTAGTGTTACCAACCAGAGTCACCCACTGCAGTGTTACCAACCAGAGTCACCCACTGTAGTGTTACCAACCAGAGTCACCTACTGTAGTGTTACCAACCAGAGTCACCCACTGTAGTGTTACCAACCAGAGTCACCCACTGCAGTGTTACCAACCAGAGTCACCCACTGTAGTGTTACCAACCAGAGTCACCTACTGTAGTGTTACCCACCAGAGTCACCCACTGTAGTGTTACCAACCAGAGTCACCTACTGTAGTGTTACCAACCAGAGTCACCTACTGTAGTGTTACCAACCAGAGTCACCTTCTGCAGTGTTACCAACCAGAGTCACCCACTGCAGTGTTACCAACCAGAGTCACCTACTGTAGTGTTACCAACCAGAGTCACCCACTGCAGTGTTACCAACCAGAGTCACCTACTGTAGTGTTACCAACCAGAGTCACCTACTGTAGTGTTACCAACCAGAGTCACCCACTGCAGTGTTACCCACCAGAGTCACCCACTGTAGTGTTACCAACCAGAGTCACCTACTGTAGTGTTACCAACCAGAGTCACCCACTGTAGTGTTACCAACCAGAGTCACCCACTGTAGTGTTACCAACCAGAGTCACCCACTGCAGTGTTACCAACCAGAGTCACCTACTGTACTGTTACCAACCAGAGTCACCCACTGCAGTGTTACCAACCAGAGTCACCTACTGTACTGTTACCAACCAGAGTCACCCACTGTAGTGTTACCAACCAGAGTCACCCACTGTAGTGTTACCAACCAGAGTCACCTACTGCAGTGTTACCCACCAGAGTCACCTACTGTAGTGTTACCCACCAGAGTCACCTACTGTAGTGTTACCCACCAGAGTCACCTACTGTAGTGTTACCCACCAGAGTCACCTACTGTAGTGTTACCCACCAGAGTCACCTACTGCAGTGTTACCAACCAGAGTCACCTACTGTAGTGTTACCAACCAGAGTCACCTACTGTAGTGTTACCAACCAGAGTCACCCACTGTAGTGTTACCAACCAGAGTCACCTACTGTAGTGTTACCAACCAGAGTCACCCACTGCAGTGTTACCAACCAGAGTCACCTACTGTAGTGTTACCCACCAGAGTCACCTACTGTAGTGTTACCAACCAGAGTCACCTACTGTAGTGTTACCCACCAGAGTCACCTACTGTAGTGTTACCCACCAGAGTCACCCACTGTGGTGTTACCAACCAGAGTCACCTACTGTAGTGTTACCAACCAGAGTCACCCACTGTAGTGTTACCAACCAGAGTCACCCACTGTAGTGTTACCAACCAGAGTCACCTACTGCAGTGTTACCAACCAGAGTCACCTACTGTAGTGTTACCAACCAGAGTCACCTACTGTAGTGTTACCAACCAGAGTCACCCACTGTAGTGTTACCAACCAGAGTCACCCACTGTAGTGTTACCAACCAGAGTCACCTACTGCAGTGTTACCAACCAGAGTCACCTACTGTAGTGTTACCAACCAGAGTCACCTACTGTAGTGTTACCAACCAGAGTCACCTACTGTAGTGTTACCAACCAGAGTCACCTACTGTAGTGTTACCAACCAGAGTCACCTACTGTAGTGTTACCAACCAGAGTCACCTACTGTAGTGTTACCAACCAGAGTCACCTACTGTAGTGTTACCAACCAGACTCACCCACTGTAGTGTTACCAACCAGAGTCACCTACTGTAGTGTTACCCACCAGAGTCACCCACTGCAGTGTTACCCACCAGAGTCACCTACTGTAGTGTTACCAACCAGACTCACCCACTGTAGTGTTACCAACCAGAGTCACCTACTGTAGTGTTACCCACCAGAGTCACCTACTGTAGTGTTACCCACCAGAGTCACCCACTGCAGTGTTACCCACCAGAGTCACCTACTGTAGTGTTACCCACCAGAGTCACCCACTGTAGTGTTACCAACCAGAGTCACCTACTGTAGTGTTACCAACCAGAGTCACCCACTGTAGTGTTACCAACCAGAGTCACCCACTGCAGTGTTACCAACCAGAGTCAGCTACTGTAGTGTTACCCACCAGAGTCACCTACTGTAGTGTTACCCACCAGAGTCACCTACTCACAGAGGAGCTCTGTGAGCACCAGACTGCGCTCACTGAGATGCTCCACCATCTGTGCCCTATGCCATCAGACTTTTTAAAGCAGCCACATCGGGCAGGAGCAGTAGAGAGCTGCTGGGATTTTAATGATTGTTTTTACTGATTTTTTTTATATTCATTTAGAAGCATGTCCGTGTAGTCCCTCATTCATCAGGAGTGATCCATAGTAGAAAAAGTTTTAAAAAGTCTTCTGGACAGTTTATTTCTTGATCGAGACGTTTCGACTTCCATCTGGAAATCATTTTCAATCTGAATGAAATGGACTGAAAACTGGATCTATTTATACTAACCTGAGTAAAAGGTAAAAAAATAGTAAGAAGGGCTCGACCAATGAGCCTGTGTTACCTATGAAGGGCTCGACCAATGAGACTGTGTTACCTATGAAGGGCTCGACCAATGAGACTGTGTTACCTATGAAGGGCTCGACCAATGAGACTGTGTTACCTATAAAGGGCTCGACCAATGAGCCTGTGGTACCTATGAAGGGCTCGACCAATGAGACTGTGTTACCTATGAAGGGCTCGACCAATGAGCCTGTGTTACCTATAAAGGGCTCGACCAATGAGACTGTGTTACCTATGAAGGGCTCGACCAATGAGCCTGTGTTACCTATGAAGGGCTCGACCAATGAGCCTGTGTTACCTATGAAGGGCTCGACCAATGAGCCTGTGTTACCTATGAAGGGCTCGACCAATGAGCCTGTGTTACCTATGAAGGGCTCGACCAATGAGCCTGTGTTACCTATGAAGGGCTCGACCAATGAGCCTGTGTTACCTATGAAGGGCTCGACCAATGAGCCTGTGTTACCTATGAAGGGCTCGACCAATGAGCCTGTGTTACCTATGATGGCCATGAATGGCTCCTATTGTAACCACAGACCAGTAAACGACCCTATTATAAAATGCTAAAAGCCTAGTGAATAGAAATTCCTGCTAACGAGAGGCGTGAATCTCAGTCACGAGTTGAATGCTGAAGCCATGGACTAAAGATGACACCTCGTGACCCAGTTTCACGCCTCTCGTTAGCAGGAATTTTTATTCACTAGGCTTTTAGCATTTTATAATAGGGTCGTTTACTGGTCTGTGGCTACAATAGGAGCCATTCATGACCATCATAGGTAACACAGGCTCATTGGTCGAGCCATCATAGGTAACACAGTCTCATTGGTCGAGCCCTTCATAGGTAACACAGTCTCATTGGTCGAGCCCTTCATAGGTAACACAGGCTCATTGGTCGAGCCCTTCATAGGTAACACAGTCTCATTGGTCGAGCCCTTCATAGGTAACACAGTCTCATTGGTCGAGCCCTTCATAGGTAACACAGTCTCATTGGTCGAGCCCTTCATAGGTAACACAGTCTCATTGGTCGAGCCCTTCATAGGTAACACAGTCTCATTGGTCGAGCCCTTCATAGGTAACACAGTCTCATTGGTCGAGTCCTTCTTACTATTTTTTTATTTTTTACTCAGGTTAATATAAATAGATCCAGTTTTCAGTCCATTTCATTCAGATTGAAAATGATTTCCGGATAGAAGTCAAAACGTCTCAATCAAGAATTAAACTGTCCAGAAGACTTTTTTAAAACTTTTTCTACTATGGATCACTCCTGGATGAATGAGGGACTACACTGACTTTCTGTTTTAATCTTTTATTTTGAACTGTTGTTGTTGTGTATCCTGATGTGAAAATGGGAGAAACAGATGTGAAGATAATTTCCCTCAGGATTAATAAAGTATTTGTCTGTCTGGTTTGGAGAAGAGGTGCTGGTCTTTGGTGGAGCAGGAGTACAGCAGACCCTCACCAAGGACCGGTTGTGACCTCACGTTAAGGATCAAAAATGATCAATTATTTTTATTCTTCTTGTGTTCGGGTTTCAACGGCTGAAGCAACCTAATGGAACATTACTGCCACCTACAGGACCACTCTCATCAACCCCAGCCACCTCACCCGGAGGACAGTCCTACCGCCATCTTCAACTTCTGGAGCAAAAGCATGTGGCATGGTGAGGATAGGAACGTAGATCCTGGTTACCATGGTGAGGATAGGAACGTAGATCCTGGTTACCATGGTGAGGATAGGAACGTAGATCCTGGTTACCATGGTGAGGGTAAGAACGTAGATCCTGGTTACCATGGTGAGGGTAGGAACGTAGATCCTGGTTACCATGGTGAGGGATAGGAACGTAGATCCTGGTTACCATGGTGAGGGTAAGAACGTAGATCCTGGTTACCATGGTGAGGGTAGGAACGTAGATCCTGGTTACCATGGTGAGGGTAAGAACGTAGATCCTGGTTACCATGGTGAGGGTAGGAACGTAGATCCTGGTTACCATGGTGAGGGTAGGAACGTAGATCCTGGTTACCATGGTGAGGATAGGAACGTAGATCCTGGTTACCATGGTGAGGGTAGGAACGTAGATCCTGGTTACCATGGTGAGGGTAGGAAGTGGTTACTATAGTGACCTCACAGCAAGAAGGTCGTGTGTTCGAATCTCGTGTTTGAAACACTGTCCTTCTGCGTGGGTTTCGAGGACCCGCTTGAAAACGAGATATTTCATCTCAAGGGGGAGGGGCTAACCCTCCTAATAATAAAACTAAGGGTGTAATTATTCGTAAACAAATGGGGAGGTGTGGCCGTTGTGGAGCTGCGGTGACCCACCCACAAACAAAACAGAACAGTAAGCGGTCACCATGGCAACCGTCTGATCTTACTTCATTTTCTCGGCCAGCTGCTCGGTGTTCAAACGGATGGCCTGGGACAGCTGGGAAACGGGGTTCAGCATCAGGTTATCGAGGATCACCTGAAAGAGAAACCAAAGCATCATCAGCATCTCGTCATGACTCACCCGCAGCGTTTCCATGGCAACTTTAACACGGCAAATCAGAGCCTGGGACTACCCTCTGACTGGTGGGTGGTCCGAGAAGTTTCGCCTTTATTCTGTCCCTCGCCACCTCGTCCTCGCAGACGAGGGGTTACCCAATCACAGAGCCAGCTTTTTTGATGAGTTTGTTTGGTCTGTTTGTGTTGTTTGTTTTTATAGCAGCTCGCCAGGCTCTAGACCACGGGTGCCCAACCAGTCGATCGTGGTCTAACGGTAACCCAGACAGATTTCACGTCGCCCGCCTGGTGTGGAAAAAAACTCCTCACCCAAATCGCTATCGGGTGAGGAGCTCTGCCATCCGGGAGGAGCTCAGTGTCGAGCCGCTCCTCCTCCAAGTCGAGAGAAGCCAGATCGGGTGGTTCAGGCATCCCGAGCGCCTCACTGGTGAGGTGTTCCGGAAGAGGAGACCCAGAGGCAGACCCCAGACCCGCTGGAGAGACTATGTCTCCCAGCTGGACAGGGAACACCTCAGGATCCTCCTGGGTGAGATGGAGGATGCAGCCGGGGTGAGAGAAGATGGGGTTTCCCGTCTGATGCTGTTACCCCAAAGACCAGACCCCGGAACTAAACCAGTCCGTGGCACGCGTTAGATAACGAGATTATTCAGTTTGCTGTTTGTTGGAAAGCGTGTGCGCCCCCTTGTGCCTGTTAAAGGGTTAAAACAGCTGCTGTTAATTGAATTAAAAATACTTTTTCAATCTGAAAGTAAATTTGATGCCGCGGTGCCAACACCTCGATACCTCCCCGGTCCACTTACACGGTGTAAAGGCTGGCATCTGAACGGTTAAAAAAAAACAGTCCATAATGAGTCCATGAAGTCAGGCTTCAACGAACCACACCAAGTGGCCCCTCCCCATTCCTGCTTGGTCAGAACGAGCATCCACAGTTCCTCCATCTTGAATCTGGATGTTACCATGACAACCACAGGGACACTGGGCTCAAACACCCTCCTTTCTGATCGTCTCCTTCTCAGTTCTGACTCCTCCAGCCACGTGGATCTGGTTCCAGCTAGCTGCTGGTTGAGTCCACGTAAACAAAACGAAACGACTCCATGACCAACAAAACGGAGAGCTGGTCTAAAACCAGCCGTCTGAAGTAAAACAGTCCAAAACGACGTCCAAAGA
>CACRXE010000065.1:72500-77500 GCA_902685375.1 Neostethus bicornis | reverse complement strand
GGCTTTGTCAATGACCTCACGTCCCCCCTCACCCCCTTCCGTTCCGTCATCTTCCGCTTGTTCCGGGGGAGCGGCTGCTTGGTTTCTCCAATGTAGTGTTCTTTGCAGCTCCCTTCACTGCATCGGATCCAATAAACTACATTACTCTGTTTTTATTTATTGGATCCGGTGCAGTGAAGGGAGCTGCAAAGAACACTACACCGTGGAAACGAAACAACCACTCCACAAAAGACTTTACCAACACAAAAGAGAAGCCTCTAGTGGTCCACAGTCTGCCTCTAGTGGTCCACAGTCTGCCTCTAGTGGTCCACAGTCTCCCTCAAGTGGTCCACAGTCTGCCTCTAGTGGTCCACAGTCTGCTGTACGTCTGCATCTTAAATCCACCAAACACACTTTTGAGGACAGTGAGGTGAAGATTCTAAGTAGAGAGAAAGGATGGTTTGAAAGAGGGGTGAAGGAAGCCATCTTTGTGAAGAAAGAAAATCCCTTACTGAATCGGAGTGGAGGCATTAGATACATTCTGCCCGGGATTTACAGCAGCCTTTTGAAGCCATGGACTAAAGATGACACCTCGTGACCCAGTTTCACGCCTCTCGTTAGCAGGAATTTCTATTCACTAGGCTTTTAGCATTTTTATAATAGGTTCGTTTACTGGTCTGTGGTTACAATAGGAGCCATTCACGGCCATCATAGGTAACACAGGCTCATTGGTCGAGCCATTCATAGGTAACACAGGCTCATTGGTCGAGCCCTTCATAGGTAACACAGGCTCATTGGTCGAGTCCTTCATAGGTAACACAGTCTCATTGGTCGAGCCCTTCATAGGTAACACAGGCTCATTGGTCGAGCCCTTCATAGGTAACACAGGCTCATTGGTCGAGCCCTTCATAGGTAACACAGTCTCATTGGTCGAGCCATCATAGGTAACACAGGCTCATTGGTCGAGCCCTTCATAGGTAACACAGTCTCATTGGTCGAGCCCTTCATAGGTAACACAGGCTCATTGGTCGAGCCCTTCATAGGTAACACAGGCTCATTGGTCGAGCCCTTCATAGGTAACACAGTCTCATTGGTCGAGCCCTTCATAGGTAACACAGTCTCATTGGTCGAGCCCTTCATAGGTAACACAGTCTCATTGGTCGAGCCCTTCATAGGTAACACAGGCTCATTGGTCGAGCCCTTCATAGGTAACACAGGCTCATTGGTCGAGCCCTTCATAGGTAACACAGTCTCATTGGTCGAGCCCTTCATAGGTAACACAGTCTCATTGGTCGAGCCCTTCATAGGTAACACAGTCTCATTGGTCGAGCCCATCATAGGTAACACAGGCTCATTGGTCGAGCCCTTCATAGGTAACACAGTCTCATTGGTCGAGCCCTTCATAGGTAACACAGTCTCATTGGTCGAGTCCTTCATAGGTAACACAGGCTCATTGGTCGAGTCCTTCATAGGTAACACAGTCTCATTGGTCGAGTCCTTCATAGGTAACACAGGCTCATTGGTCGAGCCCTTCATAGGTAACACAGTCTCATTGGTCGAGCCCTTCATAGGTAACACAGTCTCATTGGTCGAGCCCTTCATAGGTAACACAGGCTCATTGGTCGAGTCCTTCATAGGTAACACAGGCTCATTGGTCGAGTCCTTCATAGGTAACACAGTCTCATTGGTCGAGTCCTTCATAGGTAACACAGGCTCATTGGTCGAGTCCTTCATAGGTAACACAGGCTCATTGGTCGAGTCCTTCATAGGTAACACAGTCTCATTGGTCGAGTCCTTCATAGGTAACACAGGCTCATTGGTCGAGCCCTTCATAGGTAACACAGTCTCATTGGTCGAGCCCTTCATAGGTAACACAGTCTCATTGGTCGAGTCCTTCATAGGTAACACAGTCTCATTGGTCGAGTCCTTCATAGGTAACACAGGCTCATTGGTTCATTGGTCGAGTCCTTCATAGGTAACACAGTCTCATTGGTCGAGCCCTTCATAGGTAACACAGTCTCATTGGTCGAGCCCTTCATAGGTAACACAGTCTCATTGGTCGAGCCCTTCATAGGTAACACAGTCTCATTGGTCGAGCCCTTCATAGGTAACACAGTCTCATTGGTCGAGCCCTTCATAGGTAACACAGTCTCATTGGTCGAGCCCTTCATAGGTAACACAGTCTCATTGGTCGAGCCCTTCATAGGTAACACAGTCTCATTGGTCGAGCCCTTCATAGGTAACACAGTCTCATTGGTCAAGCCCTTCATAGGTAACACAGTCTCATTGGTCGAGCCCTTCATAGGTAACACAGTCTCATTGGTCGAGCCCTTCATAGGTAACACAGGCTCATTGGTCGAGCCCTTCTTATTATTTTTTTATCTTTTACTCAGGTTACTATAAATAGATCCAGTTTTTTGTCCATTTCATTCAGATTGAAAATGATTTCCGGATGGAAGTCGAAACGTCTCGATCAAGAATTAAACTGTCCAGAAGACTTTTTTTTAAACTTTTTTCTACTTTCTTCAGGAGACGAAACAAAAAAAAAATTAAAATTAAAATTTAATTTTTTAAAATTTATGATTTTTGGCTCAGATTCTGTAAAAAAACGGATTCTGTGACCCGTTAAAAAAAAAACCCTCAGACCTTCCAAACCTCCTCCTGGAGGTGGACTGGATCCTGCTGGAGTGGATCCGGGTGGAGTGGGTCCAGGTGGAGTGGATCCTGCTGGAGTGGATCCTGCTGGAGTGGGTCCGGGTGGACTGGATCCAGGTTCGGCGTAACTGTCCGCCAGGCTGGCCCAACGAGAAACCCACTTCGGTCCGTCTGGTCCCGACACCTGAGCCGGAACCTGTAGACCAGAATGAAGAGTTACTGCACCAGGAGGAAAAGCTCCTCCAGGAGGATCTGGAAGGTTCCCCCAGGAGGTTCCCTCCAGGAGGGTTCCTCTGGTAGGTTCCTCCGGTAGGTTTCCTCTGGGAGGTTACCCCGGTAGGTTCCTCCGGTAGGTTCTCCTCTGAGAGGTTCCCCTGGTAGGTTCCCCCGGTAGGTTCCCCCGGTAGGTTCCTCCATTAGGTTCCTCCGGTAGGTTCCTCTGGGGGGGTTCCTCCATTAGGTCCCTACAGGAGGTTTCCTCTGAGAGGTTCCCCCGGTAGGTTCCTCCAGTAGGTTCCTCCGGGAGGTTTCCTCTGAGAGGTTCCCCCGGTAGGTTCCCCCGGTAGGTTCCCCCGGTAGGTTCCTCCATTAGGTTCCTCCGGTAGGTTCCTCTGGGGGGGTTCCTCCATTAGGTCTCTACAGGAGGTTTCCTCTGAGAGGTTCCCCCGGTAGGTTCCTCCAGTAGGTTCCTCCAGTAGGTTCCTCCGGGAGGTTTCCTCTGAGAGGTTCCCCCGGTAGGTTCCTCCAGTAGGTTCCTCCGGTGAGGGTCCCCCAGTAGGTTTCTCTGGGTTCCACCGTTACCTGTACGGGGGCGGTCGGGGGGCGGCTCATACCAGCTGGGATAAAGCCATGCAACAGGTCCACAGAGGTACCATCACAGGTCAGACCACTGTACTCTGGAGAGTCCAGGACACCAAACACCTGTCGGACAGAGGGGCATGCATGAGGACCGGGACGACAGGGGGGCGCACCATGCAGGAAAACAGGAAGTGCTTTACGTGTTCCACCATCCAGACATTTTGATTTGTTTACGTTTTGATGGACGGGGCGGTGCTGCAGCGGCTAGCAGCGGCTAGCAGCGGCTAGCACGGTGGCCTCACAGCAAGAAGGTCAGGGTTTGGAGGCGGGGCTTTAAACACTGTTCTTTCTGTGTGTGGTTTACATGTTCTACCTGTGTGTGGGGGGGGGGGTTTCTCTGGTTTCCTCCAAAAATAGACATGTTAGGAATGAGTGTGTGAGTGTGTGTGTGTGTGTGGCCCCTGTGACAGACTGGCAACCTGTTTGCCGTGGGTGCCGTGGTGGTGGGTGCCACACGGCGCCACACGGTGCCACACTCATCAGGGTTAAACGGTTCAGAAAACAAATCAAAACAAAATGTTTTTGCAAACCGAAGACGAGTTTTTTTCTGCTAAGCTTTTGTTCCCTCACCGTGTGTGTGTGTGTGTGTGTGTGTGTGTGTGTGTGTGTGTGTGAAAGAGAGAGAGAGAGAGACGGAGTGTATATCAGTGTGTGTGTGTGTGTGTGTGTGTGTGTGTGTGTGTGTGTGTGAAAGAGAGAGAGAGAGAGAGACGGAGTGTATATCAGTGTGTGTGTGTGTGTGTGTGTGTGTGTGTGTGTGAGAGTGTGTATCAGTGTGTGTGTGTGTGTGTGTGTGAGAGAGAGACAGAGTGTATATCAGTGTGTGTGTGAGAGAGAGAGAGTGTATGTCAGTGTGTGTGTGTGTGTGTGTGTGTGTGTGTGTGTGTGTGTGAGAGAGAGAGACAGAGTGTATATCAGTGTGTGTGTGAGAGAGAGAGAGTGTATGTCAGTGTGTGTGTGTGTGTGTACGCTCCCCCTCCCTCTGGCTCCACCTCTAAATGGTCATCTTAACTCGTAAGCCCCGCCCCTCTGGCTCCACCTCTAAATCATCATCTTAACTCGTTAGCCCCGCCCCTCTGGCTCCACCTCTAAATCATCATCTTAACTCGTTAGCCCCGCCCCTCTGGCTCCACCTCTAAATGGTCATCTAAACTCGTAAGCCCCGCCCCTCTGGCTCCACCTCTAAATCATCATCTTAACTCGTTAGCCCCGCCCCTCTGGCTCCACCTCTAAATGGTCATCTTAACTCGTAAGCCCCGCCCCTCTGGCTCCACCTCTAAATCATCATCTTAACTCGTTAGCCCCGCCCCTCTGGCTCCACCTCTAAATCATCATCTTAACTCGTTAGCCCCGCCCCTCTGGCTCCACCTCTAAATGGTCATCTTAACTCGTTAGCCCCGCCCCTCTGGCTCCACCTCTAAATGGTCATCTTAACTCGTTAGCCCCGCCCCTCTGCGATCACCTTATCGATCATGTTCCGAGCTTCCTCCACCTCTTTATCCACACAC
>CACRXE010000065.1:57500-62500 GCA_902685375.1 Neostethus bicornis | reverse complement strand
AATTATTAACACAAATTGTAAATAATTGTGCCCCTATTAGAAAATATACGGTAAGCAATTCAAATAGTCCGTGGTTAGATGAAAACTTAAAAAATCAAATGAAGGATAGAGATAAGGCTAAACTGAAAGCAATACAATCTGGATGTCAGTCAGACATGCAAATATACCGTAGACTTAGAAATTGTGTGGTTAGAGAAAAAAATCAAAAGAAAAGAGCATATTATCATGACAAACTGAGCAATTCTAGTGATGGTAAACAGCTATGGAATAGCTTAAACTCTCTTCTTTATGGTAACACAGCAACTCCACTATTTTTGGAAACTAAACAGGGATTTTTAGCACAACCTCGTGAAATTGCTGATCATTTAAATACATACTTTCTCGGAAAAATAGACACACTCAGGAATACTTTTCCGCAGAAACAAGGAAAGAAAGAATATAGAGCTATAAACCAAATAATGGAAAGGAAAAAGTGTCATTTTAACTTTAAAAATATAAGCGTTTCAGAAGTTGAACAACTTTTACTGATGTACAAAGACAAACCTCCAGGGGTGGATGATTTAGATGGTCGCCTGCTAAAACCAATAGCGTCACTAATTGCACCTGCTATTACTCATCTTATTAATCAATGCTTTAATCAAAATATTTTTTTGTCCGCTTGGAAAGTATCTAAAATTATACCTTTGCTTAAAAACAAAAATATGCCATTTACAGAAACAAACTGTCGACCAATTAGTTTACTCCCAATTCTTAGTAAGATCATGGAGAAAATCATGTATGAACAGATTAACTCATATTTTAATGAAAACAACCTAATAACTAATTATCAGCATGCTTACAGGAAAAAACATTCAACAATGACTGCATTAACCCAAATGAGCGAGGACTGGTTGTGGGAAATGGACAAAGGCAATATAATAGGAGCTGTGCTATTGGACTTTACAGCTGCCTTTGATCTAATAGATCATAAAATGTTATTAGAAAAACTGGAATGTTATGGCTTTGAAAAACCTGCTGTACAGTTCATCAGAAGTTACTTACACGACCGAAAACAACTAGTGTACTATAATGGCTGTCAGTCAGACATTCTAAATGTAAGACATGGTGTGCCTCAAGGCAGCTGCCTAGGGCCACTTTTGTACACAATATTTACTAATGATTTACCATCAGTGTTAGACAAAGCACATGTTTCAATGTTTGCTGACGATACAACAATTTACCTGTCAGGTAAACTGATCAGTGAAGTAAGAGCAAATCTAGAGGTGGAACTTCAAAAAATAGTAAGCTGGGTTAAAGATAATAAACTAATTTTGAATGTTGAGAAAACAACGAGTATAGTTATTGGTACCAAGCATTCTCTAAGACTTAAACCTCAATTAAACCTCTCCATAAAGAAAACAACAGTGAAGCAAATGAAGGAGGTAAAGCTCTTAGGAGTCTGGATAGATTCTACTCTGTCCTGGGATCGTCAGGTAAACAGTGTGGTCTCTAAAATGGGACGTAGTCTAGCAGTCATAAAACGATGTTCAAAATACTTGACAAAGCAAATTACTCCAGGTATTATTCAAAGTCTAGTATTGTCTCATTTGGATTATTGTGCAGTTGTGTGGTCAAACACCTCGTTGAATAATATCAAGAAATTACAGCTGGTGCAAAACAAAGCAGCTCGTGTGGCTCTAAAGTGTGTTTTGAGAACAAGTGTGGCCAAAATGCAATCACAACTCTCATGGCTGTTTGTAAAGGATCGATGGTTATATACCAAAGTTAACTTTTTAAGAAATATTATTACAACTCAAACACCATTGATCTTCTACCAGAAACTGCCTTTCAGTAAAAACACACATTTTTATTCCACAAGACATTCAGAAGGGCAGTGCTTCACTTTACCAAAGTGTAAAACTACACAGAGCCAACGCACAGTCATGTTTAGAGCTATGCAGGAGTGGAATCATTTACCACAGAATAGAAGAGAACGCTTCAAAAAACAACTTAAAAGGTACTATCATCAACCAAACTATGATCTCATGTGATATTGCTGTCTTGTTGTTGTTGTAAAGTGTTATGTTTCTTTTTTTGGATATTTGTGTTTTTATAAGAAATGTAAACTGTTTTTTTAATTAGGTTCATTGTACTACATGAATGTGATTTCATTTAATTGTAATATTTGAAATTTCATTTGACCCCAGGAAGAGTAGCTGATGCAGTTCACTGCTGATGCTGATGGGGATCTAACAAATAAACAAATAAACAAATAAACACACAAACACACATACACACACTAACACACACACACACATACACACACATACACACACACACACACACACAAACACTAACACACACTAACACACACACACACACACACACACACACACATACACACACACACACACACACACACACACACATACACACACACACACACACACACTCACACACACACACACTAACACACACACATACACACACACACACTAACACACACACACATACACACACACACACACACACTAACACACACACACACACTAACACACACATACACTAACACACACTAACACACACACACTAACACACACACACACACACACATATATACACACACACACACACACACACATATATACACACACACACACACACACACACACACTAACACACACACCCACACACTAACACACACACACAAAAGTAAAATCATGAGCATGCAGAGAAGTTTTATTGAGTCTTGTCATACACTCCCAAGGAAGGATGGAACAGCGAGGTTCTGGAACAGGAAACATAAGGTTGAACTGCTTCGGCAGGCAAAGAAGCTGAAGGGAACTGGGGTGTTCTTAAATGAGCACCTAACTCAGAAAAATGCTGAAATCGCCAGACAGGCACGAGTTCTTAGAAAACAAAATAAAATTCTAGCAACTTGGACTAGAAATTGTAAGGTAATGTTAAGACGAAATGAAGAATCTGGAGTGATGGTTATTAGGGAGTTGAAAGACTTGGACAAATACAGATGAATAAAACTTCACATTGGATTGAAAACTCTAATCATGAAATTCTTAATCATGTTAACACAAAACATCACTTACTCAAGATAAACTTTTACAAAAATGCTAAAAATAGCACACATAAATGTATGTAGCTTACGTAACAAACTAACTCAATTGGAACATTTAGCAAGTTTACATAATTTCCAAGTGCTTGCAGTAACAGAAACTCATTTAGACTCTACTTTTGAAGATAATGTTATAACAATGAAAGGATATGACATATTTCGTAAAGACAGACACGCACATGGAGGAGGAGTCGCAATATATGTTCGGAGTCACCTACCAGTTAAAGTAAGGCATGATCTAATGTTTGATACAACTGAATCTATTTGGGTTCAGATTCATGTAAAATATCTTAAGCCAATACTCATTGGGTGCTGCTATAGGCCAGAGGTGTCAAAAGTACCAACATTTTCTACTCAAGTAGAAGTATAAATACCGAGTTAAAAAACTACTTTAGTAAAAGTAGAAGTATCAACTCAAGTTTTCTACTTAAGTAAAAGTAAAAAGTAACCTATTTTAAAACTACTTAAAGTAAAAAAAGTAAAAGTAATTTTCAGAAAAAAAGGAATATTGTTAACAAAAGCGTATGAACATATTTTTTAACTATTATCACATGCTTTAAGGAGCAGAAAATATGATAATAAATCAAAGTGTTTTGGTGAAACTTTATGAATCAGAATTATTTATTTCTTAATAATGGAACCAGCGCATGGAACCAGCGTTGCCAGGTGGGAGGTGCTGGATTATCGTACTAATGACGTAAACTTATCGTATTTTACAAAAAATATCGTACACCCAGTAAAACCACGCCCATTGACAAAATAACACCCTTTACATGCACTCGTAAGGCAGTGGGAGTGAAGGAAACACACAGGAGGCAAAATCCTTGAATTCTTTTTCAAAAATTTTAAGAACTGTAAAAATAAAAAAATAACCAGGGAAATAAGATTTAAAAAAACCAGTAGGGGCGGGACCTAGGAGACGGTATATATAAATTTATATTTATACATATCTACATATATATGTGTACATATAAGGTTTTTTTTTTTTTAATGTTAACCCAAACATCTACATGATACAAAATCTAAGCGATGTGTAGTTTTAATCTCCTCAGTCAGTCTTTATAAACTAATCAATAACATTTTAGATGCTTTTAAGCACAAATACTTCATCCACTACTATTTATGGATTAATCAGTTCAATTAGCTTTGTTTCTAAAGATAAAATAGTGCGTCACAGATCAAAGTTATTTTTATAAAAATACCATCTACAACATTTTCAGCAAAGACGTTTACAATAACCGCAGACTGAAAATAATAATAATAATAAAACATTTCTTTGCTGTTGTTTTTTTTTAAAAAAAAATTGATAATTCAATCAAAGTTCAGTGTTGCAGCATCAGAAACACTTTGATTTCCGAGCCCGAGTCTCAAACACGGAAATTGACGTCCTTGCTCTTTAAAAGTTTGTGGGCGGGGCTACTCGCCCCAAAGTAATGATTGACTGGACCTTTCAGCCAATCATTCATCTGTTCCTTTGTTTGATGCATTCAGGGTTCATAAAAAAAAAAAAAAAATCCGACAAACAGTCGCGGCTTTATAACGGTGACAAAATGGAGAAAGTAGCGACTACTTTTGATAAAATTAACGAAGTAAAAGTACAGATAATTGCATAAAAAAGTAGTGAGTAAAAGTAAAAAGTAGACAAAAAAATAATTACTTCGTTAAAGTAAAGATAACGAGATTTTCTACTTGAGTAAGGTAACGAAGTAGTCTTACTTCGTTACTTGACACCTCTGCTATAGGCCACCAAACACACGTAAACAGTACTTAGATAATATCTGCCAAATGCTTGATTATGTAACTAATACAAATTTTGAAATTTACTTATTAGGAGACTTGAACATCGACTGGAATTCAAACTGTCCAATGAAAATAAGGCTGATGACTTGGT
>CACRXE010000065.1:37500-47500 GCA_902685375.1 Neostethus bicornis | reverse complement strand
TACAGACACACACACACACAGGCACACACATACAGACACACACACACATAGGCACACACTCACACTCATACACACACATACAGACACACACACACACACAGGCACACACTCACACTCATACACACACATACAGACACACACACACACACAGGCACACACTCACACTCATACACACACATACAGACACACACACACACACACACAGGCACACACTCACACTCATACACACACATACAGACACACACACACACACAGGCACACACTCACACTCATACACACACATACAGACACACACACACACTCATATACACACACACACACTCATATACAGAAACACATACACACACACACACTCATATACAGACACACATACACACACACACACTCACACACACACACACACCTCCTCCTGTCAATCAACACCAGCTGGATTCTACTTCCGGTCTCCTGCAGGTGACGCGACCTGTCAGTGACGTCATCATCTTTTTTATGGAGCCGCGCCCAGGGAGCACGCGCACGCGCTCACAGCCACATCATTCCCTTATGCACGCGCACCCCCCCCCCCCCCCCGGTGACCCCCTCTCCTTACCTGTGAACCCCCCCTTCCTCCTCCTCCCTCCAGGCTCTGCACCAGAACCAGGACCCTGAGTGATGCTCCGTTACCCAGGGTCCAGGGTCCGTAGTGATGCTCCGTTACCCAGGGTCCAGGGTCCGTAGTGATGCTCCGTTACCCAGGGTCCAGGGTCCGTAGTGATGCTCCGTTACCCAGGGTCCAGGGTCCGTAGTGATGCTCCGTTACCCAGGGTCCAGGGTCCGTAGTGATGCTCCGTTACCGCAGCATCAGCATCCTGCGTCAATGCGCACGCGTTAGCTGGAAGCTGCGCGGTACCTTTCAGAATAAAAGCATGCCGCGCACATCACGTCACACCTTTCCATCTGAGATGTTGCCATGACAACAGAATCAAGGGATTGGGATGGAGTTAAAAAAAAAAAAAAAAAAGGAGAACAAGGAGCGGGTCCGTAGTGGGTGGACCCGGGACGAGGAGCGGGTCCGTAGTGGACCCGGGACGAGGAGCGGGTCCGTAGTGGACCCGGGACGGGGAGCGGGTCCGTAGTGGGTGGACCCGGGACGGGGAGTGGGTCCGTAGCGGGTGGACCCGGGACGAGGAGCGGGTCCGTAGTGGACCCGGGACGGGGAGCGGGTCCGTAGCAGGTGGACCCGGGACGGGGAGTGGGTCCGTAGTGGGTGGACCCGGGACGAAGAGCGGGTCCGTAGTGGACCCGTAGAGACCATAAGACCAGTCCTAGAGACTGGTCGTAGAGACCAGTGGACCGTAGGGAGGAGACGGCAGCTCAGTGGTTAGAGCGTCCCACAGAGAGCACGTCTAGGGTCCTTAGAGAAGTCACCTAACCCCCGCTTCTCCCACCATTGGCGCCGTTGAAGGGCAGCCTGCTGCGGCGTCATGCAGCACGGTGAGGGATGAGTACAGTAAGTCATTTTATTTATTTATAAAAACGGTTTTAACCTTTATTAAAACAGACGTTTTTTAAAAACGTTCTAATGTTGGGGTTCAGTCCACCTCCTCCACCCGGGTCTGACCCAGGGTCCACCCACTACGGACCCACTCCCCGTTCCAGGCCCGCCCTTTGTGGGCCCCCCTCCTCGTCCTGGGTCGGCCCTTTATGGACCCCCTCATGAAGCCGGGCCCTCCGTTTATGGACCCACTTGTCGTCCAGTCGCCTGCGGGAACCTTTTTCCGTGGTGGGATCCTTCACCGCACCCACCATGCCCACCGTGCCCACCGTGCCACCAGCCCGTAGTCCAACCTCAGTGCTCTCCACTGTGTCTCTCTTGGCTGTTGCCCCCTCCCAGTGGTGGATGAAGTACTCATTTTTTGTACTTAATTAAAAGTACAAAAGTATTTGGTGTAAATTGTACTTTTTAAGTAAAAAGTAAAAGTATTCGATCATAATTCAAACGTTATTTTTTGTGCTATAGGGTGTCACCATGGTAACCAGGATAAATACTCTGCAGGGGTGTGACCCCCCTCTCCCGTTTTTTTTGGTCCACAAAAAAATAAATAAATAAAATAAAAGGGGAGGAGTCAAGATATCCTCTTAAAGGGCCAGTGAATGGGCCCCAAAATGGAGGAAAATGACACTTATTTTTTTAAATGTTTTTGGGGGTGGAGGGGAGGCCCCCCAGTCACTATTTATTGGCTTTGTCAAAGCCCCACCCCCCCTTTGGAAAATTCTAGCTCCGCCCCTGCTCTGTGTAATGATGGCTCAACTTTTTATTTAGAAGTAAACACAACAAACAACGATCTTCTGACTTTTTTAATTTGTTTATATTTGATGTTTGGTTTTTGAATGAATGGAAAATGTTTCTCGATTCATGACTTCTTCTCCCGATCAACTGCTTCTTTTGATTTTGGCGATGCGGCTTCAAGACGCACTAAAAAAAAAAACTTGTGTATTTTTCAAATTCCTGAACGAAAATGTAACAAAAAATATAAACACACTTTTAAAAAGTAGCGAAGTAAAAGTAAAAGTACCGGTCTTAAATTTTACTTAAGTAAAGTACAGATACACAAATTTTTTTACTTAAGTACAGTAACGAAGTACATTTACTTCGTTACGCTCCACCACTGCCCCCTCCCCTCTTGTCCCGTACGCCCTCAACTGAAGTCGCTGAACAGATGGTTGCTCTTCTCTGATTGGCTGACGTCCAAAAAAAACCGTCCAATCGTTTTTTTTGGCGTTTAGATGTCGGCCTGTAACCATGGCGCCCGACATCCCGGTTGCTATGTGTCCTTATCCTAGTTGCTGTGTGTCCTAGATGGCGCCAAAGACACAACAACACTGCTCCTATTAAAATGTGTGTCTGTGATGCCCACAAAATAAACAGTGTGTACAGATATGGAAAGACATCAGGGCCAAAACACACATGTAAACAAACAAAATGTTACATCAAGAGCTTAGATTTTAAATTTAACGCTTTTGATGTAACATTTAGCGCTTGTTTAAAATCTAGCGCGTCATTAGCTCCGTGAAGCCCCGCCCCTCTTAAAAAAAATATGTGAACTATTAAGAGTTTAAAAAAAAAACAAGATGAAAAGGTTTTTTTTTTACATCAAAAAGTAAATTTTATTTCATCATCAAAGAGTTTAAAAATTTTACAAAGATTAGAATCATCGAGACGGACCAATCAGAAGCTTTCTTCAGGACCAGGTGACAGGAAGTGATGGCTCACACATCACCTGACGTAGGTCTTTAGTCATAGTATTCCGTTACCATGGAGACGGGTCGTCGTGTTAACCCGGAAGAAGAAACGTGGATCATCTGATAGGGACAAGGAGCAACGAGGGGCGGAGGACGAGGGGCGGAGGGGCAGAGGCCGAGGGGCGGAGGACGAGGGGCAGAGGACGAGGGGCAGAGGACGAGGGGCGGAGGGGCGGAGGACGAGGGGCGGAGGACGAGGGGCAGAGGACGAGGGATAGAGGACGAGGGGCGGAGGACGAGGGGCGGAGGACGAGGGGCGGAGGACGAGGGGCAGAGGACGAGGGGCAGAGGGCGAGGGGCAGAGGACGAGGGGCGGAGGACGAGGGGCAGAGGACGAGGGGCAGAGGACGAGGGGCGGAGGACGAGGGGCAGAGGACGAGGGGCAGAGGGCGAGGGGCAGAGGACGAGGGGCGGAGGACGAGGGGCAGAGGACGAGGGGCAGAGGGCGAGGGGCAGAGGACGAGGGGCAGAGGACGAGGGGCAGAGGGCGAGGGGCAGAGGACGAGGGGCGGAGGACGAGGGGCAGAGGACGAGGGGCAGAGGGCGAGGGGCAGAGGACGAGGGGCGGAGGACGAGGGGCAGAGGACGAGGGGCAGAGGACGAGGGGCGGAGGACGAGGGGCAGAGGACGAGGGGCAGAGGGCGAGGGGCAGAGGACGAGGGGCGGAGGACGAGGGGCAGAGGACGAGGGGCGGAGGACGAGGGGCAGAGGGCGAGGGGCAGAGGACGAGGGGCGGAGGACGAGGGGCAGAGGACGAGGGGCAGAGGGCGAGGGGCAGAGGACGAGGGGCGGAGGACGAGGGGCAGAGGACGAGGGGCAGAGGGCGAGGGGCAGAGGGCGAGGGGCAGAGGACGAGGGGCAGAGGGCGAGGGGCAGAGGGCGAGGGGCAGAGGACGAGGGGCAGAGGGCGAGGGGCAGAGGACGAGGGGCAGAGGACGAGGGGCGGAGGACGAGGGGCAGAGGACGAGGGGCAGAGGACGAGGGGCAGAGGGCGAGGGGCAGAGGACGAGGGGCGGAGGACGAGGGGCAGAGGACGAGGGGCAGAGGGCGAGGGGCAGAGGGCGAGGGGCGGAGGACGAGGGATGGAGGACGAGGGGCAGAGGACGAGGGGCAGAGGGCGAGGGGCGGAGGACGAGGGGCGGAGGACGAGGGGCGGAGGACGAGGGATGGAGGACGAGGGGCGGAGGACGAGGGGCAGAGGACGAGGGGCAGAGGGCGAGGGGCGGAGGACGAGGGGCGGAGGACGAGGGATGGAGGACGAGGGGCAGAGGACGATGGGCGGAGGACGAGGGGCGGAGGGCGAGGGGCGGAGGGCGAGGGATGGGGGACGAGGGGCGGAGGACGAGGGGCGGAGGACGAGGAGCGAGGGGCGGAGGGCGAGGGATGGGGGACGATGGGCGGAGGACGAGGGGGACGAGGTCTTACTTTTAACCCAACGAACATCGTTTCTTCTTCAGACGGTCGGTCCCTGCAGAAAGAGAAAGAGGCTCTGATTGGTCGCTTTAAATGATGATGTCATTAAGAGAAAGAGGCTCTGATTGGTCGCTTTAAATGATGATGTCATTAAGAGAAAGAGGCTCTGATTGGTCGCTTTGAATGATGATGTCGTTAAGAGAAAGAGGCTCTGATTGGTCGCTTTAAATGATGATGTCATTAAGAGAAAGAGGCTCTGATTGGTCGCTTTAAATGATGATGTCATTAGGAGAACGAGGCGTTCGAACAGATCGATCTGAAGGTCGATGGCGGGCCGAGTCGACAGCCAGGTGTGTGTGTTTGTGTGTATTTGAGAGAGTGTGTGTGTGTCGATATGAATCCTTGTATGTGTGTGTGTGTGTGTGTATCCTTGTATATGTGTGTGTGTGTGTATCCTTGTATATGTGTGTGTGTGTGTATCCTTGTATATGTGTGTGTATCCTTGTATATGTGTGTGTGTGTGTATCCTTGTATATGTGTGTGTGTGTATCCTTGTATATGTGTGTGTGTGTGTATCCTTGTATATGTGTGTGTATCCTTGTATGTGTGTGTATCCTTGTATATGTGTGTGTGTATCCTTGTATATGTGTGTGTATCCTTGTATGTGTGTGTGTGTGTGTGTATCCTTGTATATGTGTGTGTATCCTTGTATATGTGTGTGTGTGTGTATCCTTGTATATGTGTGTGTGTGTGTATCCTTGTATATGTGTGTGTATCCTTGTATGTGTGTGTGTGTGTATCCTTGTATATGTGTGTGTATCCTTGTATATGTGTGTGTGTGTGTATCCTTGTATATGTGTGTGTGTGTGTATCCTTGTATATGTGTGTGTGTGTGTGTATCTGTGTATGAGTCTGTCTGTGTGTGTATCCTTGTATTTGTGTGTGTGTGTGTGTGTATATGTGATGTGTTTGAGAGTGTGTATGTGTGTATCAGTGTGTGAGTCCGTCTCTGTGTGTGTATCCTTGTGTTTGTGTGTGTGTGTGTGTGTATTTGTGTGTGTGTGTTTGTGTGTGTATATGTGTGTGTGTGTGTATTTGTGTGTGTGTGTGTGTCGATATGTATCCTTGTATGTGTGTGTGTGTGTATCTGTGTGTGAGTCCGTCTGTGTGTGTGTATCCTTGTGTGTGTGTGTGTGTGTGTATTTGTGTGTGTGTTTTTGTATGTGTGTTGTCCTGCGACAGACTGGCGACCTGTCAGGCGTGTACCCTGCCCGGCATGGGCTCCAGCACCCTTTGTAACACACACACACACACACACAGATACACACACACACACACACACACACACACACACACACACACACTCTTAAAGTTCTGGTTCTTTACCTGGTTTGTTCTCTGGTTCAGATCTTCTTACTTCGGACCAGGTCACCTCCTCAAAGTCTGAGTCTGCAGAACGCCTGGACCCCGATCCGGACGCCCGTCTGGACCCCGATCCGGACGCCCGTCTGGATCCCGATCCGGACGCCCGTCTGGACCCCGATCCGGACGCCCGTCTGGACCCCCATCTGGACCCCCGTCTGGACCCCTGGCTCCTGGACTCTGAGTGCTGGGTTCCCGGGGAGGTACGGGGTTCCGTGCTGGTTCCAGCAGGTGTTGGTTCTGGGTTCAGGTCCGGCTGGACGGGCGTCTGGCGGTCAGACGGCTCGCCCTGCGCCCTGCTGGTTCTGGTCTTCCTCAGGGTGTACCCTCCTCGGATCTCCGCCAGCAGGTTGTCGATGATGCAACCGCCCTGAGGGGGAGCCGCCGAGCTCCTTCCTGGAGCCGGAGGAATTTAAGGTGGAACAGGGTTTTAAGGAGGAACAGGGTTTTAAGGAGGAACAGGGTTTTAAGGAGGAACAGGGTTTTAAGGTGGAACAGGGTTTTAAGGAGGAACAGGGTTTTAAGGAGGAACAGGGTTTTAAGGAGGAACAGGGTTTTAAGGAGGAACAGGGTTTTAAGGTGGAACAGGGTTTTAAGGAGGAACAGGGTTTTAAGGAGGAACAGGGTTTTAAGGTAGAACAGGGTTTTAAGGAGGAACAGGGTTTTAAGGAGGAACAGGGATTTAAGGTGGAACAGGGTTTTAAGGTGGAACAGGGTTTTAAGGTGGAACAGGGTTTTAAGGAGGAACGGGGTTTTAAGGAGGAACAGGGTTTTAAGGTGGAACAGGGTTTTAAGGAGGAACAGGGATTTAAGGTGGAACAGGGATTTAAGGTGGAACAGGGTTTTAAGGTGGAACAGGGTTTTAAGGAGGAACAGGGTTTTAAGGAGGAACAGGGTTTTAAGGTGGAACAGGGTTTTAAGGAGGAACAGGGTTTTAAGGTGGAACAGGGTTTTAAGGTGGAACAGGAAAAAAAAGTCGGAAAACAGTCACTTTTTCACAATTTTTTGCAAAAAAGTCACAACTTTTTGGTGACATTTTTTAAAAGAAAAGTCGCATTTTCGCAAAAAGTTCACAACCTACTCCAAAAAAAAAAAATCGGTAAAAGATGACTTTTTTTGCGAAAGAGCGACTTTTTCCCAACTTTTTTTGCAAAAAAGTCACAAAAAAGTCAGAAATGTTGGTAAAAAGTTGCGAAAAGTTTGCAAGTATGCGAGTTTTCACAACTTTTCACAACTTTTTGGGGACATTTTTTACTTTTTTGTGACGCGACTTTTTTGACAAAAAATGACGAAGACGACCTGAAGGGTTTTAAGGTGGAACGAGAACTCACCAGGTTTAGGTTTCCTGTGGTCTGCGTTGAGTTTTTCCTCCTCCTCTCGCTTCTTCCTTCGTTCCTCTTGCGCTCTGCGAGCCTCGTTTTCCTGAAAAAAACAACAGAAACCGTTTCTGATTAAAAAAAATTGACTTTTCAATGTTTTTCACTTTTTACGCAACAAAAATCCGAAAAAAAACCTGTTTTTACGAAACAGACAATGTTAAAAAGTAAACATGAGACCCGTTCCATCGTCATCCTCGTATCCAGGGCGGGGTCACCGGGCGTAACACCCTCAGACGGTAACCCCGCCTTCTCTCACCCGGCTGCACCCTCCATCTCACCCAGGAGGATCCTGATTGGTTCCCTGTCCAGATGGGGGACATGGTCTCTACCTCCGGGTGTCCGAACCACCGGATCTGGCTTCTCTAGATCGAGACGAGCGACAGTGAGAGCTTGGAGTCGAGCCGCTGCTCCTCCAGACGGGGGGGTTCAGGCACCTGGTCAGGATCCCTCCCTCTCAGGTGAGGTGTTCCATCCCACCAAGAGGAGACCCAGAGGCAGACCCCAGGAGGAGACCCAGAGGCAGACCCCAGGAGGAGACCTAGAGGCAGACCCCAGGAGGAGACCTAGAGGCAGACCCCAGGAGGAGACCTAGAGGCAGGCCCCAGGAGGAGACCCAGAGGCAGACCCCAGGAGGAGACCTAGAGGCAGACCCCAGGAGGAGACCTAGAGGCAGACCCCAGGAGGAGACCTAGAGGCAGGCCCCAGGAGGAGACCCAGAGGCAGACCCCAGGAGGAGACCTAGAGGCAGACCCCAGGAGGAGACCCAGAGGCAGACCCCAGGAGGAGACCCAGAGGCAGACCCCAGGAGGAGACCCAGAGGCAGACCCCAGGAGGAGACCCAGAGGCAGACCCCAGGAGGAGACCCAGAGGCAGACCCCAGGAGGAGACCCAGAGGCAGACCCCAGGAGGAGACCCAGAGGCAGACCCCAGGAGGAGACCCAGAGGCAGACCCCAGGAGGAGACCTAGAGGCAGACCCCAGGAGGAGACCCAGAGGCAGACCCCAGGAGGAGACCCAGAGGCAGACCCCAGGAGGAGACCCAGAGGCAGACCCCAGGAGGAGACCCAGAGGCAGACCCCAGGAGGAGACCTAGAGGCAGACCCCAGGAGGAGACCCAGAGGCAGGCCCCAGGAGGAGACCTAGAGGCAGACCCCAGGAGGAGACCCAGAGGCAGACCCCAGGAGGAGACCCAGAGGCAGACCCCAGGAGGAGACCTAGAGGCAGACCCCAGGAGGAGACCTAGAGGCAGACCCCAGGAGGAGACCCAGAGGCAGACCCCAGGAGGAGACCCAGAGGCAGACCCCAGGAGGAGACCCAGAGGCAGACCCCAGGAGGAGACCCAGAGGCAGACCCCAGGAGGAGACCCAGAGGCAGACCCCAGGAGGAGACCCAGAGTCAGACCCCAGGAGGAGACCCAGAGGCAGACCCCAGGAGGAGACCTAGAGGCAGACCCCAGGAGGAGACCCAGAGGCAGACCCCAGGAGGAGACCCAGAGTCAGACCCCAGGAGGAGACCTAGAGGCAGACCCCAGGAGGAGACCTAGAGGCAGACCCCAGGAGGAGACCTAGAGGCAGACCCCAGGAGGAGACCTAGAGGCAGACCCCAGGAGGAGACCCAGAGGCAGACCCCAGGAGGAGACCCAGAGGCAGACCCCAGGAGGAGACCCAGAGGCAGACCCCAGGAGGAGACCTAGAGGCAGACCCCAGGAGGAGACCTAGAGGCAGACCCCAGGAGGAGACCTAGAGGCAGACCCCAGGAGGAGACCCAGAGGCAGACCCCAGGAGGAGACCCAGAGGCAGACCCCAGGAGGAGACCTAGAGGCAGACCCCAGGAGGAGACCCAGAGGCAGACCCCAGGAGGCAGACCCCAGGAGGAGACCCAGAGGCAGACCCCAGGAGGAGACCTAGAGGCAGACCCCAGGAGGAGACCTAGAGGCAGACCCCAGGAGGAGACCTAGAGGCAGACCCCAGGAGGAGACCCAGAGGCAGACCCCAGGAGGCAGACCCCAGGAGGAGACCCAGAGGCAGACCCCAGGAGGAGACCCAGAGGCAGACCCCAGGAGGAGACCTAGAGGCAGACCCCAGGAGGAGACCCAGAGGCAGACCCCAGGAGGAGACCTAGAGGCAGACCCCAGGAGGAGACCTAGAGGCAGACCCCAGGAGGAGACCTAGAGGCAGACCCCAGGAGGAGACCCAGAGGCAGACCCCAGGAGGCAGACCCCAGGAGGAGACCCAGAGGCAGACCCCAGGAGGAGACCCAGAGGCAGACCCCAGGAGGAGACCCAGAGGCAGACCCCAAGAGGAGACCGAGAGGCAGACCCCAGGAGGAGACCTAGAGGCAGACCCCAGGAGGAGACCTAGAGGCAGACCCCAGGAGGAGACCCAGAGTCAGACCCCAGGAGGAGACCCAGAGGCAGACCCCAGTAGGAGACCCAGAGGCAGACCCCAGGAGGAGACCTAGAGGCAGACCCCAGGAGGAGACCCAGAGGCAGACCCCAGGAGGCAG
>CACRXE010000065.1:15000-20000 GCA_902685375.1 Neostethus bicornis | reverse complement strand
AGGATCCCCGATATAAAGGAGTAAGAAGTTAAGGAGGATCCCCGATATGAAGGAGTGAGAAGTTAAGGAGGATCCCCGATATGAAGGAGTGAGAAGTTAAGGAGGATCCCCGATATGAAGGAGTGAGAAGTTAAGGAGGATCCCCGATATGAAGGAGTAAGAAGTTAAGGAGGATCCCCGATATGAAGGAGTGAGAAGTTAAGGAGGATCCCCGATATGAAGGAGTGAGAAGTTAAGGAGGATCCCCGATATGAAGGAGTGAGAAGTTAAGGAGGATCCCCGATATGAAGGAGTAAGAAGTTAAGGAGGATCCCCGATATGAAGGAGTGAGAAGTTAAGGAGGATCCCCGATATGAAGGAGTAAGAAGTTAAGGAGGATCCCCGATATGAAGGAGTAAGAAGTTAAGGAGGATCCCCGATATGAAGGAGTAAGAAGTTAAGGAGGATCCCCGATATGAAGGAGTAAGAAGTTAAGGAGGATCCCCGATATGAAGGAGTGAGAAGTTAAGGAGGATCCCCGATATGAAGGAGTAAGAAGTTAAGGAGGATCCCCGATATGAAGGAGTGAGAAGTTAAGGAGGATCCCCGATATGAAGGAGTAAGAAGTTAAGGAGGATCCCCGATATGAAGGAGTAAGAAGTTAAGGAGGATCCCCGATATGAAGGAGTGAGAAGTTAAGGAGGATCCCCGATATGAAGGAGTGAGAAGTTAAGGAGGATCCCCGATATGAAGGAGTGAGAAGTTAAGGAGGATCCCCGATATGAAGGAGTGAGAAGTTAAGGAGGATCCCCGATATGAAGGAGTGAGAAGTTAAGGAGGATCCCCGATATGAAGGAGTGAGAAGTTAAGGAGGATCCCCGATATGAAGGAGTGAGAAGTTAAGGAGGATCCCCGATATGAAGGAGTGAGAAGTTAAGGAGGATCCCCGATATGAAGGAGTGAGAAGTTAAGGAGGATCCCCGATACGAAGGAGTGAGAAGTTAAGGAGGATCCCCGATATGAAGGAGTAAGAAGTTAAGGAGGATCCCCGATATGAAGGAGTGAGAAGTTAAGGAGGATCCCCGATATGAAGGAGTGAGAAGTTAAGGAGGATCCCCGATATGAAGGAGTGAAAAGTTAAGGAGGATCCCCGATATGAAGGAGTAAGAAGTTAAGGAGGATCCCCGATATGAAGGAGTAAGAAGTTAAGGAGGATCCCCGATATGAAGGAGTAAGAAGTTAAGGAGGATCCCCGATATGAAGGAGCGAGAAGTTAAGGAGGATCCCCGATATGAAGGAGTAAGAAGTTAAGGAGGATCCCCGATATGAAGGAGTGAGAAGTTAAGGAGGATCCCCGATACGAAGGAGTAAGAAGTTAAGGAGGATCCCCGATATGAAGGAGCAAGAAGTTAAGGAGGATCCCCGATATGAAGGAGTAAGAAGTTAAGGAGGATCCCCGATATGAAGGAGTAAGAAGTTAAGGAGGATCCCCGATATGAAGGAGTTAGAAGTTAAGGAGGATCCCCGATATGAAGGAGTGAGAAGTTAAGGAGGATCCCCGATATGAAGGAGTGAGAAGTTAAGGAGGATCCCCGATATGAAGGAGTGAGAAGTTAAGGAGGATCCCCGATATGAAGGAGTAAGAAGTTAAGGAGGATCCCCGATACGAAGGAGTAAGAAGTTAAGGAGGATCCCCGATATGAAGGAGTGAGAAGTTAAGGAGGATCCCCGATATGAAGGAGTAAGAAGTTAAGGAGGATCCCCGATATGAAGGAGTGAGAAGTTAAGGAGGATCCCCGATATGAAGGAGTAAGAAGTTAAGGAGGATCCCCGATATGAAGGAGTGAGAAGTTAAGGAGGATCCCCGATATGAAGGAGTGAGAAGTTAAGGAGGATCCCCGATATGAAGGAGTGAGAAGTTAAGGAGGATCCCCGATATGAAGGAGTAAGAAGTTAAGGAGGATCCCCGATATGAAGGAGTGAGAAGTTAAGGAGGATCCCCGATATGAAGGAGTAAGAAGTTAAGGAGGATCCCCGATATGAAGGAGTAAGAAGTTAAGGAGGATCCCCGATATGAAGGAGTGAGAAGTTAAGGAGGATCCCCGATATGAAGGAGTAAGAAGTTAAGGAGGATCCCCGATATGAAGGAGTGAGAAGTTAAGGAGGATCCCCGATATGAAGGAGTGAGAAGCTGAAAAGATAAACAAGATTTAAATTTATTTTTTAAAATACTTCAGAAACTCTCGTTGGCTTCACTGGGTGTCGTCAATGTGGCACCAAAAAGACTGGCACCTCGACGCTGAGCGGGCATTTAAACAGCTGGACTGGTAAAAGTGATGATCGTTAAAGATCTATTTTATTATTTGTTTTAAAGTCCGTCCCTCCTCTTCATGCTAAGCAGGCCATCACAGACATGTGTGTTAGGGTCTGATACTGGGATTATTTTGAATTAAAAGGCATGTTCTTGAAATTTCAGTTCCAATTTATAATTTTTTATAAATATTTTTTTTTTTTACCGCGAGCCTGTGGTTTTAATGTCCGCGGGTTCGGGTCGGGCTGGATTTTTTTAGGCCTGATCTCACCACTCGCTGCGGCTCTACGTGTTCTACTGCGTGACCGATCACCTTGAGTTTAAACTCTGAGGTGTAACAGTGTCTCTTGGTAGGAGCCATCTTTACACAAACACACAAATGGAAATGAGACGTCAGCGTGCACCACACTACTTCTTCTACAGCGGCTGCTCACCGCAGTACGACACCTGTTGTAGCTCAATATTAATCCACATACAGTGGGGAGAATAAGTATTTGACACATCAGCATTTTTATCAGTTTGGGGATTTCTAAGTGGGCTATTGACTCAAAATTTCCACCAGATGTAGCCATCAAGCCAAATATTGAATTCATACAAAGAAATCTGAACATTTAAGTAAACAAGTTGAGTCATAATAAATAAATAAAGTGACACAGGGAATAAGTATTGAACACATGAAGATAACAAGGTGGCATAGAGAGCCAGGAGATCCCGGTCATGAGGCACATCGTGGACTTTAGAGAAAATTTAAGGTTTTTAGATGCACCTTATAGTGCGGAAAATATGGTATGTGTGTGTGTGTGTGTGAATGTATAAGAGTGTGTGTGTGTGAGTGTATAAGAGTGTGTGTGTGTGACTGTATAAGAGTGTGTGTGTGTGTGAATGTATAAGAGTGTGTGTGTGTGAATGTATAAGAGTGTGTGTGTGTGAATGTATAAGAGTGTGTGTGTGTGAGTGTATAAGAGTGTGTGTGTGTGAGTGTATAAGAGTGTGTGTGTGTGTGAATGTATAAGAGTGTGTATGAGTGTGTTTGTTTCAGTGTGTGTGTGTATCTGTGTGTGTGTGTGAGTGTGTGTGTATCTGTGTGTGTGTGTGTATGTGTGTGTATCAGTGTGTGTGTGTGTGTGTATGTGTGTGTGTGTGAATGTATAAGAGTGTGTGTGTGTGTGTGTGTGAATGTATAAGAGTGTGTGTGAGTGTATAAGAGTGTGTGTGTGTGTGTGTGTGTGTGTGTGAATGTATAAGAGTGTGTGTGTGTGTGTGTTTGAATGTATAAGAGTGAGTGTGTGTGTATGTGTGTGTGAATGTATAAGAGTGTGTGTGTGTGTGTGTGTGAATGTATAAGAGTGTGTGTGTGTGTGAATGTATAAGAGTGTGTGTGTGTGTGTATGTATGAATGTATAAGAGTGTGTGTGTGTGTGTGTGTGTGTGTGAATGTATAAGAGTGTGTATGAGTGTGTTTGTTTCAGTGTGTGTGTGTATCTGTGTGTGTGTGTGAGTGTGTGTGTATCTGTGTGTGTGTGTGTATGTGTGTGTATCAGTGTGTGTGTGTGTGTATGTGTGTGTGTGTATCAGTGTGTGTGAGTGTGTGTGTGTGAGTATGTGTGTGTTTGTGTGTGTGAGTGTGTGTGTATCAGTGTGTGTGTGTGTGTGTATCAGTGTGTGTGTGTGTGTGTGTGTGTGTGTGAGTGTGTGTGTATCAGTGTGTGTGTGTGTGAGTGTGTGTGTATCAGTGTGTGTGTGTGTGTATCAGTGTGTGTGAGTGTGTGTGTATCAGTGTATGTGTGTGTGTGTGTGTATCTGTGTGTGAGTGTGTGTGTATCAGTGTGTGTGTGTGTGTGTATCAGTGTATGTGTGTGTGTGAGTGTGTGTGTATCAGTGTGTGTGTGTGTATCTGTGTGTGAGTGTGTGTGTATCAGTGTGTGTGTGTGGGTGTATCAGTGTATGTGTGTATGTGTGTGTGTGTGTGTATCAGTGTGTGTGTGTGTGTGTGTGTGTATCAGTGTGTGTGTGTGGGTGTATCAGTGTATGTGTGTGTGTGTGTGTGTGTGTGTGTGTATCAGTGTGTGTGTGTGTGTATCAGTGTGTATGTGTGTGTGTGTGTGTGTATCAGTGTGTGTGTGTGTATCAGTGTGTGTGTGTGTGTGTATCAGTGTGTGTGTGTGTGTATCAGTGTGAGTGTGTGTGTATCAGTGTGTGTGTGTGTGTGTATCAGTGTGTGTGTGTGTATCAGTGTGTGTGTGTGTGTGTGTGTGTATCAGTGTGTGTGTGTGTGTATCAGTGTGTGTGTGTGTGTGTATCAGTGTGTGTGTGTGTGTATCAGTGTGTGTGTGTGTGTATCAGTGTGTGTGTGTGTGTGTATCAGTGTGTGTGTGTGTGTATCAGTGTGTGTGTGTGTGTGTATCAGTGTGTGTGTGTGTGTATCAGTGTGTGTATGTGTGTGTGTGTGTGTGTGTATCAGTGTGTGTGTGTGTGTATCAGTGTGTGTGTGTGTGTGTATCAGTGTGTGTGTGTGTATCAGTGTGAGTGTGTGTGTATCAGTGTGTGTGTGTGTGTATCAGTGTGTGTGTGTGTATCAGTGTGTGTATGTGTGTGTGTGTGTATCAGTGTGTGTGTGTGTGTATCAGTGTGTGTGTGTGTATCAGTGTGTGTGTGTGTGTGTGTATCAGTGTGTGTGTGTGTGTGTGTGTGTGTGTATCAGTGTGTGTGT
>CACRXE010000064.1:195000-413148 GCA_902685375.1 Neostethus bicornis | reverse complement strand
AACCAACTTAGAATAGGCTAACTTTACTAAAACTATTGTTTGCATTTAGTTTCAAAGAAGAAAAATTGTGTTTTGAAACTTTTTTACTGCCAGCTTTTTTCCTCACTGTTGTGTTGAAACCAGCAAACTTCAAACTTAAATATTCTTTCCATTTTACTTTTAAACATAAAAAAAACCACTAGAAATGTTCATTTTTTATCATTTCTAACTTGTTTTGTGCAAACTAGACCATTCATAGTGAATTAACAGCAAAATGTAAAAATTGTGTTTTCAGCCCAGGAATGGAACTTTTTATCAGTCAGAGGTTAGATGATGATTCTTGGTGCTTGCAAAGGGGAGAATGTTAAAAACTGTTAATACCAACTTAGAATAGGCTAACTTTACTAAAACTATTGTTTACATTTAGTTTCAAAGAAGAAAAATTGTGTTTTGAAACTTTTTTACTGCCAGCTTTTTTCCTCACTGTTGTGTTGAAACCAGCAAATTTCTAAATTTAAATATTCTTTCCATTTTACTTTTAAACATAAAAAAAACCACTAGAAATGTTCATTTTTTATCATTTCTAACTTGTTTTGTGCAAACTAGACCATTCATAGTGAATTAACAGCAAAATGTAAAAATTGTGTTTTTTGCCCAGGAATAGAACTTTTTGTCAGTCAGAAGTCAGATGATGATTCTTGGTGCTTGCAAAAGGGAGAATGTTAAAAACTGTTCAAATCAACTTAGAATACGCTAACTTTAGTAAAACTATTGTTTGCATTTAGTTTCAAAGAAGAAAAATTGTGTTTTGAAACTTTTTTACTGCCAGCTTTTTTCCTCACTGTTGTGTTGAAACCAGCAAATTTCAAAATTTAAATATTCTTTCGATTTTACTTTTAAACATAAAAAAACCACTAGAAATGTTCATTTTTTATCATTTCTAACTTGTTTTGTGCAAACTAGACCATTCATAGTGAATTAACAGCAAAATGTAAAAATTGTGTTTTCAGCCCAGGAATAGAACTTTTTATCAGTCAGAAGTCAGATGATGATTCTTGGTGCTTGCAAAAGGGAGAATGTTAAAAACTGTTCAAATCAACTTAGAATACGCTAACTTTAGTAAAACTATTGTTTGCATTTAGTTTCAAAGAAGAAAAATTGTGTTTTGAAACTTTTTTACTGCCAGCTTTTTTCCTCACTGTTGTGTTGAAACCAGCAAACTTCAAACTTAAATATTCTTTCGATTTTACTTTTAAACATAAAAAAAACCACTAGAAATGTTCATTTTTTATCATTTCTAATTTGTTTTGTGCAAACTAGACCATTCATAGTGAATTAACAGCAAAATGTAAAAATTGTGTTTTCAGCCCAGGAATAGAACTTTTTATCAGTCAGAAGTCAGATGATGATTCTTGGTGCTTGCAAAAGGGAGAATGTTAAAAACTGTTCAAATCAACTTAGAATAGGCTAACTTTAGTAAAACTATTGTTTGCATTTAGTTTCAAAGAAGAAAAATTGTGTTTTGAAACTTTTTTACTGCCAGCTTTTTTCCTCACTGTTGTGTTGAAAACCAGCAAACTTCAAACTTAAATATTCTTTCCATTTTACTTTTAAACATAAAAAAAAACACTAGAAATGTTCATTTTTTATCATTTCTAACTTGTTTTGTGCAAACTAGACCATTCATAGTGAATTAACAGCAAAATGTAAAAATTGTGTTTTTTGCCCAGGAATAGAACTTTTTATCAGTCAGAAGTCAGATGATGACTCTTGGTGCTTGCAAAAGGGAGAATGTTAAAAACTGTTCAAATCAACTTAGAATACGCTAACTTTAGTAAAACTATTGTTTGCATTTAGTTTCAAAGAAGAAAAATTGTGTTTTGAAACTTTTTTACTGCCAGCTTTTTTCCTCACTGTTGTGTTAAAACCAGCAAACTTCAAACTTAAATATTCTTTCGATTTTACTTTTAAACATAAAAAAAACCACTAGAAATGTTCATTTTTTATCATTTCTAACTTGTTTTGTGCAAACTAGACCATTCATAGTGAATTAACAGCAAAATGTAAAAATTGTGTTTTCAGCCTAGGAATGGAACTTTTTATCAGTCAGAGGTTAGATGATGATTCTTGGTGCTTGCAAAGGGGAGAATGTTAAAAACTGTTAAAACCAACTTAGAATAGGCTAACTTTACTAAAACTATTGTTTGCATTTAGTTTCAAAGAAGAAAAATTGTGTTTTGAAACTTTTTTACTGCCAGCTTTTTTCCTCACTGTTGTGTTGAAACCAGCAAATTTCAAAATTTAAATATTCTTTCGATTTTACTTTTAAACATAAAAAAAACACTAGAAATGTTCATTTTTTATCATTTCTAATTTGTTTTGTGCAAACTAGACCATTCATAGTGAATTAACAGCAAAATGTAAAAATTGTGTTTTCAGCCCAGGAATAGAACTTTTTATCAGTCAGAAGTCAGATGATGATTCTTGGTGCTTGCAAAAGGGAGAATGTTAAAAACTGTTCAAATCAACTTAGAATACGCTAACTTTAGTAAAACTATTGTTTGCATTTAGTTTCAAAGAAGAAAAATTGTGTTTTGAAACTTTTTTACTGCCAGCTTTTTTCCTCACTGTTGTGTTAAAACCAGCAAACTTCAAACTTAAATATTCTTTCCATTTAACTTTTAAACATAAAAAAAACACTAGAAATGTTCATTTTTTATCATTTCTAACTTGTTTTGTGCAAACTAGACCATTCATAGTGAATTAACAGCAAAATGTAAAAATTGTGTTTTTCAGCCCAGGAATAGAACTTTTTATCAGTCAGAAGTCAGATGATGATTCTTGGTGCTTGCAATAGGGAGAATGTTAAAAACTGTTCAAATCAACTTAGAATACGCTAACTTTAGTAAAACTATTGTTTGCATTTAGTTTCAAAGAAGAAAAATTGTGTTTTGAAACTTTTTTACTGCCAGCTTTTTTCCTCACTGTTGTGTTGAAACCAGCAAACTTCAAACTTAAATATTCTTTCCATTTTACTTTTAAACATAAAAAAAACACTAGAAATGTTCATTTTTTATCATTTCTAATTTGTTTTGTGCAAACTAGACCATTCATAGTGAATTAACAGCAAAATGTAAAAATTGTGTTTTCAGCCCAGGAATGGAACTTTTTATCAGTCAGAAGTCAGATGATGATTCTTGGTGCTTGCAAAAGGGAGAATGTTAAAAACTGTTCAAACCAACTTAGAATACGCTAACTTTACTAAAACTATTGTTTGCATTTAGTTTCATAAAAACAAAAAATTGTGTTTTGAAACTTTTTTACTGCCAGCTTTTTTCCTCACTGTTGTGTTGAAACCAGCAAACATCAAAACTTAAATATTCTTTCCATTTTACTTTTAAACATAAAAAAAAACACTAGAAATGTTCATTTTTTATCATTTCTAACTTGTTTTGTGCAAACTAGACCATTCATAGTGAATTAACAGCAAAATGTAAAAATTGTGTTTTCAGCCCAGGAATGGAACTTTTTATCAGTCAGAGGTTAGATGATGATTCTTGGTGCTTGCAAAGGGGAGAATGTTAAAAACTGTTCAAATCAACTTAGAATACGCTAACTTTAGTAAAACTATTGTTTGCATTTAGTTTCAAAGAAGAAAAATTGTGTTTTGAAACTTTTTTACTGCCAGCTTTTTTCCTCACTGTTGTGTTGAAACCAGCAAACTTCAAACTTAAATATTCTTTCCATTTTACTTTTAAACATAAAAAAAACCACTAGAAATGTTCATTTTTTATCATTTCTAACTTGTTTTGTGCAAACTAGACCATTCATAGTGAATTAACAGCAAAATGTAAAAATTGTGTTTTCAGCCCAGGAATGGAACTTTTTATCAGTCAGAGGTTAGATGATGATTCTTGGTGCTTGCAAAGGGGAGAATGTTAAAAACTGTTAAAACCAACTTAGAATAGGCTAACTTTACTAAAACTATTGTTTGCATTTAGTTTCAAAGAAGAAAAATTGTGTTTTGAAACTTTTTTACTGCCAGCTTTTTTCCTCACTGTTGTGTTGAAACCAGCAAATTTCAAAATTTAAATATTCTTTCGATTTTACTTTTAAACATAAAAAAAACCACTAGAAATGTTCATTTTTTATCATTTCTAACTTGTTTTGTGCAAACTAGACCATTCATAGTGAATTAACAGCAAAATGTAAAAATTGTGTTTTCAGCCCAGGAATAGAACTTTTTATCAGTCAGAAGTCAGATGATGATTCTTGGTGCTTGCAAAAGGGAGAATGTTAAAAACTGTTCAAATCAACTTAGAATACGCTAACTTTAGTAAAACTATTGTTTGCATTTAGTTTCAAAGAAGAAAAATTGTGTTTTGAAACTTTTTTACTGCCAGCTTTTTTCCTCACTGTTGTGTTGAAACCAGCAAACTTCAAACTAAAATATTCTTTCCATTTTACTTTTAAACATAAAAAAACCACTAGAAATGTTCATTTTTTATCATTTCTAACTTGTTTTGTGCAAACTAGACCATTCATAGTGAATTAACAGCAAAATGTAAAAATTGTGTTTTCAGCCCAGGAATGGAACTTTTTATCAGTCAGAAGTCAGATGATGATTCTTGGTGCTTGCAAAAGGGAGAATGTTAAAAACTGTTCAAATCAACTTAGAATACGCTAACTTTAGTAAAACTATTGTTTGCATTTAGTTTCAAAGAAGAAAAATTGTGTTTTGAAACTTTTTTACTGCCAGCTTTTTTCCTCACTGTTGTGTTGAAACCAGCAAACTTCAAACTTAAATATTCTTTCGATTTTACTTTTAAACATAAAAAAACCACTAGAAATGTTCATTTTTTATCATTTCTAACTTGTTTTGTGCAAACTAGACCATTCATAGTGAATTAACAGCAAAATGTAAAAATTGTGTTTTCAGCCCAGGAATGGAACTTTTTATCAGTCAGAGGTTAGATGATGATTCTTGGTGCTTGCAAAGGGGAGAATGTTAAAAACTGTTAAAACCAACTTAGAATAGGCTAACTTTACTAAAACTATTGTTTGCATTTAGTTTCAAAGAAGAAAAATTGTGTTTTGAAACTTTTTTACTGCCAGCTTTTTTCCTCACTGTTGTGTTGAAACCAGCAAATTTCAAAATTTAAATATTCTTTCCATTTTACTTTTAAACATAAAAAAACCACTAGAAATGTTCATTTTTTATCATTTCTAACTTGTTTTGTGCAAACTGGACCATTCATAGTGAATTAACAGCAAAATGTAAAAATTGTGTTTTCAGCCCAGGAATAGAACTTTTTATCAGTCAGAAGTCAGATGATGATTCTTGGTGCTTGCAAAAGGGAGAATGTTAAAAACTGTTCAAATCAACTTAGAATACGCTAACTTTAGTAAAACTATTGTTTGCATTTAGTTTCAAAGAAGAAAAATTGTGTTTTGAAACTTTTTTACTGCCAGCTTTTTTCCTCACTGTTGTGTTGAAACCAGCAAACTTCAAACTTAAATATTCTTTCCATTTTACTTTTAAACATAAAAAAAACCACTAGAAATGTTCATTTTTTTATCATTTCTAACTTGTTTTGTGCAAACTAGACCATTCATAGTGAATTAACAGCAAAATGTAAAAATTGTGTTTTCAGCCCAGGAATGGAACTTTTTATCAGTCAGAAGTCAGATGATGATTCTTGGTGCTTGCAAAGGGGAGAATGTTAAAAACTGATAAAACCAACTTAGAATAGGCTAACTTTACTAAAACTATTGTTTTTATTTACTTTCAAAGAACAAAAATTGTGTTTTGAAACTTTTTTACTGCCAGCTTTTTTCCTCACTGTTGTGTTGAAACCAGCAAACTTCAAACTTAAATATTCTTTACATTTTACTTTTAAACACAAAAAACCACTACAAATGTTCATTTTTTCATCATTTCTAACTTGTTTTGTGCAAACTAGACCATTCATAGTGAATTAACAGCAAAATGTAAAAATTGTGTTTTCAGCCCAGGAATAGAACTTTTTATCAGTCAGAAGTCAGATGATGATTCTTGGTGCTTGCAAAGGGGAGAATGTTAAAAAACTGTTCAAATCAACTTAGAATAGGCTAACTTTACTAAAACTATTGTTTGCATTTAGTTTCAAAGAAGAAAAATTGTGTTTTAAAACTTTTTACTGCCAGTTTTTTTCCTCACTGTTGTGTTAAAACCAGCAAATTTCAGACTTAAATATTCTTTACATTTTACTTTATAACACAAAAAAAAAAAACACTAGAAATGTTCATTTTTTATCATTTCTAACTTGTTTTGTGCAAACTAGACCATTCATAGTGAATTAACAGCAAAATGTAAAAATTGTGTTTTCAGCCCAGGAATAGAACTTTTTATCAGTCAGAAGTCAGATGATGATTCTTGGTGCTTGCAAAGGGGAGAATGTTAAAAACTGTTCAAATCAACTTAGAATAGGCTAACTTTACTAAAACTATTGTTTGCATTTAGTTTCAAAGAACAAAAATTGTGTTTTGAAACTTTTTTACTGCCAGCTTTTTTCCTCACTGTTGTGTTGAAACCAGCAAACTTCAAACTTAAATATTCTTTCCATTTTACTTTTAAACATAAAAAAACCACTAGAAATGTTCATTTTTTTATCATTTCTAACTTGTTTTGTGCAAACTAGACCATTCATAGTGAATTAACAGCAAAATGTAAAAATTGTGTTTTCAGCCCAGGAATGGAACTTTTTATCAGTCAGAGGTTAGATGATGATTCTTGGTGCTTGCAAAGGGGAGAATGTTAAAAACTGTTCAAACCAACTTAGAATAGGCTAACTTTACTAAAACTATTGTTTGCATTTAGTTTCAAAGAAGAAAAATTGTGTTTTGAAACTTTTTTACTGCCAGCTTTTTTCCTCACTGTTGTGTTGAAACCAGCAAACTTCAAACTTAAATATTCTTTCCATTTTACTTTTAAACATAAAAAAAACCACTAGAAATGTTCATTTTTTATCATTTCTAACTTGTTTTGTGCAAACTAGACCATTCATAGTGAATTAACAGCAAAATGTAAAAATTGTGTTTTCAGCCCAGGAATAGAACTTTTTATCAGTCAGAAGTCAGATGATGATTCTTGGTGCTTGCAAAGGGGAGAATGTTAAAAACTGTTCAAATCAACTTAGAATACGCTAACTTTAGTAAAACTATTGTTTGCATTTAGTTTCAAAGAAGAAAAATTGTGTTTTGAAACTTTTTTACTGCCAGCTTTTTTCCTCACTGTTGTGTTGAAACCAGCAAACTTCAAACTTAAATATTCTTTCCATTTTACTTTTAAACATAAAAAAAACCACTAGAAATGTTCATTTTTTTATCATTTCTAACTTGTTTTGTGCAAACTAGACCATTCATAGTGAATTAACAGCAAAATGTAAAAATTGTGCTTTCAGCCCAGGAATAGAACTTTTTATCAGTCAGATGTCAGATGATGATTCTTGGTGCTTGCAAAGGGGAGAATGTTAAAAACTGTTCAAATCAACTTAGATGAGACTAACTTTACTAAAGCTGTTGTTTGCATTTAGTTTCAAAGAATAAAAATTGTGTTTTGAAACTTTTTTACTGCCAGTTTTTTTCCTCACTGTTGTGTTGAAACCAGCAAACTTCAAACTTAAATATTCTTTCCATTTTACTTTTAAACATAAAAAAAAACCACTAGAAATGTTCATTTTTTATCATTTCTAACTTGTTTTGTGCAAACTAGACCATTCATAGTGAATTAACAGCAAAATGTAAAAATTGTGTTTTCAGCCCAGGAATAGAACTTTTTATCAGTCAGAGGTCAGATGATGATTCTTGGTGCTTGCAAAGGGGAGAATGTTAAAAACTGTTCAAATCAACTTAGAATAGGCTAACTTTACAAAAGCTATTGTTTGCATTTAGTTTCAAAGAAGAAAAATTGTGTTTTGAAACTTTTTTACTGCCAGTTTTTTTCCTCACTGTTTAGTTGAAACCAGCAAACTTCAAACTTAAATATTCTTTCCATTTTACTTTTAAACATAAAAAAACCACTAGAAATGTTCATTTTTTATCATTTCTAACTTGTTTTGTGCAAACTAGACCATTCATAGTGAATTAACAGCAAAATGTAAAATTTGTGTTTTCAGCTCAAGGATGGAACTTTTTATCGGTCAGAGGTTAGATGATGAATCTTGGTGCTTGCAAAGGGGAGAATGTTAAAAACTGTTCAAACCAACTTAGAATAGGCTAACTTTACTAAAACTATTGTTTGCATTTAGTTTCAAAGAAGAAAAACTTGTGTTTTGAAACTTTTTTACTGCCAGCTTTTTTCCTCACTGTTGTGTTGAAACCAGCAAACTTCAAACTTAAATATTCTTTCCATTTTACTTTTAAATATAAAAAAAACCACTAGAAATGATCATTTTTTCATCATTTCTAACTTGTTTTGTGCAAACTAGACCATTCATAGTGAATTAACAGCAAAATGTAAAAATTGTGTTTTCAGCCCAGGAATAGAACTTTTTATCAGTCAGAAGTCAGATGATGATTCTTGGTGCTTGCAAAGGGGAGAATGTTAAAAACTGTTAAAATCAACTTAGAATACGCTAACTTTACTAAAACTATTGTTTGCATTTAGTTTCAAAGAAGAAAAATTGTGTTTTGAAACTTTTTTACTGCCAGCTTTTTTCCTCACTGTTGTGTTGAAACCAGCAAACTTCAAACTTAAATATTCTTTCCATTTTACTTTTAAACAAAAAAAAAAAAACACTAGAAATGTTCATTTTTTTATCATTTCTAACTTGTTTTGTGCAAACTAGACCATTCATAGTGAATTAACAGCAAAATGTAAAAATTGTGTTTTCAGCCCAGGAATGGAACTTTTTATCAGTCAGAGGTTAGATGATGATTCTTGGTGCTTGCAAAGGGGAGAATGTTAAAAACTGATAAAACCAACTTAGAATAGGCTAACTTTACTAAAACTATTGTTTTATTTACTTTCAAAGAACAAAAATTGTGTTTTAAAACTTTTTTACTGCCAGTTTTTTCCTCACTGTTGTGTTGAAACCAGCAAACTTCAAACTTAAATATTCTTTACATTTTACTTTTAAACACAAAAAACCACTACAAATGTTCTTTTTTCATCATTTCTAACTTGTTTTGTGCAAACTAGACCATTCATAGTGAATTAAGAGCAAAATGTAAAAATTGTGTTTTCAGCCAAGGAATAGAACTTTTTATCAGTCAGAAGTCAGATGATGATTCTTGGTGCTTGCAAAGGGGAGAATTTTAAAAAACTGTTAATACCAACTTAGAATAGGCTAACTTTACTAAAACTATTGTTTGCATTTAGTTTCAAAGAAGAAAAATTGTGTTTTAAAACTTTTTACTGCCAGTTTTTTTCCTCACTGTTGTGTTAAAACCAGCAAATTTCAGACTTAAATATTCTTTACATTTTACTTTATAACACAAAAAAAAAAACACTAGAAATGTTCATTTTTTTTATCATTTCTAACTTGTTTTGTGCAAACTAGACCATTCATAGTGAATTAACAGCAAAATGTAAAAATTGTGTTTTCAGCCCAGGAATAGAACTTTTTATCAGTCAGAAGTCAGATGATGATTCTTGGTGCTTGCAAAGGGGAGAATGTTAAAAACTGTTCAAATCAACTTAGAATAGGCTAACTTTACTAAAACTATTGTTTGCATTTAGTTTCAAAGAAGAAAAATTGTGTTTTGAAACTTTTTTACTGCCAGCTTTTTTCCTCACTGTTGTGTTGAAACCAGCAAACTTCAAACTTAAATATTCTTTCCATTTTACTTTTAAACATAAAAAACCTTCTAGAAATGTTCATTTTTTATCATTTCTAACTTGTTTTGTGCAAACTAGACCATTCATAGTGAATTAACAGCAAAATGTAAAAATTGTGTTTTCAGCCCAGGAATAGAACTTTTTATCAGTCAGAAGTCAGATGATGATTCTTGGTGCTTGCAAAGGGGAGAATGTTAAAAACTGTTCAAATCAACTTAGAATAGACTAACTTTACTAAAACTATTGTTTGCATTTAGTTTCAAAGAAGAAAAATTGTGTTTTGAAACTTTTTTACTGCCAGCTTTTTTCCTCACTGTTGTGTTGAAACCAGCAAATTTCAAACTTAAATATTCTTTCCATTTTACTTTTAAACATAAAAAAACCACTAGAAATGTTCATTTTTTTATCATTTCTAACTTGTTTTGTGCAAACTAGACCATTCATAGTGAATTAACAGCAAAATGTAAAAATTGTGCTTTTCAGCTCCAGGAATAGAACTTTTTATCAGTCAGATGTCAGATGATGATTCTTGGTGCTTGCAAAGGGGAGAATGTTAAAAACTGTTAAAACCAACTTAGAATAGGCTAACTTTACTAAAACTATTTTTTGCATTTAGTTTCAAAGAAGAAAAATTGTGTTTTGAAAGTTTTTTACTGCCAGCTTTTTTTACTCACTGTTGTGTTGAAACCAGCAAACTTCAAACTTAAATATTCTTTCCATTTTACATTTAAACATAAAAAAAACACTAGAAATGTTCATTTTTTATCATTTCTAACTTGTTTTGTGCAAACTAGACCATTCATAGTGAATTAACAGCAAAATGTAAAAATTGTGTTTTCAGCTCAAGAAATAGAACTTTTTATCAGTCAGAGATTAGATGATGAATCTTGGTGCTTGCAAAGGGGAGAATGTTAAAAACAGTTAAAATCAACTTAGAATAGGATAACTTTACTAAAACTATTGTTTGCATTTAGTTTCAAAGAAGAAAAATTGTGGTTGTAAACTTTTTCACTGCCAGCCTTTTCCTCACTGTTATGTTGAAACCAGCAAACTTCAAACTTAAATATTCTTTCCATTTTGCTTTTAAACAAAAATAACACTAGAAATGTTCATTTTTCATCATTTCCAACTTCTTTTGTGCAAACTAGACCATTCATAGTGAATTAACAGCAAAATGTAAAAATTTTGTTTTCAGAACAGGAGAACAATTTTTTATCAGTCAGAAGTCAGATGATGATTCTTGGTGCTTGCAAAGGGGAGAATGTTAAAAACTGTTAAAATCAACTTAGAAGAGGCTAACTTTACTAAAACTATTGTTTGCATTTAGTTTCAAAGAAGAAAATTTGTGTTTTGAAACTTTTTTACAGCAAGCTTTTTTCCTCACTGTTGTGTTAAAAACCAAGAAACTTCAAACTTAAATATTCCTTCCTTTTTGCTTTTAAACATAAAAAAACTACTAGAAATGTTCATTTTTTATCATTTCTAACTTGTTTTGTGCAAACTAGACCATTCATAGTGTAAAAATTCGGTTTTCAGGCCAGGAGAAGAACTTTTTATCAGTCAGAAGTCAAATGATGATTCTTGGTGCTTGCAAAGGGGAGAATGTTAAAAACTGTTAAAATCAACTCAGAATAGGCTAACTTTAGTAAAACGATTGGTTGCATTTAGTTCCAAACAATAAAAATGGTGTTTTGAAACTTTTTTACTACCAGCTTTGATGATGTGTTGAAACCAGCAAACTTCAAACTTAAATATTCCTTCCATTTTGCTTTTAAACATAAAAAACCACTAGAAATTTTCTGCCCATGAATGGCACTTTTTAACAGTCAGAAATCATAAATAAATAACTTAATTACTCTATTCATCCCTCACCGGGGAAATTTGTTTGCTGCACTCCTTACACCGCAGCAGGCTGCCCTTCAACAGCGCCAATGGTGGGAGAAGCGGGGGTTAGGTGTCTTCTCCAAGGACCGTAGACGTGCTCTTCATGGGACGCGAACCCGCGACCTTCCGGTGCGCGGGCAAACGCTCTAACCACGCGGCCACGTTTCCATTGCTTTATTTTTCTTTTCTTTTGTTTTTTTAAATGAATTTCAGTTGATTTTAGCAGCAGAAGTAGGTTGAAGTAGCAGCACTGAGTAGGTTGAAAACCTACAAACAACAAAGTCTATATTAGACATTGTCAAGAGCACATTTGAATTATGATTTAACAGTTGACAGTTAATTGACAGTTGACAGTTAATTTTTAATGACAATTAATTTATATAATTAATAAATTTAACCTAAATTATATTTTTTAAACACCAGGTTTAACCACAGAATAAGTCTAAGAACAAAGAAATTTTGACATATACTGCATAAATGAATAATCAACTTAAACTTAAAGTTTCAAAGAACCGAAGGTCAATAGAAAAAAAAAGGGTACAGAAAATGCATTTGGTACTGTCCATTTGGGAATATATATCAGTAGTGTCTTTGGTTGAAGCTTTGAGCTGAAGTCTGTGTCCGGAACAATGGGAATGCACAGGCGAGCAGGTTACTGAAGGAGCAGAGTGGGCTGCTGAGAGGAGCAGGGAGCACTTGGCTTGCTGTGTGGTGCACTCCAGTTGGGTGGGCAGTGAGAGATTTGGTTTAGATTTACTGGCTTAACTTGACACCTCCCACTTGAGCTCCTGGTTTTCAAACCGAAGGAGGTCACACATCTTCTTCAACAGGTTCTGCTATTACAGTGCTCACTTGTTCTTCTATTGGTAATTCAATTTTCAATTCAATTCAATTTTATTTGTATAGCCCAAAATCACAGGATGTCCGTCTCAATGGGCTTCACAAGAAAAAGAGGAATGTATTAACACAGATACACAGCAAGAAAAATATGATGGAAACATATATATATATATATATATACATATATATATCAGTATGTTTCTTCATACTGATGGAAACACGGGGGACTCCTCAGCCCGGAGATGTCCAGTACGGGGATGAGTAGATGTTCTTCATCCTGATGGAAACACGGGTACTCCTCAGCCTGGCGATGCCCTGGGCGGGGATGAGTAGATGGATTTCATCCTGATGGAGCGGGGATGAAGAAGCGCGGAGGTCTCCTCAGTGTGGCCATGCCCAGGACAGGAACGCAGAGTCCTGAATGGGGCTCTCTCCCAGAGAGGAGGGAGAGAAGTGGACAACATGTGAATTGTATTGTACCAACTAGCAGTGTAATTCTAAATAAACAGACAATAGAGAACAATGAATGAGATAGAAAGTCAGGGGTTTAGGGTAGAGGGTTAGAGTAGGGGGTACGGGGAAACAGCCAAGGCAGTCTGGCAGAGAATAGTAGATTAAAAATTTGAGGACAGAACCCCAATGTACCATACTTTCCCCAGCTTTTACTATCTAGCAGTAGATAGTAATAGTATCTATTGTGTCATTGTGGTAATAACACAATAATACGCCTGACATCTCTGTGAAGTATTGTAGAGGGTATTTTGGTTGAAAGTTTCTTTACCTTTTTGTTTACTTGTCCTCCAGACTTCACAGGCACAGGGTAACTTGGATAGGTTCTTACACGTACATCTCTCACAATACCCTTTTTGTCACTGTTAACACTGACAACTCGGGCAAGCTTATATTGACCTCTCAAAGCATTTTGGTCTGCAATCCAAATGATGTCTCCAATGGCCACATTTCGCTCTTTCGAATACCACTTGCTTCTAACAAACAAATATGGCCCAGCCAGCTGACTCCACTTTTTCCAAAATCTGTTCACTTCTGTCTGGATAGGTCTCAGTCTCTTTAGTGAATATCCTTCAAAGTCAAAACTGCGGTTGTCACCTTCAGGACTAGCTCTTCCAAGCAGCAAAGAGTTAGGAGTTATATAACTTATGCAGTCTTCGTGGCTTTGAATCCTGGTATCTATTGGTCTCTCATTAGCCAGGTTAGCTGCCATATAAAGAAATGTTTGAAATTCTCCCCATGTAAAAACTCCATTTGCGCCTAGGTTGTGCAGTGCTCGTTTGACAATTTTTACCGCTGCCTCCGCTGCCCCATTTCTGTGGGGGGAGTCTACAGGGTGTATTCTCCAACTCCACTCTGTCCCTTGTTACAAGGCTTTGTTCTGGATTTGTGCCTTGTCCAGCTGATCCAGAAACAGGTACATGTCAGTAAGAGCGGGTTTTGCTCCAATGAAGTTTCTTCCAGCATCTGACCACAACTTTTTCGGATATCTTCTTAGGGCCGTAAATCTTTAATAGGCCAGTAAAAATCCTTCAGTTGATTGGTCACTTACAAGATCTGCATGTATAGCCCTGGATGACATGCAGCAGAAGATGATGCCCTACACTTTGAGTCTCAATTCAATTCAATTTCAATTCAATTTTATTTGTATAGCCCAAAATCACAGAATGTCCGTCTCAATGGGCTTCACAAGAAAAAGAGGAATGTATTAACACAAATACACAACAAGAAAAATAACCAACAAATGCAAACTAAACAAGACTAGCACATTAATGCACTTAGACTCTCCTTCATGGAGAGGAAAAACTCCTAAAAAACCCATCAGTGGGGAAAAAATAAGAAACCTCATGGGGATCCACGTGAAAGAGAGATCCCTCCCCCGGGACGAGCAAACAATGTGTCACAGATTATTGTTTAAATATTAGCTTAATCTAATCTACAGCTAAATATCTAAAGAAGTCAATAGATGTTCTTCATCCTGATGGAAACACGGGGGACTCCTCCGCCCGGAGATGTCCAGAACCCGGATGAGTAGATGTTTTTTGTTATGTCTTTGATTAGAGTATATGTCAGAGTGAGACATCCGTCCCTTCTAAGATCTTTTATAATTTGTTAAAATAACAGCAGAGTGAGAGGTCTCGAAAATAGTAGATCTAGGATGAGTCTGCCGCTGAAAAGACGGAAGTAGACTGCGCTCAAACTTGTTAAAAACCTGGGATAACTTTAGTCTTTGTAAGTATTTTTTGTGTTTATGTGCTTTGTTTACATGCTCAAGATTGTATTTCATTTGATAACGTGTGAATCGCGTCTTATGTAGTAAGCCACTTAGGATGTGGGCGCGCATGTTTCAAGCTAAGCTAACGTGTGTTTGATCATGGAGACTCAGCGTTCTGTACAGCTTGTAATGCACTTCTTTTGTTTGTTTTGTTTCAGTTACTATTACCACGTACATATATATACGTACATATATGTATAATCCTTTGAAGAAAAGAGTCTACATAAAACAAGAAAAGCAAGCCTTGTGTGGGAGTCTCTTTTTTCATTTGGAATAGTTAGCTGGCTGTCTAGCTTCACACAGTCACGTGTCGTGAGGACAGCACAGTAAAAAGACTAAATAGAAGTAAAAAGACTTCTATACAGCGGGTTAAACAACACTGAGCTACACAGTCAACATGAGTCTACGCTCAGGTAAGAGTTACTTGAGAGATTGTGAATCACAGTTCGAGCCAGAGGCAAACTCAGAGCAGCAAGCTGATGACCAGGCTGCCACCAATCACCCGGTTCCTGCAGACCAGCTGTCGCCTGAGAGGCAGCCGTCAGAGAGGCCGCAGCATTCACCTCCACACAGCGTCAGGTCCAGAGCCACCAGCAGACGGTCGCACACCACAGCAGCTTCAAGTGCGTCAGCCACAAAAGCATACGCCAAAGCCCAAGCAGCAAAGGCCCAGCTCCGTTTCGCAGAAAAAGAAGCTAGTCTGATGAGACAAAAAGCAGATTTGGAAGCAGATTCGGCGAGACAAAAAGCAGATTTGGAAGCAGATTCGATGAGACAAAAAGCAGATTTGGAAGCAGATTCGGCGAGACAAAAGGCAGATTTGGAGGCCAGTCTCCATGTTTTGAAGTGTGAAAAGGAAATAGCAGCAGCTGAGGCAGAAGCTGCAGCCTATGAAGAATTAGAAAGTCAGAGCGGGGAGTCAGACCCAGAACTTCCTATTACAGGTGAGACGTTAAATGCAGTACAACGCACAAGTGATTATGTGGAACAACAATGTAAGCTAAAGGCGCCACCTAGTGCTACACATGATAGCACAAATTTTCAAATGCCAAGTCGATCAATAATAACAAAAGAAACTCATGTCCAGTCCCCAATGAAAAACGATGTTAAACATGAGGACATACCAGAAGCTGTTCCAACCAGCACATTCTCACTCAAACCCCAAGCTCACACCTTTTTGCCTACAAGTCACAACCAAATAGAGCAAAACAGCGTACAAGATTTTGCAAAATATCTCATCCGCAAAGAAATAGTTAGCACTGGCTTACTCCAATATGATGACAGACCCGAAAACTATTGGGCATGGAAAGTCTCATTCATGAGTGTTACTAAAGACTTGAATCTGTCCCCTAGAGAAGAGCTAGACTTGCTCACAAAATGGTTAGGGCCAAAATCTTCAGAGCAAGCAAAAAGGCTTCACGCAGTACACACCCTCAATCCCGCTGCAGGTGTAAAAGTGGTATGGGAGCGTCTGGAGGAATGTTATGGCTCCTCAGAAGTCATTGAGGATGCACTGTTAAAAAAGTTGGAAGAGTTTCCAAGGCTGACAAACAAAGAGAGTGGTAAATTAAGGGAGCTTGGTGACATCTTGTTAGAGTTGCAGTGTGCTAAGTCTGATGGTACACTGCCAGGTCTTGCATATCTAGACACGGCTTGAGGGGTTAGACAAATAGTTGAAAAACTCCCCTTTAACATGCAGGAGAGGTGGACCACTGTAGGTACACAGTATAAAGAAGCCAATAGAGTGTCATTTCCACCTTTTTCTGTCTTTGTGCAATTTGTACAGCAACAAGCAAAAATGAAAAATGATCCAAGTTTTTCCCCATCCAGCTGCAGCAACCAAGTTACCACACGCACTGAAAAGTCCATTCCATATAATCGCAAAGCTACTGTTGCAGTACACAGAACGGAAATTGAGGAAAGAAAACAAGGGAGTTTTGAACAGAAGAAAATTGAAGAACCAGATCGTCTGTGTCCAATTCATAAGAAGCCACACCCTCTGAAAAAATGCAAGTTATTCAGAGACAAATCAATTGAGGAACGACAGGCTTTTCCGAGAGAGCATCGTATATGCTACAGGTGTTGTGGGTCTGTGCAACATATAGCCAAAGATTGTAAGGTAGCAGTAAAGTGTGTTGAGTGTGACAGTCCAAAACACTTGTCAGCACTCCATCCGGGTCCCACACCTGTCCCAAAAGATGACACCTCAAAGAATGTAGATGCTAAGGAGGACTCAGAAAACCATCCTGCAGTAGTCTCCAAGTGCACAGAGGTATGTGGACAAAGTGACAGCCCACGCTCATGTTCAAAGATCTGTTTGGTGAAAGCATATCCAGAAGGCCAAAAGGACAGAGCTATAAAAATGTATGCAGTGATTGACGAACAGAGCAATAGGTCCCTGGCTAGGACGGACTTTTTCAACCTGTTTGGAATAAAAAGTGCACCTGTGCCATACACGCTGAAAACATGCTTAGGAAAAGCTGAAACTGCAGGTAGGAGGGCAGAACATTTTGTAGTAGAGTCCATGGATGGAAAAACAAATGTCAAACTGCCTCCTTTAATCGAGTGTGATTCAGTGCCTGACGACAGATCTGAAATTCCCTCACCTGAGATTGCTAAGCACCATCCACACCTTCTCCCTATTGCAAGCAAAATCCAACCGGTCGATCATCATGCTCCTATTCTCCTTTTGCTGGGAAGGGACCTCCTCAGCGTTCATAAAGTAAGAGAACAGATCAATGGACCAAATAACGCACCATACGCCCAAAGGTTAGACTTGGGGTGGGTTGTGATAGGGGAAGTGTGCTTGGGCAAAACTCACAACACAACAGAAGTCAACGTGTACAGAACACACATGCTAGACAACGGACGGACTACTCATTTTGAACCATGTCCAAACGTCTTTACAGTGAAAGAGGACTATGTCAAGCAGCCCCAGCAAAGCACACCTTTAATCTCAAATAGTGTGGACATTAAAGACAACGCACACAAGCTAGGTCAGTCTGTGTTTGACCGTACAGAGTCAGATGACAAGGTGGCACTGTCTATAGATGACAAAAACTTTCTAACAATAATGGACAAGGCGGTCCAACAAAACAAAGAAAACACTTGGGTCGCTCCATTGCCCTTTCGCTCTCCAAGGAGGAGACTCCCAAGCAACAGAGTTCAAGCCTCAAAACGTCTATACTCACTCAAAAAGACGTTAGAAAAGAAACCAAAAATGAAAGATCACTACATCCGATTTATGCAGAAAATGTTGGATAACGATCAAGCTGAACTCGCTCCACCTCTGCCCGAAGGTAAAGAACACTGGTATCTGCCAACGTTTGGTGTATACCACCCGCAAAAGCCAGATCAAATACGTGTTGTTTTTGATTCTAGTGCAGAGTGTGAAGGAACATCCCTGAACCAAGTGCTACTCAGTGGACCTGATCTGAATAATTCTCTGTTCGGAGTGCTGTTACGGTTTAGAAAAGAGCCAATAGCCCTGACAGCTGATGTACAACAAATGTTTTATTGTTTTGAGGTGTGTGAAGATCACAGAGACTATCTGCGCTATCTCTGGTTTGAGGACAATGACGTCACAAAAAATGTGGTCGAATATCGGATGAAAGTGCATGTTTTTGGGAATAGCCCATCACCCGCTGTTGCCATTTACTGCATGCGGCGGGCAGCAAGCGAAGGTGAGCTGGAACATGGCTCAGATGCCAGACGGTTTGTTGAAAGACAATTTTATGTAGATGACGGGCTCACTTCAGTCGCCACACCTGAACAAGCAGTTGACCTGTTAACGAGAACACAAAACATGTTAGCAGAGTCCAATTTGCGACTACACAAAGTTGCCTCCAACTGCAGCCTCGTTATGGAAGCATTCCCTGCAGACGATCTAGCAAAGGACTTGAAAGAATTAGATCTTGGTGTAGATCCACTTCCTGTTCAAAGGAGCTTAGGACTATGTTGGAACCTGCAAACTGACAGCTTTACTTACCTTGTATCCAATGAGACAAAACCATTCACACGTAGGGGAGTACTGTCAACTGTCAATAGCTTGTATGATCCGTTGGGTTTTGCAGCTCCTATAATCGTGCAAGGCAAAGCACTACTCAGAGAACTTTCAACTGAGGAGAGCGACTGGGACGCACCTCTTTCCCCAGAAAAAGAGGACGCATGGATCTCATGGAGAAACTCACTGAAAACTCTAGAAGATCTCCAAATCAAAAGGTGTTACAGTTCAGGTTCTTTAGGTGAAATGAAAACTAATGAACTCTGTATTTTTTCAGATGCGTCTACTGTAGCTATAGGCGCGGTAGCCTACCTGCGCTCTTTAGACACTCAAGGCAAGTATCACGTAGGTTTTGTGATGGGGAAGTCAAAACTAGCACCCCGACCTGCACACACCGTACCACGGTTAGAACTTTGTGCTGCCGTGCTTGCAGTAGAAATGTATGACTTAATCAAAGACGAGTTAGACCTCAAAATTGACAGTGTCAAGTTTTTCACTGATAGTCGCATTGTGTTAGGTTACATACACAACTCCTCAAAAAGATTCTACATGTATGTAGCTAACCGCGTCACACGAATCAGGTCATCCACTCAACCTGACCAGTGGCATTACGTTTCAACAGATGTGAATCCAGCTGACCTAGCAACTAGATTTATTCCAGCCGTTGAACTCAAAAACAGTAATTGGGTTACAGGCCCAAGCTTTCTGTGTTCAGAAAAACTCAATGAATCTCAAAAAGACTATTCATTCTCACTTGTAGAGCCTGAGAATGACAAAGAAATACGATCTCATGTAAAAACACTTGCAACTACCGTCACAACGACTCAGTTAGGTGCAAAACGTTTCGAAAGATTTTCAAGTTGGGCAACGGTATGCAGAGCACTAGCCAAACTTATTCATGTTATAGTTTCTTTGAAACAAAAGACAAATAAACAAGCAGGATGGAGAAGTCTGAAAGAGAATGTAAACACAAATGAACTCACTCAAGCCAAAAATGTCATCATTCGTTCGGTGCAAGAAGATGCTTACAAAGAGACACTGAAAATGTTAAAAGAAAGAAAGAAGATTAACACAAAAAATGACACACTCAAAAAGCTAAATCCGGTTGTGGACGAAGATGGACTATTACGCGTCGGTGGACGTCTCTCATCTGCTGACTTTACAGAAGGTGAAAAACACCCTATAATCGTCCCTTCATCCAGTTATGTGGCCACACTTCTCGTCAGACACTTTCACATCCGGTCAGCGCATCAAGGACGACATATAACAGAAGGAGACATTGTGTTGTTAAAAGATCCTCTAGCCCACAGGAATGAATGGCCTATGGGACTGATAGTTAAGACTCTACCCAGTAGTGACAAGAAGGTTCGTAAAGTGGAGATACGGATCATCAAAGATGGAACTCCAAAGGTGTTTTTGAGACCAGTCTCAGAGACTGTTATTTTGCTTTCAGAGTAAGATATTATCTATGTAAATTTTATGTTTCGATATGTGGTGATATAATATGTTTATATCAAGCGGGGAGTGTTATGTCTTTGATTAGAGTATATGTCAGAGTGAGACATCCGTCCCTTCTAAGATCTTTTATAATTTGTTAAAATAACAGCAGAGTGAGAGGTCTCGAAAATAGTAGATCTAGGATGAGTCTGCCGCTGAAAAGACGGAAGTAGACTGCGCTCAAACTTGTTAAAAACCTGGGATAACTTTAGTCTTTGTAAGTATTTTTTGTGTTTATGTGCTTTGTTTACATGCTCAAGATTGTATTTCATTTGATAACGTGTGAATCGCGTCTTATGTAGTAAGCCACTTAGGATGTGGGCGCGCATGTTTCAAGCTAAGCTAACGTGTGTTTGATCATGGAGACTCAGCGTTCTGTACAGCTTGTAATGCACTTCTTTTGTTTGTTTTGTTTCAGTTACTATTACCACGTACATATATATACGTACATATATGTATAATCCTTTGAAGAAAAGAGTCTACATAAAACAAGAAAAGCAAGCCTTGTGTGGGAGTCTCTTTTTTCATTTGGAATAGTTAGCTGGCTGTCTAGCTTCACACAGTCACGTGTCGTGAGGACAGCACATTCTTCATGCTGATGGAAACACGGGGGACTCCTCAGCCCGGAGATGTTCAGTACGAGGATGAGTAGATGTTCTTCATCCTGATGGAGACACGGGAGACTCCTCAGCCCAGCGATGCCCAGGGCGGGGATGAGTAGATGGATTTCATCCTGATGGAGCGGGGATGAAGAAGCGCGGAGGTCTCCTCGGTGTGGCCATGCCCAGGACAGGAACGCAGAGTCCTGAATGGGGTTCTCTCCCAGAGAGGAGGGAGAGAAGTGGACAACATGTGAATTGTATTGTACCAACTAGCAGTGTAATTCTAAATAAACAGACAATTGAGAACAATGAATGAGATAGAAAGCCAGGGGTTTAGGGTAGAGTAGGGGGTACGGGGAAAGAGCCAAGGCAGTCTGGCAGAGAATAGTAGATAGAATTAGAGGACAGAACCCCAATGTACCATACTTTCCCCAGCTTTTACTATCTAGCAGCCAACTAGTAATTATATCAACTAATTGAATCTGTTTCTATCTGGCCTGTTGATAAGCTTGTTCAAACAGGACACCCTCTTACGAGTCTCATCTCTGACTTCATAGGGCCCGAACAGATCAATGGCTGTATACTCAAATGGTCTAGCGGGTTGTGTATGTTCTGGTGGAAGATCACTCATAACCTGCTGACATTTTCTTGCTCTGTTTTTCCTGCATATCACACAGCTGTCCACGACTTTTTTGGCCAGTTTTCTACCTCTCACAACCCAAGCATTAGCCCTCATACGCAGGAGTGTTCCAGCGTATATCTTCATAATTTACTTTATGGGCTTCACAGGCAAGCAGCATGGATATCCATGAGTCATATGGTAAGATTGGAACTGCCTTTTTGTCCTCATTAAAGGACTGGATTCGTCCTCTACATTCCTGAAGTCCAGTGTCTTTATCTTTAAACACAACTAGTCTGTTCAGCGTGGTGTCACTGAATACAACACCTTCTTGCGCCGTCAGAAAAACCTCTCTCAGTGCATCTTCACACTCTCCCACACTTAGCACAGCTTGACTTGCTGCTTGTTTGGCATCTTTTTTGGAGATGTTCACTGTCACTTTGTCTTTTTTGGCACTTAGGTTTTTCAGTGTGAGCTTCCACTTTGCAGCAACTCTTTTCACCCATGCAATGACTCTGACTAGTTTGGTTAAACTGCTGTATCTTCTCTCTTGAATTAGTTGTTTGGCAACTAGTTTAAGTGGAAAATGTTGGACTTGACTGACCTTGTCAATGAGTACATCAGTGGCCCCTGGTGGATGATTTATTTTATTGTCTTTGCCCACATTCTCCTCTTTTAATCGCTTGGATTGAGCTCTGGTCGTCACATTTGCTGAAAATGCTTTCCTTTGGAGCTTTGCAATGCCTTCTTTTGCACACATAGCAATGTCTTTTGCAAATTTTATTGGCCATTGTTTAATAGGTTGCAACAAAAATTTCGGTCCATTTTGCCACTCTGACTCCTCCTGGAGATGCTCAGGAGATGCTCCTCTTGTGATGCTATCTGCAATGTTGAGGTCTCCTGGTATCCACCACCAGTCTGTGACAGGTCCAGCTTTCTGTATTTCACCAACTCTATTTGCGAAGAAAGTTTGGTACCCATAACTGTCGCGCTGAATGGCTCCGAGCACAGTTTGACTGTCTAGTAAGTGGTACCATCTTTCAACGTTCATTCTGCTGTGCTTTTCAATGTACTTCCTGAGACGAGCCGCAAATACTGCACCACATATTTCTGCTTTGACGGGCTCTCCCTTTTGGTCAAGTGGAGTGAGTTTCGCTTTGGAGTCTAATAGTCTCACTTGGACTCCTTGCTCTGTCTCCCATCTGAAGTACACCACTGCACCATAGCTTTTGTCACTTCCATCAGAGAATGTGATACCTCGGGGGTTTCCACTCCAGCCAGATGGTGTTAGGCTCCTGTGAAATGTGATTTGGCCAAGGCGCACATACTCCTGGAATAGCTCTATTGCCTCTTCTCTGAGTTTATCAGACAGTGGTTGGTCCCACGTATCACCTAATTTACCTCCACTTCTGGCTTCTTGGAAGGCCTTTCTCACCAGAATGGCTCCCTTTTGTTTGATAGGTGTGACAAGGCCAATGGGATCATAGAGCCTGGCTACTTGATTGAGAAGTTCTCTCCTCGTGAGTGGATTTGGAGTACTTTTTGTTACTACTCTGGCTCAAAAAGCAGCAACAATAAGGGGAAGGCCACACAAAGTAAAAAGGTTTAAAGGAATTTATTACAAAAGATACTACTAAAGACACAATGAAACAAAATAACGGCAGAGGATCAGCCTGGCGTCCATCGCAGAGAGCAGCCAGCAGCCTTTCCTGTCGCAGTGGGCGGGGCCAAGAGCAGCTCCAGGTTCTGTGAGGACAGACAGGCAGAAAGATTTAAAGGGCCACGACCCCAGGGTCGTAACACTCCCCCCCTAAAGAACAGGGTTCTACCCTGTTAATCAATGTGTACAATACTTATCAGAATGTTGAAGAGTGCAGCCTCCAGTTCCACATCTCAAGCCATTCGTGGGAACCACCTGGAGCTAAATGGGCCAAGTCAATTTAATTGCATTATCCAACATATACTGTACTTCTTTGTCAATCATTTTACGTTTTTCCTCAGAGACACGATAGAACCTTTGACAGATTGGCTTTGCATCCCCAACATCTATATCGTGTGATATCAAGTTGGTACGAATGGGAGTGTCACTGAATAAAACGTGATATTCGTTAATCAATGCAGCTAACTGTTCAGCTTTATCCTTTGACAAATGACAAAATAGCAAATCCAAGTTATTCAGAGTTTCTGAATTTTTCAACCGACCAGAAAGAACAGCGTCATCCGGCATAGCCACGTCCTCTCCCCCATAGGCTGTCGACCCTGGTACCGCACAGGTAGACAACACCGCACCACACCGAGGAGACCCTGCCGTGCACTGCAAAGACTCACGACTAAAGTACGGTTTAAGGAGATTAACATGGCAAAGCTGTTGCTTCTTCTTCCTGTCTGGAGTTGCAACCAAATAATTCAAGTCCGAAAGCCGTCTTAACACAGTATAGGGACCATGAAATTTGGCCTGAAACGGTGAACCTACAATAGGTAACAAAACCAACACTTGATCCCCTGGACTAAATTCACGACTCTCACATCGTCTGTCATACAAAGACTTCATCTTAGTCTGAGCTTTGACCAAATTTCGCTTCGCCAACTGCCCCGCCACGTAGAGACGATGGCGAAAACCATTCACGTAATCCAACAAATTACCAGGGGGTTGTTTTGAAGCCCAGTTGTCGTGAAATACTGCTAAAGGACCCCGAACTTTATGGCCAAACACCAAATCATTTGGACTAAAACCCGTACTCTCCTGACACACTTCTCTAGCTGCAAGCAGCAACCACGGCAAACCCTCCTCCCAATCCTTCTGCAACTCTGTACAATAAGAACGAAACAATGATTTAAGAGTCTGATGGAATCTCTCCAGAGCACCTTGGCTCTGGGCGTGGTAAGCTGAAGCCTGATTATGTTTCACATTAAGCTGTTCCAAGACTTGGGCAAACAGGTGAGACGAAAAATTAGACCCTTGGTCACTTTGAATGATTTTAGGGATGCCAAAAACTGAAATAAACTGAGTAAGAGCTTTCACAACCGCCTTAGCAGTTATATTGCGAAGCGCATACGCAGCTGGATAACGAGTGACCAAACACATAACCGTCAGCAAATACTGAGAGCCTGATTTAGACTTTGGCAAAGGTCCAACGCAATCAATAATCAAATGTTCAAACGGATTTTCAACAGCAGGTATCGGCTTAAGAGGTGCAGGCTTAATTCCCTGATTCGGTTTGCCAGAAATTTGACAAGTATGGCAAGTCCTAATATACTTGGCAACATCACGTTTGAGAAGGGGCCAAAAGAAATACCTAAGCACATGACTATAGGTTTTCTTTACTCCCAAATGGCCTGTTCGGTCATGCGAACAAGACAACACCCTTTCTCTAAATTTTGTAGGAACGACTATCTGCAAACACGGACTACCCAAAAGATCAGAGCCCTGAGACTGCCATTTCCTAACCAATACCTCACCCTGAAGAAAATACCCAGATGCAGAGCTTCGAAGTTCCGATGAAGGTTGGACTTTATCAAACAGCGCAGTCAGTGACACATCCGCTTTCTGTTCAGCAATTAACTCCTGCTGGGAAATAGAAAACAGTTGAGGTAAATCAAACTGAACATCTGAGTTAGGGCAACATTCTTCTGATGTTTCAGACTTAGCCTTTGCCATGGCCCTGGTGACAGCACAAGCAGTGAACACCTCAGGAAAGTTCCGCCCACAGGAATCAGGAACTTTTGCTGGAACTGAAACTTTGATAGGACACTCTACAGGCCACACCTGGGTACCAGCTAAGTCATTACCCAAGATCACAGCAACGCCCTCTACTGGCAATTCTGGTCGAACAGCAATTTGCACATTTCCTTCAACAAAACCACTAGACAGAAAGATCCTATGCAACGGGGCACTAAGTGGTACCAAACTAACACCTCTCACCAGGACACAATCACCTGTACTTGTCTCTTCTGAAAAAGGCAAGACTGAAGAAAGAACAAACGAGTCTGTAGCACCTGTATCCCTCAAAATTTTCACTGGGACTTTCCTATGATCACCACAAAGTGACACAAACCCATCAGAAACAAAAGAGTCAAGACCAGAAAAACATTTGGATTTCACAACTGGGTCCAAGCACTGAGATTTTGCCTGAACAGTGAAAACCGCAGGTTTAACAGTCTTAGTTCTCACTTGACCACTTTTCCTTTGCAAAACGGGACAATCAATCTTCCAATGACCTTCCCCACGACAGTAGTTACAACTTTGACCCGACTTTCTAAAAGCACTAGGGCTACTAGTCTCGAAGTTGTTACTCCTGGTAGAAGTAACAGAAGTACCAGTAGAAAAAGTAGTAGAAACACTCTTCCTAAATTTACCCTTGTGAGCCAAAACATAGTCATCAGCTATAGTAGCAGCTTCTGAAACAGTAACTACTCGACGTTCTCTAATATGAGTGGCAACTTCTGGCGGAACACAATCGACAAATTGTTCAAGAACCATAAGATCACAAAGCTTATCATACGAAGAAACCTCCAAAGAAGAACACCACCTGTGAAAATGCTTGCTTAAGTCCTTGACAAACTCAACATGAGACTGGTTTTCACCCTTCCTCCAAGATCTAAAACGTTGCCTGTAAACTTCTGGAACCAACTCATAAGCTTTCAACACCGCTTCCTTAACAAGTTTATAGTCCTGGCTCTCATGTTCACTCAAAGCAGAATAGGCTACCTGGGCCTTCCCTGTAAAAACTGACTGCAACATTACAACCCTCAAATCATCCGGCCAACTTCTGGAATTAGCAACACGTTCAAAAAGTACGAAGAATGTATCCGGATCCTTTTCATCAAACCTTGGGACAAGACGCAAATTAGAAACCACATCAGACTCACTTCGAACGGAAGTAGAACTAAGCCTCTCCCTCTCAAACTGTATCTTGTCCCTTTCCAAAGCTACTCTCATCTGCTCCATAGCCATCTTCTCCTCACACTGCACCCTGTCCCTTTCCAAAGCTATTCTCATCTGCTCCATAGCCATCTTCTCCTCACACTGCACCCTGTCCCTTTCCAAAGCTATTCTCATCTGCTCCGCAGCCACCTTCTCCTTCTCCGTTTCTAACAAAAGCAACTCCCTCTTCTGTTCAAATGTCAAAATATCTTTAACCTCAGGGTTGTTTAGACCAACTTTCCCTGGCAAAATCCCATCACGTACCAAAGCAGACCACAAACACAACTTTATCTCATCTTTCAGTTTTCTAGCACCAATATCAACGGAATAATAATCAACCAACTGCAATAGTTGTTCTCTAGTAAAGCCATTTAACATCTCCTCAGTAGGGGACTCCGTAAAATCCTCCACAGATGACATGTTTGATGTAAAAAAAAAAAAACTAACTAGAGCACAGAGTTGAGGTTTCCCCACTAACTACCTAACCAGAATCTAACTAAACTCACCCCTAGTCTTCAGGAGGCCTGGCGGTGGGTATTTATGCGCTTGAGGCTGCTAACCAGCCCCATACATACCAGCGGTACAGTACAAGTACTAATATCACGGCGCGCTCCCGAGCCGACGTAGGATAAGGGTAGTGGGATGCTGCAACCCGCACGTACCTCCACTCTAAATGCCTATTGCAAAACAAAAAACAAGTGAATCTCATAAGGAGACAACACTTCTAAATCCTAACAGGGTAAGCCCCAACTCCCAGCATGTGCTCAAAAATACTAACAAAAAAAAATGTAGGCTTCAATCAAAAAATTTTAAACAAAACTAAGGTCTGCCACAAAGTGTTAACTGGTCCCACTCACCCTGATCAACAACCAACCCAAACTCAATTTAACTCAGAACTTTGAAATAAACTCACATTTTCAGCAAAACAAATCACACACACCTGTGTGGTCTCCCCCAGCCTGATTTGATTAGCAGCCATGATAGCCAACCAACCAACTAAATAACCAAACTTCTCCAAACTGAACTCAAAATGGGACAAAATTAAGCCAAATTAACCAAATTCAGTGAAGAAGAATTTCCAATTTCAAAACAAAAAAAAATTCTATACAGACTTTAACTTACCCAATTGGTCTGATCCCGGACGAGCCCCCATTTGTTACTACTCTGGCTCAAAAAGCAGCAACAATAAGGGGAAGGCCACACAAAGTAAAAAGGTTTAAAGGAATTTATTACAAAAGATACTACTAAAGACACAATGAAACAAAATAACGGCAGAGGATCAGCCTGGCGTCCATCGCAGAGAGCAGCCAGCAGCCTTTCCTGTCGCAGTGGGCGGGGCCAAGAGCAGCTCCAGGTTCTGTGAGGACAGACAGGCAGAAAGATTTAAAGGGCCACGACCCCAGGGTCGTAACATTATCTTTACTTCCTCTTCATGTAGATCTTGGCCCAATCTCATTTTCTTTTTCCTTCTTGAAAAGCTAATTGATGTCATTACATACAGTTTGTCTTCTTTCACCAGGTAACCAACTCCAAAGGCTTTATTGTCTGTTGAGCCGCATTTTGTAATAACGGTGCATTTTGTAATAAATGTCCAAAATGTAATAACTTTTTCATTTCATTTTGTAATAAAGCCGCATTTTGTTATAAACTGCCGCATTTTGTAATAAACTGCCCCAACGCATTTTGTAATAAATTTTGCCGCATTATGCGGCGGCAAAAGGCATAAATAGGCATAAATATATCAGGCATATCAGGCATAAAGGCATAAATATATCAGTTTTTTTTTATTTAAACGCAGAATGAATTACGTTGTTTATCAAAAGTAGTTTTCTAAATAAAAACAACATTCTTTCTTTACTTGTGTTCTGATGTCACAGTAACTGAAACATTTCATTTTTCAGTTACTGTGACTGAAAAATGTCACAGTTTTTTTGTGACATTTATGTCACAAAATACATTTTGTAATACATTTTGGACATTTATTACAAAATGCACCGTTATTACAAAATGCGGCTTTGGAAGTATAAAGACTTTGTTTTTACCTGGTGCAAGAGCTCCCTCTTCTGGACAAGCCTTCTGCCTCCCACTTTGACCTGATTGGACCCAAGGTTTTAAGAAGAATCCTCCAGCTTGTAAGATCTCTTTCACTGCCTTTGTGTTTTTGTGCAGCTGGTTCAAGTCATTGTTCGATGTTAAAATATCATTGACATAACTGTCTTCTTCTAGGATTCTACGTTCTTCTTCAAAGTGGGCAAACATTGGCAGCTTTGCTGTTTCACGCATTGCTAACTGGGCAATACAACCTGCGGGACGGTCTCCATTATTAACTCTGGTAATGGCGTACTCACCAATTTCCTCCTCTGGACTATCTCTCCAGAGGAATCTGTGTAGATGCATTTCTTGGTCCTCCAGCCACACAGAGTTATACATTTTTTTATCTCCTGAAGCAGCATGTACTCCTCTTCTAAACCTTAGTAAAACAGCACCTTTGGGATTTAAAACATTAGGCCCTTTCAGCAGGATATCGTTCATACTCAGACCTTTAAACTTCTGACTGCTGTTCCATACTAAGCGTACAGGTGTGGTTACAGAATGAGGGTTTGGTGCTACTAGATGGCTCACGTACCACACTGGTCCTCTCCAGCTGCTCAGCATGTTCTCTGTGAGTTTCACTGCTGCTCCCCTTATCACCATTTCATGCACTTGGGCTGTATAAGCAGTCTTCCAGTCGGACTCTTCGTTTAACCGTCTTTCGGTCCTTAAAAAAGTTGCCTTCACACCACAACGATTATTGGGAAGACAGGTGGGGTCTGCTATCCAGGGATATTTTGTGTCCCAGTGTGGAGCATCACTACGGGCGTCTGCTTGTACATAGGTAAGAACTTGTTTGATCATTTCAAGCTCTTTTTCCTCCATTATTGTCATGTCTTTTCCTCCAGGTTGACAATTACCACACCGACAACCACCACACTTTGGTTCACAAGCTGCTCCTATGCTCTCCCATTTCCACCAATCAATGAATTCTCTGTGAGCAACTGTGCTGTTGCTTTCAGCTTTGATTTGTCTGGGATGACTGATTTCTTCATATTTTACTGCAGCTGTGCGCATAGAGCGAGCAAAGTGTGTTTCTGACTGTTGTGCTACTGCATAAACTTCTTCACACAGGTCTGGATGAGCTCCTCCCACAGTTATGCCGAGTGGACTGCTCCACAAAACCAGATCTCCAACAACTTTGAGTCTTTGTGGGGCGAGACGACCTTCTCTGTGGCTTATTAGCAGATCAGTGGTGTCCGGTCTCTTAAGATCCTCCATGCTGGTTTCTGGGAAGAATGTTTTTAATTGGATAACTTTGTGAACTTTTGCAATTTCACTGAGGCCATAGCAGATAAGTTGGGGTCATGCAGTCATGCTTGAAAAGGCTCTTCTGCATTTTTCTGCCATTTCAGGTGAAAGCTCAGCCATAAATTTTTCTTGTTCCTCTGTAAGCTTATATTTTCTCCTGTTTTTGTCCGTTTCGCTCCTTTTGGATTGTCCTTTCGGACAGAGAAAATAATAACGATCTGAGGAGCCGGCCTTTTTACAGTCTTTGTTTCTGCACAGGTAAGTATTTGCACATTCATCATCATCTTCATGACTTCCCAAACACTTTATGCATGCTCCTAATTTCATCAAAATGCTCAGTTTTCCAGATAAATTCATGGCTTTGAACTGTCTGCAAAAGAATATTTTATCTCCATGTCTTAAATCTCCACATACAATGCAGCCTTGATTTTGTCTTGTAGAATGAGTGAAAGCATGTCTCTTTTCAAACTTCTTCTCAATCTTGTCTCCGTCCATTTTTTCACTCACTCCAAGTTGCTCCAATTTCTCCATAATTTCCTCTTGTGTTTTTAGGAATTTGAGAAGACTATCAAAGTGATTGTCCAGTGTAACACCATTGGTAGGATTGACCATAAAGACCAGCCAGTCCCTCTTTATAACATCAGGGAGTTTACTCTCTATAGATTTGATGACCAGGGGATTTTTTATAGCTCCAGAATTTCCAAGCTCTGTCAGGTCAACTAGGACCTTTTCAACTGCTTGTATAAGTTCTATCACTCTCCTTGGCTGGTTTGCTCTCAAGACTGGGATCCTCTCAAGTTCCTCAATTATTTCCAGAGCAATAATGGACTTGTTTCCATATCTATTTTCCAGCACTCGGAACATATCAGCAGCTGTATTATATGTTGTTAGATGTAGCTCACGACATATCTTTTCATCCACACTACCCAGTAGTTGAGACTTTTTTACTTCCACTGAACCAGTGGGCTCCCCCTGCTTTTGCAGACTCTCCCAATCTCTTTTCCATCTATGAAAGTTTCTCTTACAGCCATGAAATGTTGGTAGGCTGATTGGCTTTATCCTCACAATGGGTGTAGCTGCTACTGGAGTGGTTGAGAGTTGGGAGATTCCTTGAGCTGCTACAAATGGACTTCCTTCTCCAGTGGTTGTTTGTGCTATGGCAAACTGTGTTTTCCTTGTTTGTAGTCTATTATTTGTTATTTTCAGCTGCTTTATTTTGCTTTCTATGTCCTCCTTTTCTTGTGCTGGAATCCATTTTTCCCAAGCTACTTGGCTTTTTAGTGTTTCTTGGATCAGCTTTTCCTCAAAGGACACCTGCATCTCAAATGCGCTTTTACTCATAACTGAGACATGTAATGCAGTAGCGTCGTCACAGGCCTTCCTGGCCTCCTGAATTGCAGTGCCGAGCTCTTCTTGACCGTATTTTGACCACAGGTTGGATTGAACTATTTGTTTGACTTCCTCCAATTTTGATTCACAGTCATTAATAGTTTTGTCCAGATCAGTTTCTTGCTGTTTATCTAGTTCCACTTTGTCATGTTCATCAGCACTGGCTTCCATATCTGCTAATAGTCCAGCTTTATAATTATCATTTGTATCGCTGACATATCTAGAGTCAGAGGTGAGCTTTTTAAACTCCTCCCGCAATTCCATCTCTGTCATGTTGCGAGCTCCTCTACTTAGGAAGTTTGCTTGTTTGGTGAAAGTGGATTTGACCACGGTCCGCTCTTGCTTTAGTTGTTTTACTGTTCTCCCAAACATTTCCACAGCCATTGCTGACAAGTTATTAATTACTGTATTAATTACTGTTGCAATGCACTGCAATGCACTGTTTGAAAATACTCCTCCGTCAACAGAACTCTCTGATTTGTATCAGGCTTCTGTGTCACGTTGGTTTTCAACTGTCAAGTTTCCTAAAGTTCATCCAGCTCCTGTCCAAACTTGAAAGGGCTAGCTCCATACAAAGAGACGTTGGGACAACTCAGTTCAGTTTCCATTGCTTTATTTTTCTTTTGTTTTTTAAATGAATTTCAGTTCATTTTAGCCGCAGAATTACTGAGTAGGTTGAAAACCTACTAACAACAAAGCAATGTATATTAGACATTGTCAAGAGCACATTTGAATTATGATTTAACGGTCGACAGTTAATTGACAGTTGACAGTTAATTTTTAATGAAAATTAATTTATATAATTAATAAATTTAACTTAAATAATTATATTTTTTAAACACCAGTCTTAACCACAGAATAAGTCTAAGAACAACATACTGCATAAAATGAATAATCAACTTAAACTTAAAGTTTCAAAGAACCAAAGGTCAATAGAAAAAAAGGGTACAGAAAATGCATTTGGTACTGTCCATTTGGAAATATATAGTTTCATCATACCAGTAGTGTCTTTGGTTGAAGCTTTAAACTGAAGTCTGTGTTTGGAACAATGGGAATGCACAGGCGAGCAGACTACTGAAGGAGCAGAGTGGGCTGCTGAGAGGAGCAGGGAGCGCTTGGCTTGCTGTGTGGTGCACTCCAGTTGGGTGGGCAGTGAGAGATTTGGTTTAGATTTACTGGTTTAACTTGACACCCAGGAATGGCACTTTTCATCAGTCAGAAATCAGAAGATGATTCTGAATGTATGCAAAGGGGAGAATGTTAAAAACTGTTAAAACCAACTTAGTATAGGCTAACTTTAACAAAACTGTTTTGTGTATTAAGTTTCAAACAAGAAAAATTGTGTTTTGAAACTTTTTTACTGCCAGCTTTTTTCCTCACTGTTGTGTTGAAACCAGCAAACTTCAAACTTAAATTTTCTTTCCATTTTACTTTTAAACATAAAAAAACCACAATAAATGTTCATTTTTCATCATTTCTAACTTGTTTTGTGCAAACTAGACCATTCATAGTGATTTAACAGCAAAATGTAAAATTTGTGTTTTCAGCCCATTAAAAGCACTTTTTGTCAGTCAGAAATCAGAAGATGATTCTGAATGCATGCAAAAGGGGAGAATGTTAAAAACTGTTAAAACTAACTTAGAATAGGCTAACTTTACTAAAACTATTGTTTGCATTTAGTTCCAAACAAGAAAATTTGTGTTTTGAAACTTTTTTACTGCCAGCTTTTTTTTCACTGGTGTGTTGAAACGAGCAAACCTCAAACTTAAATTTTCTTTTCATTTTGCTTTTAAACATGAAGAAACCACTAGAAATGTTCATTTTTCATCATTTCTAACTTGTCTTGTGCAAACTAGACCATTCATAGTAAATTAACAGCAAAACGTAAAAATTGTGTTTTCAGCCCAGGAAAAGAACTTTTTATCAGTCAGAAGTCAGAAGATGATTCTGAGTGCTTGCAAAGGGAGATAATGTTAAAAACTGTTCAAACCAACTCAGAATAGGCTAACTTTAGTAAAACTATTGTTTGCATTTAGTTCCAAAGAAGAAAAATTGTGTTTTAAAACTTTTTTACTGCCAGCTTTTTTCCTCACTGTTCTGCTGAAAACAGCAAATTTCAAACTTGAACTTTCTTTCCAATTTGCATTCAAAACATAAAAAAACCGGTAAAATGTTCATTTTTTATAGTTTCTTAATTGTTTTGTGCAAACTAGACCATTCATGTTAAGTTAACAGCAAAATGTCAAAATCATGTTTTCAAAGCCACTGAAATGCACTTTATTCAGTCAGAAGTCAGAAGATTATTCTGAGTGCAGGCAAAGAGACCAATATTAGAAACTGTTAAAAGCAACTTAGAATAGACTAACTTTACTAAAACTATTGTTTGCACTTAGTTCCAAACAAGAAAATTAGTGCTTTGAAAGTTTTTTTACTACCAGCCTTTTTCCTCACTGTATTGCTGAAAACAGTAAAATTCAAACTTGAATTTTCTTTTCGTTTTGCTTTTAAAACATAAAGCAACAAATAGAAATGTTCATTTTTGATCATTTCTGACTTGCTTTGTGCAAACTAGATCATTTATAGTGAATTAACAGCACAATGTCAAAATCATGTTTTCAACACCTTGAAAAGCAGTTTTATTCAGTTAGAGGAGTCAATTAAAAGAAGTCAGTTTTTTTTTTCTCAAAGCTACATGCCTTTTCTGGTTGTTCCCCTCATGGTAACTTGTCACATGGAAATCTCCCACGAGACAAAGAAGATGGAGATCGGCCAATGAGCACTCAAGTTCCGAAACTGTAAATTACCTGAGAACCAGATGTTTTCAGAACTCGTTCGGCAGCCGTCATTTTAACTGAACCAATAACCAATAACCTAAGGTATAATTTTCGTTTGGTTTTGTCGTACATTCCATAGTTTATATTGGTTTTGAAGTCACATGTATTCAAACTGTTAGCAACACTGCCAGCATCATATTCATTAAGAGAAAATGTCTTAAAACTGGATAAGTTATTGCAAAATTGTTTGTTTTGGAGACATTTCTAAGGGAAAAACATGCAGTTTTATTATACCCATCTAAATCCGTCTTATATCATTTGATGTTGGGGAGCAGGACTAGTTAAATGCAGCTACATAGGCTGTAAATGACAGAACAGTATTGTGGAAAAAGAAAGAATGGTGATGTGTGTATGATATTGATGATAAACAGTTGATCAATCGTGGTGAATTGAATGGACAAAACTAAAAAAATGCACTGCATTGTTCAATTGGAGGTTTACGCCTAGATAAACAACAGAACAAAAGTTCGAAGATTGAAGGAATGAATGTTTTCCTCAAAATCAGAAGTATAATTGCATTTTTGTTTAAAGTTTTATATTTGTACGTATTGTATGTATTTATTTAAATTTCTATATTTGCATATATTGTAGATATTGTATATTTGTATATTGTATTTGTGCGCTTGTGTTAGTCACTTGTGAGAAAGATAAATTCGATATTTCGAGCATTCGAACAACAATTTTAATCTTTCAATTATTTTTCAGAGATTCAAATTGAAGGTTTTGAATGTGCAAATATTCTGGAGTCATTTCAAACGAATTTGTTTGAATTGAGTTCATGGTATGAATGTGTGTGTGAATGGGTAAATGTGAGCTTCACTGTAGAGCGCTTTGAGTGACTACGCAAGGGGAAAGGCGCTTTATAAGTAGAGTCCATTTACCATCTCCATTTCATTGCACGTTTAGATGTTGTAATCCTCAGTGCAACATCTAAACGCTAACCATCCAAATGGTTGTGCAATGGGCATTAGCCCAGCTCATCGCAGGGGTTGTGTCTGGAAGGGCATCCGACGTAAAACTACGCCAAATATAAATGTGCAAGTCAGTTCAAGAAGTATCATACCGGATCGGTCGTGGCCCGAGTTAACAACGACCGCCATCAGTACTGTTGACCAACAGGGTTCTGGTGGAAATTGGACTACTGGTGGTCAAAGAAGAAGAGGAGGAAGACGCGTAGATAGGAAGCGAGAGAAGAGAAACATGAAGAGACTAGGACTTAGGGTGGGAACTTTGAATGTTGGGACTGACGGGTAAAGGTAGAGAATTAGTTGACATGATGCAGAGAAGGAAAGTAAACATCCTGTTAGTCCAGGAGACTAGATAGAAAGGTAGCAGGGCTAGAAGTCTGGGAGCGGAGTTCAAGTTGTTCTATCATGGTGTAGATAGGAAGAGGAATGGTGTAGGAGTTATTGTGAAGGAAGAGTTTGTTGGGCATGTTCTGGAGTAGGGCTGAAACAGTTAATCGATTTAATCGATTATAATCGATTATCAAAATAGTTGTCGATTAATTTGGTCATCGATTAATCGCTTACAAAGCTTTTACTGTCAGCTGCAGTTAAATTGGTTTCCAAGTGGGGCAGTAGAGAGCAAATTGACGATGCGCGCTACCAAAATAGGAGGAGAAGAAGATAGCAGCCAATCACTGGCCTTCATTTCACCCCGCCTCACGTGATCAGGCAGATTCAACAAGATGGCGGAAAGAAAAACACATGCCAAATTAACCAAAGTTTGGATCATTTTCCGCTAAATTTAAAAAAGACTCACGTTAATATGTAAAGTTTGCGAAACGGACACGTTTTGGCACGGAAGCATAACGACGCTGCACTAACATCTGAAAAAAAAAAAACATGTCGGACTTTGAGTGGGACCGGAGCGATACACGATGTTTTTTCTAATAAAAACAATTTTACAGGTCGCTAACTACACTTTTTATTATCTGCAAAAAAACAAAAACAACCCAACATGAACTGTTTTCTGTGGAAAACGGTTGCACTCCGCAGCAGAGCGCTTCTCTCAGGGACTCTTATTTTGGAAATGAACGTGTCCGATATGAGGCAGCTGTCAGTAGAAAAAAAAGATCGCTAAATTCAATCCAGGATACAAGACCCTCTCCTCTACACCGCAAAGCATATTTTTTCCCCACAAAAAAAGACTGCTGTTAGTTTGACACCCCTTTACCGATTAGTAGATCTGTGTTTGTAATATTATAAGTGGTATAGAAGGTCATTTTACTGTAGAGATGATGTTTTTTGTTGGTTTCTTTTGCACTAATACTTCACAACTTAAACATTTTTGTATATTTTTTCTCATGTTAATCTGGGGCCTTTTTTTTTGTACGATACTTCTGAACAAGGTTAAATTTGCGAATCCAGAAGTGTTAAAAGTTTCTTGTTCTCAAATGTGATCCAACAGTTTACATTTGATGTTTTATCAGGCAGTACTACTAAAGCATATTTTATGGGTGCTAATGATTTACTTTTACTGTTTACAGTAAGTAGATTTATTATTTTCTATAAATGATAATATTATACCTCTTTATTTGACAGAAAGATTAACATTTGTTCTCACTGTAATAAACCCAACGTGTTGTTTATGTGGTTATGAGTTGTGGTTTACACAATTACATTCTATAATATGCCAAAAAAGTAATATTTATTAAATTGTCATTTTATCCGATTAATCGACCCAATAATTGGCAGATTAATCGATTACCAAAATAATCGTTAGTTGCAGCCCTATTCTGGAGGTAAAAAGAAGTTCAGACAGGGTGATGAGCCTCAAGCTAGAAATTGAAGGGGTGATGTTAAAAGTTGTTTGTGGGTATGCTCCACAAGTAGGATGTGACATCGAGGAGAAAGAGAAATTCTGGTCAGACATTGATGAGGTGATTCAAAGCATCCCTAGAAGTGAGAGAGTTGTTATTGGAGCAGACTTTAATGGCCACATTGGTGCAGGAAACAGAGATGATGAGGAGGTGATGGGCAGGTTTGGTATCCAGAACAGGAATGCAGAAGGACAGATGGTGATTGACTTTCAAAAACAATGGAAATGGCTGTAGTGAATACTTTCTTCAAGAAAAGACTGAAACACAGGGTGACTTACAAGAGTAGAGGAAAGAGTACACAGGCTGATTACATTTTGTGTAGGCGGTGTAATCTGAAAGAGATCAGTGACTGCAAAGTTATAGTAGGAGGCAGTGTAGCCAAACAGCACAGGATGGTCGTGTGTAAGATGACCATAGCAGTGAGGAAGTTTAAAAAGATGAAGGGAGTGTAGAAGACTAAATGGTGGAAGCTGAAAAAGGAAGAGTGCTGCTTGAACTTCATAAAAGAGTTGAGACAGGCTATTGGTGGGCAGGAGAAGCTTCCAGATGACTGGACAACTACAGCTAATGCGATCAGGGAGACAGACAAGAGAGTACTTGGTGTGTCATCTGGAAGGAAGATAGATAGAGAGACTTGGTTGTGGAGTGAGGAGGTGCAGTATTGTATAAAAAGAAAAAGGCTGGCTAAGAAGAAGTGGGACACTGAGAGGACTGTGGAGAATAGGCAAGTTACAGAGTGATACAGCGTAAGGTTAATGTAGAGGTGGCAAAGGCAAAACAAGTAGCCTATGATGACCTATACGCTAGGCTGAACAGCAAGGAGGGAGAGATGGACCTATACAGGTTGGCAAGACAGAGAGACAAAGATGGGGAGGATGTGCAGCAAGTTAGAGTGATTAAAGACAGGAATGGATGTCTTTTGACAGATACCAGTAATGTGATGGGAAGATGGAAAGAGTACTTTGAAGAGTTGATGAATGAAGAAAATGAAAGATAGCAAAGAGTAGAAGACGTTACCATAGTGGACCGGAAAGTGGCTAGGATCAGTAAGGTAGAAATAAAGAGGGCACTGAAGAGGATGAAGAGTGAAAAGGCTCTGGGTCCCAATGATATCCCTGTAGAAGTATGGAAATGCTTCTCATACAGCCTGTATGAGGGCTGTAAGACAGTGGTGAGGTGTGCTGTAGGTGAGACAGAGGAGTTCAGTGTGGGGGTGGGACTGCACCAAGGATCTGCTCTGAGCCCTTTGCTGTTTGCTATGGTGATGGACAGGCTGACAGACGAGGTCAGACAGGTATCTCCATGGACAATGATGTTTGCAGATGACATTGTGATCTGTAGTGAGAGGAGGGAAGAGGTGGAGGAAAAGCTGGAGAGGTGGAGGTTTGCACTAGAAAGAAGAGGAATGAAGATTAGTCAGAGTAAAACAGAGTACATGTGTGTGAATGAGAGGGATCCAAATGGAAAAGTGAGGTTACAGGGAGAAGAGATAAAAAAGATTTTAAGTATCTAGGATCAACAGTCCAGAGTGTGGAAGAGAGGTGAAGAAGCATGTTCAGGCAGGCTGGAACAGGTGGAGGAAAGTATCAGGTGTAATGTGCGACAGAAGAGTTTCAGCTAGAATGAAAGGGAAAGTGTACAAAACCGTGATGAGACTGGCCATGCTGTTTGGTCTAGAAACAGTAGCACTGAGAAAAAGACAGGAAACAGAGATGGAGGTAGCAGAGATGAAGATGCTGAGGATCTCTCTGGGAGTGACCAGGATGGACAGGATCAGAGGAACAGCACATGTCAGAGGTTTTGGAGATAAAGTCAGAGAGGCCAGACTGAGATGGTTTGGACATGTGCAGAGGAGAGAGAGAGTACATCTTTCCACCAGGAAAGAGGACTAGAGGAAGGCCAAAGAGGAGGTTCATGAACGTAGTGAAGGAAGACATGAAGATAGTTGGTGTGACCAAAGAGGATGCAGGAGATAGGGTTAGATGGAAGGAACTGACTTGCTGTGGCGACCCCTGAAGGGAAATGCCGAAAGAAGAAGAAGAAGTTAAAAGATGATACGGAGTGGTGGCAAAGGGACGACTGTTAAAAACTGTTTAAAACCACCTTAGAATAGAATAACTTTACTAAAACTAGTGTGTGCATTTAGTTCCAAACAAGAAAATTTGTATTTTGAAAGTTTTTTACCACCAGCCTCTGTCCTCAGTGTTCTGCTGAAAACAGAAAATTTCAAACTTGAATTTTCTTTCCAATTTGCTTTTAAAACATAAAGAAACCACTAGAAATGTTCATTTTTGAACATTTGTAATGTGCTATTTGAAAACTAGACCATTCATTTTGAATTAACAGCCAAATTGCAAAATCATGTTTTCAGCACCAAGAGAGTCAGAAGATGATTCTGAGTGGTTGCAAAGGAGAGAATGTTAAAAACCTTTAGAACCAACTTAGAATAGGCTAACTTAACTAAAACTATTGTGTTCATTTTGTTCCAAACAAGAAAATTAGTGTTTTGAAAGTTTTACTACCAGCCTTTTTTCACACTGTTCTGCTAAAAAAAAAAAAATTCAAACTTGAATTTTGTTTTCCATTTTGCTTTTAAAACATAAAGAAACCACTAGAAATGTTAATTTTGGATTTCTAAATTGTTTTGTGCTAACTTGACCATTCATAGTGAATTAACAGCAAAATCTCAAAATCATGTTTTCCCTTCACTCTTTCCCTTGAGCCACTGGCACAAAAAATCAGACACCTATCATAATTTGTGACACAGAACATCACATTTCATTATATGCTGATGATATTCTTCTTTACGTAGACAATGCTGGCTCCTCAATTCCACATTTGCTATCTGTCTTTGAGTCATTCGAATTACTTTCCGGTTATAAAATCAAGTGGACAAAGTCAGCACTGATGCACATAAATTTGGCTCCTGCTGGGGTTCATTTACCATCCAATATACCAGTGGCTAGAAACTTTCAATATCTTGACATTTTTCCTCTGATCTCATCTATTTCAATAAAAAAATTTTCAGGGCATCTACAACCGGCTGGAGAAAGATTTTGAAGATTTTGGGAAACACTCCCAAACTCACTTCAAGCTAGAATAGCTATAATCAAAATAGATGTACACCCCCGTGCTAACTTTTACTCATTCATGATTCCATTAGCACCTTCTTCAAAATACTGGGATAAACTCTCCACTCACTGGTTTCAAAATTTACTTGGAAAGGTAAAAGACCACGTATAAAATTCTCAACACTCCAGAGAGGCAAGACTCATGGAGGGTTGGCTTTGCCAGACTTCCGAAAATATTTCTGGTATGTTCTGCGCCCGCTTTCTTCATGGCTAAATCCCATTTCTGCTGCGTCTTGGAGGCCAATTGAGGAAAATCTTGCACTGCCACATAGGTTACAAGACCTAATATTTGCTAATATACCCCTGAAAAAAGCAAAGTTGCGTCTCGGTCCCGTAATTACACACCTAATTATGACGTACTAAACCGTCATGAGATTTGTGGGCATAGAATGTAAATGGCATAATCACTCACCAATCTTTCATAATTTTTCACTCCTCTCTGGTAACGTTCCATTTTTCTTCCCACATTGGAAAAACAAAGGTATTACTATCAGTGGCGGCTGGTGACGTGTGGCGCAGGGGCGCCGCCCCCCCGACCTGATGACCAAGAAACAAATATGCATATATATATATATATATATATATATATATACATATATAAACATGTATGTGTTTATAAGTATGCAAAACTGTCGAGTGTGAAGATTACATGCATTTTAATAATGTTTTACACCGTTTTATTTTATTTTCTTACTTCCTGTGCAAACCGGAACGAGGGCGCTAGGTAGGTACGCCCTCCCAGGTAAACGTATTGGTGTGTATGTGGCTTCCGGTTTTTATGGAAAAAACGTGACGTCAGCTCTAAATTTTTTCCCATTCATGTGTATTGCAAACCATAACCATATTTATTATATATATATATATATATATATATATACTTTTATATAATATATCTAAAAAAAAATTTTTGTGTGTGTTTGAAAAATGTGCGCCCCCCCCAGTTTTTTTTTACCACCAGCCGCCGCTGATTACTATATTAAAAAGTTTGTACAGTGACCACGGTTTACGAGCTTTCACAGATTTGCAAGCTGAATTTGATCTTCCAGGCTCCTCATTTTTCTTTTTTCTTGCAATTACGATCCGCCATGCGTGCATATGGTGTGCCATGGGGCACTGCACTCCCTGCACATCCACATTACGACCTACTGTGTCGACAAGAGAAACTGTTTCAAGACTTTATAGATTCAGTGCAGGACCACATAAGCTTCTAGCAATACAGAAAATTTGGAAACATGATTTACTCAGGATCATTGGTTGGGAGACTGTTTGGAAAAATTTAAATGATACTTCCAAAAACCCAAATTATCAGTTAATACACTATAAACTCATTCATAGGATGTATCTCACTCCCAGACGCCAGACCAGACGATTTGCAATGAAATTAGCTACATCTCCCAATTGTGATTTATGCCCTCTAAATGCAATTGGCTCTTATGCATATGTATTGGTAGTGCCACAATGTGAAAAACTTTTGGAAACTTTGTCTGTTCATTTTTGATAATTTATGACTTGCTTTGTGCAAACTAGACCATTCATAGTGAATTAACAGCAAAATGTCAAAATCATGTTTTCAGCCCGTTGAAAAGCAGTTTTTGTCAGTCAGAAGTCAGAAGATGATTCTGAGTGCTGCCAAATGGGAAAATGTTAAAAACTGTTAAAACCACCTTAAAATAGGCTAATTTTACTAAAACTATTGTATGCATTTAGTTTTAAACAAGAAAATTAGTGTTTTGACATTTTTTTACTACCAGCCTTTTTCCTCGCCGTTTTGCTGAAAACAGTAAATTTCAAACTTGAATTTTCTTTCCATTTTGCTTTTAAAACATAAAAGGAACCACTAAAAATGTTCAATTTTGATAATTTCTGACTTGCTTTGTGCAAACGAGCAGTTCTTGTCAGTCAGAAGATGATTCTGAATGCTGGCAAAGGGGAGAATTTTAAAAACTGTTAAAACCAACTTAGAATAGGCTGACTTTATTAAAACTATTGTTTGCATATAGTTTTAAACAAGAAAACTGGTGTTTTGAAAGTTTTTTACTAACAGCCTTTTTCCTCACTGTTCTGCTGAAAACAGCAAATTTTCCAACTTGAATTTTCTTTCCATTTTGCTTTTAAACATATAGAAACCACCAGAAATTTTCATTTTTGATCATTTCTGACTTGCCATGTGCAAACTAGACCCTTCATATGGAATTAACAGCAAAATGTCAAAATCATGTTTTCTGCCGCAGAAAACATGATTTTTTTTCTGAAGAAAACCTTCTCCGAGCCACAAAGGGAATATTTTTTTCTTGTAAAAATCACATCACCTTGCAGATTTTTGTCACTTAGAAGTCAGAAGATGATTCTGAGTGCTGGCAAAGGGGAGAATGTTAAAAACTGTTAAAACCCAATTAGAGAAGGTTAGTTAACTTTACCAAAACTTTTGTGTGCAAACTTGAATTTTCTTTCCATTTTCTTTTAAAACATAAAAAACCAACAGAAATGTTCTTTTTTTTATCATTTCTGACTTGCTTTGAACAAAGTTGACCATTCATATTGAATTAATAGCAAAATGTCAAATATGTGTTTTTAGGCCCTGAAAAAGCACTTTTTGTCAGTCAGAATTCAAAAGATGATTCTTAGTCTTCTCAAAGGGGAGAATTTTAAAAACTGTTAAAACCAACTTAGAATAGACTAATTTTACTGAAACTATTGTGTGCATTTAGTTCCAAACAAGAAAATCAGTGTTCTGAATGTTTTTTACTGCCAGCCTTTTGCCACTGTTCTACTGAAAACAGCAAATTTAAACTTGAATTTTCTTTTGATTTTGCTTTTAAAACATAAAGAAACCACAAGAAATGTTCATTTTTGATAATTTATGACTTGCTTTGGGCAAATTCGACCATTCATAGTGAATTAACAGCAAAATGTCAAAATTGTGTTGTTAGCACCTGAAAAGCAGTTTTTGTCAGTCAGAAGTCAGAAGATGATTCTGATTGCTGGCAAAGGGGAGAATGTTAAAAACTGTTAAAACCAATTTAGAATAGAATAACTTCACTAAAACTATTGTGTGCATTTAGTTCCAAACAAGAAAAATAGTGTTTTGAAAGTTTTTTTACTACCAGCCTTTTCCTCACTTTTCTGCTGAAAACAGTAAATTTCAAACTTGAATTTTCTTTCCATTTTGCTGTTAAACATTAAGAAAACACTTGAAATGTTCATGTTTTTTATCATTTCTTACTTGTTTTGTATAAAGTAAACCATTCATAGTGAAATAACAGTAAAATGTCAAAATTGTGTTTTTCCGCCCCTGAAAAGCCGTTTTTGTTAGTCGGCTGTGTGTTGAAGTCACCGGGGAGAACTCCAACACACAGGAGCCGAGCCGGGGGGCAATAAGAAGCCCACTCCAAGTCGGCGCCTTTCACTGGGGGCAATTCCAGAATAAAACAGGGTCCAGCCCCTGTCAGGAGGCCTGGTTCCAGAGCCCAAGCCGTGCCGGGAATTGCTCGACCTTTCCGACCAGAAAAGTAACATTCCACGTCCCTAGAGCTAGTTTATGCAGCCGAAGGTCTGACCGCCAGGGTCTCCATTGTTGGCTGCTACACATCTCCTTCACCCGACCCCTATGGCCCCTCCTGCAGGTGGTGAACCCACTGGAAGGCCGGCCCATGTCCCCTGTTCGGGCCTAGCCCGATTGGGCCCTATAAGTAAAAGCCCGGCCAGCAAGCACTCGCTCTCGTGCTCCACCTATGGGCCTGGCTCCAAGGGGGGCCCTAGCGACCGGCGTCCAGGCAAGGGCACTTTGGCCATGCTTGATCTTTCATAGAGGTTTTTGAGCCGCACTTTGTCTGGCCCCTCACGTAGGATCTATTTGCCTTGGGCTCTGGTCATTTTTATCTTTATTTTTTTATTGCATGCACACATTATTTTAAAAGATTAGACTGATTTGATTTTTTAATCAAATTTATTATGATAAATAATTATATTTGTTATAATAATATAACAAACAAATTATTATATAATTATATATAATTACATATGTGTAATATATTATATTTATATAATAATATTAATATATAAAAATGATATATATTATCATACATAGTATTATATATATTACATTATTATATAAATATAATAGATAATTATATCTATTATAAAAATAAAATAAATACAATTATCAGCACTGTGGATCTTCAGTGCTGACTGGAAGTCAGACTTGTTCGATTGTGTGAGGACCAGTTCTGTGTCCTTCTGGCTCTGCTGGTCCGGCAGAAACCCTCGAACCTGCTTCAGCGACAGAAGTAGTTCCTCTAACTCTGTGTATGATAATTATTTTTTTATTTGTTGTTTTCTTTTGTTTTTTATTTTATATTCTAAAAAAGAGAAGAAGATTGTATTTCTAACTGTACTGTGATGTTATGAAATGCAAAAAAGAAAATAAAGTGTTAAAAAAATATATTTAAATTTAAGCATAAATAGTATTGATTATTTATTTTATTCACGAGCGCCTTGAAAAAAAACTCAAGCACTGTTTATAACACTAAAACACAAACTACACACAATGTAATAAAAGACAGAAAGAAAATTTTACTGTGATTCATGGCGTTAAAACAAGGCAAGACAGACTTGGACTGGTGAGTTTTAGTCTAAATTTAAACAGAGGGAGGAGAGTCCATAGATGTCAGGTGGGGAAAAGTTTCAACTCAATATATTAAAATATTTGTACTAATAAATTTTGCATCTACATTTTTAAATAAATATTCTTCATTTTTATTGTTTGTAGATCTTTTCGATTTAAGCTTACAGCCCTGGTGGTCATCATTTTCCAGTTGAATGGAATATCTTTCTTGAGGAAAGTTTCTCAACGTCCAGGTAAAGGTGTTACCAGACTACCTGTATAGAAACCTTCAAGCCCACCACCCAAAAAAATTTCAAAAAGAACAAAAATATGTGAAACAACATGTTTATTAAGTGAAATAAATATTTTTTTACATGCAAAAAGAAAACTGAGAAGGTTGCTAACTAGTTTAGAGCACAGCAGCTTCACATGACTCCAACCCGATTCTGACCCAGCAGAGCAGCGTCACCTGGTTCAGACCAGTGTACTGCAGCTTCATCTCATTTTAACCCTGTTCTTGTTTAAACCCAGTCCTGACCCGGTACAGCAGCTTCATCCAGGTCAAACAACGCTATAACCTGGTTAACCTAATTCTGACCCGCCACAGAAGATTACCTGGTTCGCACCCAGGACTCCTCCAAGCCCTACTAGACCACCTCAGACTCTACTGGACCTTTGTGGACCAGCACCCAAACTAATTTCCTGGATCAAAGTTGCCTGACGGCAGTGTGCGGGGAGACGAGCGCTCCCGGAGAGCCTGAGTGAGGAGTGTGCTTCCGTCCGACACAGCACACGCTGCACTGCGCAGCCGCTCCCGGTATTCACCCATTTTGGCGCTGCTGTCCGGATGCTGGGCCACGTCCCGGAGATTCTGGGTCAGAAGGACGCAGGCAGACACCACGCTCATTGCCCCCCCCAGTATAGCGGTTTGTACAGTTTTTCCTTCGGCCGAAAGGCTTGCAGCCCGTCCCAGGAATTGCGGCTCTGTAGCAAAGCCCACCAGGGCGGCGACAGCGTGGACCAGGGCAGCACTGAACAGGACGCAGCGGGTCCGGGTCAGCTCACTGGGCTGGCTCTTCACTTCCTTGACGCAGGCCAGGAAAGCAGTTCCACTAGTGCTCATGCTCTTCACACTGAGCTTAAACTGGTCCTGGGCAAAGCGGTCTCCTGAGCGTTCGCTTGCTTGAGAGGACACGTCTGTCAGTGTCTTCAGGCTCGATGAGATGTTACGGGATACCTCCAGGAGCAGTTGGGGCGACAGGTCACAAAGCGGCGTGACGCGCAGGATGTTACAGTTCTGTTCCACCTCGTGGCGGCACCTGGTCACCTTGTAGCGGTCCACCAGGCCCGGTTGACCGGTGTGCGAGCCGGGGCTCTCCACAGCGGCAAGGTATGCCGCGTGGGCGGAACGCTCGGTGAGCGACACCACCAGGTCTGACATCTCCATCAAGCGGTCTCCCACCTCTGTGAACCTGCCCATATTCAGCTGGCTCTGGATGTCATGTGTAAGGATGGAGAGCTCCTTCGTGCGGGCAATCACAGTGTCTCTACACTGGTCAAAGGTGGCAGCCAGAACCAGTCCATCGGCGCCCAGAACCGGCCGGGTCTCGCTTGATAGCAGCAGTAGGTCAGCCACCAACTGGACCTTCGCCTTGCAGGCATCGCAGATGGAGGACAGTCTCTTCCTTTGCTGCAGGCCAGGACCAAGAGGCTGGCCAAACCCATCCCCAATGGACTTCCCAGAACCTGTACTGGCCATCAGGAAGATGTCCTAGAGTCCCATGATTATCTGTAAACTGTCCTTTCACGATTCAGCGGATCCTGCGACGTCATCGATGTAAGCAATAACTTCCGGGGTTCATTGATCAATCACTTTACAAAAGGCCACGGTCCTGTAAGCCCGAGCTTCATGAGAGCAGGACCCGAAATTCTGAAAGGTTCTTAGGACATTTACCGTGCCCAGCATGTACCCAGCCCGATGATCTCAGCCCGGTACCGGAGCCTAGGGAGCGCTGAATTCGCCCTGAAACCATCCCGGGTGTAGCCGAAACCGTGGCAGTCTCTCAGAAAACTGGAGGGCGCGGAACAGGGTGTTTTCCGGTGTCAGATCCCCGGTAGAGCTGGAAGGACGCTCACTGCACTCAGATCCAACTAGCTGCTAGCTTAGCCTCCGGTTCCAATAGCCTCTTGCAGCTTTACTGCTACGAGCCTAACGAACGCCTTCTCTCTGACTCACAGACTGCATTACCATGATAGACCAGAGAGGGCGCTCGTAAGTCGTAACAGTAACCTTTTTACCGAGAAGAGAAGAAGAATGCGACAATGACGTACTAAAATGGCGGCGCTCAGCCTTTATTTGTGAGTTCACCTCAGTATGCAAAAAAACCCCCACCTTATCTATCCCTGTCTATTAGATCATGTGGAAGACAGTGAAAAGGGGCGCTGCTCTTCTGACGGGGCTTCGCTTCTACTGCTCCCATCCATGGAGGATCCTTTTCTTTGGTACAGATCAGTTTGCAGTGGAGCATCTGAAGGTTCTGGTTAGGTAGGATCACATCTTTCTTTGTTTTCTCTCTAGCGTTCTCCACATTTCTTTGTTCCTCCATCTGAAACGTTCCTTGTCTGGGCAGGAACCCTGCTGTGGTTGAGAACGTGGAGGTGGTGGCACTTTCTGGAGATGTTCCCGTGAGAAGGTTTGCTGAGACAAACAACCTGAGGCTGCACAGTTGGCCACTAGATCTAATCAATGGAACATTCCACGTCGGCGTGGTGGTTTCTTTTGGAGTTCTGCTCCCCCAGAAGCTCATCGCCAGCTTCCTCTAGTGGGTTCCCCTTTTTTCTCCTTTTGGCTGTTTTTCAGTGAATTTAATCTGGTGTATTTTCATCAGTTCCTGAAATTCTGTATAGATTGAATAAAATAATAATAATATTACATTTTATTTATAAGCACCTTTAAAAACTCTCAAGGTCGCTTTACAACAAAATACACGAGATATAAAAAACTCAATAAAATCATTTAAAAAGACAAACAAACTTATAGGATTGATAAAGTGGGAAGAGGTGAAAGGGGGCTAAAGAGAAAGGGCAGATTTGAACAGATGGGTTTTGAGCCTGGATTTGGAGAGGAGGAAGGAGTCAATGTTTCAGATGTCAAGTGGGAGAGAGTTCTAGAGATGGGATGCAGGGCGGCTCAAGGCTCTGGCCCTCCGTCCCCCCTTAATCATGTTACGGGCAGGGGGAACAGTGAGATGGATGGAAGAAGAAGACCTAAGGAGCAAGAGGGAGGATGTGGATCGCCTTGATGGTGAGAATGAGAATTTTGAAAGTAATTCTGGATTTAAACGGGAGCCAGTGGAGTCGCTGAAAAACCTGGAGGTTGTGATGGAAGAATGGAGATGATATGGGCGGAGGAATTTTGAATGTTTTGCTGTTTTATTATGGGGCCCTAACCCTATAGGCCGAAAAGGAGGGAGTTGCAGTTGTCAAGCCGAGAGGTGACTACACTATGGACTAGGATGGCAGTGCTCGGGGTGGACAGAGAGGGACGAAGACTGTTTATGGACCTGAGACGGAAAAAAGCAGACCGAGTGATGTTGCTGGTGTTGGACTGAAAGGAAAGGGTAGAATCTAGGATGACACCCAAACTCTTGTCCTGCGGGGAAGGCGATACTAATGAGCTGTCAACATTGAGAGTGAAACTGTCAACTTTGGAAAGTGTCAATTTTGTGCTGAAGAATTTCTGTTTCATTGGAATTAAGTTTGAGGAGGTGTGAGGTGAACTAGTTTTTTACTTCAGAAAGGTAGGAGGTAAGTGTGGAATGAGGGAGAGTGGAGTCAGGTTTGCCAAATAGTTATAGATGGGTGTCATTCACGAAGCAGTAAAATTAATATTAAATTTAAGGAGAATATTGCTAAGGGGTGTGGGTGTAAATAATAAAGAGAAGGGATTCCAGGACAGAGCCCTGGGGAACACCTGAGGTAATGGGAGAAGGCTGGGATTCAAAGGTTATAAGACGGATAAATTGAGAGTGGCCAGAAAGACAGGAACGGAACCAGTCGTAGGGAGTAGAAATGATGCCAAGGGAGGAAAGTCTGTGGAGGAGAATGGTGTGAGAGATGGTATCGAAGGCTGCACTTTGGTCCAGAAGGATAAGGATGAAGATTAAATCAGCATTGGATGCAAGGAGAAGGTCGTTGGTAATCTTTATTAGGGCAGTTTCTGTGCTGTGGTGAGGACGGAATCCAGACTGAAATGTTTCAAAAAGGCTGTTGGATGTTAAATGACAAAGGAGTTGAGAGGCAGCAGTTTTTTCAAGAATTTTGAATATGAAGGGTAGATTGGAAATAGGCCATAGATTAACAAAATTGTTTGGATCTGAACCAACTGCAGTTTTGAATACTGTAGGTACAATTCCATTTGTGAGTGAGGAGTGAATGATGACAGATATGATTGGAAGTAGGGAGGGATGGCAAGACTTCACCAGAGAAGTAGAAATTGGATCAATCAGACATAAAGTAATTCTAATCTAATGTTGAGGGCTTTGACTTCTGGATAAGAGCATATAGAGAGAATATTGATTTCAATAGAAAATATTGTTTTCCGTAGTTTCTTGTAGGCGCTTTTGCAACATGCTAATTTTTTTTTTATTACATTGACACCCTTTGCATATTTGTTAAGTCCCACAAGCTTAGCTAATCCAACAACCTCAGATGAGAAACCCAGGCTCCCTTCATCCTGATTGCATCTTCAAGCTCACCTATGAGGATCGTGAGGCATTTCCTATCCAGCTATGAGACATAACCAAATGGCCAAACCCCCTTCATCTGGCTTCTCGCGACCCAGAGGAGCAACGGCTCTAGTCCAAGCTTCTCCCGAATAGCAGTGCTCCTCAGCTCATCACTGAGCGAAAGCCCAGCCATCCTGCAGAGGAAGCTTATTTCGACCGCTTCTATTTGTGGTCTCGTTCTTTCAGTCACCACCCACAGCTGGTGACCATGGTGAGGGTAGGAATGTATATCCAGGGCTCACGCTACCCGCTTGCCACGTTCGCAAATGCAAATTTTATTTTAGTGTGGCTAAATGAAATTCTGCATAATCAGCCACTCTGCCAGTCAGTGGCAAATCTGTTTTTAAGATTAAGAATTAAGAATACCTTTATTTGTCCCACATTGGGGAAATTGCAGTATGCAACAGAATAGGCACAGGAAGAACCCTGAAGTCGTCAGTAAGATGATGAGATCACGACCAAAACAGTCATCAATTGCATCATATTTCGGCGCAAAAAAATAAAATCCAAACAAAGAAAATGTCTCAGAAGAGCGAAAAAGTTTTTTAAAAAGTATGAGTGTGTGTGTGTCTGTGTTTGAGTTTGATAGAGGGTGTGTTTCTGATTGGTATTCTGCTGCCTGACTTCTGTGCTCGTCACGGATTGCCGGTAGCAAACACCATGTTCAAGCATAAGAGTGTCCACATGCACACGTGGCACCAGGACACTTTAGGCCGCAGTTCCATGATCGACTTCATAGTTATTTCATCGAACTTGCGGCCGCATGTCTTGGACGCTCGGGTGAAGAGAGAGGCGGAGCTGTCAACTGATCACCACCTCGTTGTGAGTTGGCTTCGATGGTGGGGGAGGAAGCCGGTCAGACCTGGCAGGCCCAAACGATCTGTGAGGGTCTGCTGGGAACGTCTGGTAGATCCTTCCGTCAGAGAAAGTTTCAACTCACACCTGCCTCTGTTGTAACCCCCAGGTAGGCTCAATAGAATAACCAAGACAAAATGGATAAGAGGCACAATAGCATTTGTAACAAGGGAATAGTTTATTTACACAGGAGAAATAGTTTACACTTGTTGGGGAGAAAGGGACCTCATATTGTGTGAAAGGAGATAACAAGATACAGACACAACAACACTTTTACAAGTGGCTACTCTTTGGTTAATCAAACATAACAAAAGAAATACCTACTTGGCCGGGCTATACAAATTTTTTCTCCAAAAAACAGTGCGTAGCACAAACCTCTTACCTGGTGTTTCTAAACACCAACAAAAAAACTTATGTGAAAAGGCACCGGTTACCTTGTTCACAACCTTCCACCACATATCTGTTGCGGGTTGTCACCTTCAACGTGGCAAACACAGAATGGAGACTTGGTCAGAGGGAGTTTGCTGGTGTGTAGGCTTAATAGAAGGCTCCTTGGTGGCAAGTTACCAGGCAATATGCAGGCAGTCAATGGCTTGTGGTACAAACTTGCTTTCGTCAGGCTTGCACAAGTGCAGCACATTGCATGAGACATTGGTTGTACATCTATCTCAGGAAAACAGTTGAACCAACAGATGCTTTGAAATGTTGCAACGTCAACACAAATACTAAGGTGTAGGGCAGCAACTAACGATTATTTTGATAATCGATTATTCTGTCTATTATTGAATCGATTAATTGGATAAAAATGACAACTTAAAAAATATTAATTTTTCTGCATTTTATTGAATGTAGTTGTGCAAAACACAACTCATAAACAACACATTGGACTTGTTCAAGTAAGTGCAAATGTTAATCTTTCTGTGAAATGAAGACACACGCAGACAAATCCCTCTCTTCAAACACACACATACGGACAAGTTCCTCACTTTGTGTCAAGTACTCAGACACAAGTTCCTCTCTCAAACACACACTGACATATTCCTCTCTCTTGCTCGCTTTCTTTTTCTCTCTCTCACGCACACACACATTTTCTGTGTGCATGCAGCGCTTTGGGAGGAGGAGCGGCCGCAGCAGCACCAGGCGCTACTTATTGATTAGAGTTAACAACTTGTTTTCATGTCACAGACTCCGAAAATCTACAATAATATTTGAAAACGACGCTAGATTGACACTTAAAAAAAACTCGCAATTTGAGTGACTGTAGCAACTAGAGGGCCTGAATACTTACTAAATGTCACTGACTTGACAATACGGACTTCATTTTTTTCCTAAACACCTGGCGGTCGACTTGAATTCAGTCCAACCGCGATCGATTGTGGTTGGGCACCCCAGATACAGAGTGCGCACTTGAGGACATCTCCGTCAAGTTTCAGTCAAAAAAAGTCCTTGAACCACTTTGACTCCATCTTCTTTCTTTTCCTCATCTTCTTAGTTGGAAGGGTTAGCTTTGAGTTAATGACCAAGCAGACCACCTCTAAAGGAGGCGTTCGCCTGTGTACCCAGCAACAACCGAATTAGGCGATCATCATCCAATTAAAATAATAGACAATTCCTTTGGAAGCCTTGATTAATACATTCATTAAAAAAGTGAGAACATAAGAGCCAGATGCAATCATGAAGAGTCCCATGTTCCAAAGCCCTGCTGTAGATTATAAAATCACCTATGGTCCCATCTGCAGTAGATTACACTTTGATGAATTTATGTTTTGTTTTTTGTCTCAGTGGTATTTTAAACGTTCATCCAAGCCTGCTGCCCCGGTGGCGTGGTCCAGCTCCGATCTTTCATACAATCTTGCAGGGGGACACCCTGACCGGGGTAACCATCATGCAAGTACTCCCCCACAGGTAGGACACTGACTGGTTAAACCTCTATCTCCTGTTGACTTGCGTTCTTCTGTTGACCTAGTTCCTCCCATAGACATCTATCCTCCAATAGATCTCCTCCTCCTTTAGGCCTCTGTCCTCCAATAAACCCTTTATTGTAGACTGGTGATTGTCCCATAACCGGAAGGTTGCAGGTTCGATCCCCCGCCCAGAGTGCATGCCGAGGTGTCCTTGAGCAAACCGCCGAACCCCCAGTTGCTTCTGATGATAGTGGTATGCGCCTTGCATGGTAGCTCCCATCATCAGGAATAAATGAATGTGTGTGTAAATGGTTGTATAGAGTGAATGAATAATGCATATTTGAAGCGTTTTTGAGTATCTAGAAAAGCGCTATATAAGTTCAATGCATTATTATTATTATTATTGTTATACTCCTTTAGAACTCTGTTCGCCTGACCTCTATCTTCCGCTAGACCTACTGTCCCTCCTCTTTTAGACTTCCATTAGACCTAGGTCCTCCTTTAAACCTCAAAATGCTTTTATTGCCATGGTCAATGAAGAATATCAGAGACTAGGAACTTGCTATGGTACAAATGTGCAAAAAAAAAAAAAATAATAATAAAAAATAATAATTTGAACAAAACTAAGAGTGCTCAGAGAGAAAAAGAAAAGTAGTGCAATGGCATAGAAAATAATAAAGACGGTAAAGTGACAAGAGCAAGGTGACTAAGTGATGAGGTTATGAAGTGTTTATAAGTCCAACGGTAGAAGGAAAGAAGCTCTCCTCTGTTGAAGGGAACCTCTGTACTACTTTAAAACTCGATGGTCCATAGTAGATGCCCATCCTGTCTTAGCTCTCATCTAGACCTTCGTCTTTCTTTTCCATTCGCCACTACACTTCCATCTGCCTGTAGACATCTGTCCTCCTGTCGACCGTCAATCTTCTCATTTCTTCCGTTAGACTTCGGTCCTGCCATAGATCTTTATCATACAAAAAGTATTTGCCCCCTGCTTATTTCTGTGTGTCTTGCATATTTATTCTCAAAGGATTTCAGATCATCAAAACAATTTCAATATCACACCACAACAACCCAATGAAATACAACATGCAGTTTTTAAATGATGAGTCAATCTATTAAGGCCTCCCAAAAAATCCATACCTATTTTACCCTGTGTGAAAAATAATTGCCCCTGAACCAGCGTGTTTGGCCACCTTTGGCATCAATAAATGTAATCAAGAATTTGCGATCGTGTCTTATGAGTTTTTCACTATGCCGTGGAGGAATTCGGGCCCTCTTTTCTTTGCAGAATTCTTACAAATGCCATGTGAATGGTTTTCTAGCATAAACTGCCAGTTGAAGGTCACACCACAGTATTTCAATTGGATTTAAATCTGGACTTTGAATTGACCACTCCAAAACTTTAATTTTGTTTGTTTTTAAGCCATTCTAATGAGACATTAGATTAAAGAAAATAAAAGCTACAAATATAATTAATAAAAATAAACAACACATTTTTGATTATGGTCAAAACCTTGTTACAAAGCTTCTAATGTGGCCTTGTTGGATTGTTGTCCTGCTGCATTATCAAAAAGAGCTTGACTTTGAAGGAACAAACTTGATGGTCAGATAATCTCCTTCACAGGATCCTCTGGTAAACAGCAAAACTCTTTGTCTTGTCCATCACAATTAGTTGTCCTGGTCCTGAAGCAGTAAAGCAGCCTCAGACCTTCACACTGCCACCATCGTACGTTAATGTTTGGCATCATGTTATTTTTATCGAATGCTGTGCTATTTTTACGCCAGATGTAACAGTCTGTAAACCTTCCGAAGAGTTTAATTTTGAACCATCAGTCCACAGAATGTTTTGAATAACATTGAGATGCTTTTTGGCAAAAGTGAAATGAACCTCTGTGTTTTTTTTGTTTTTTTTTTTGTGAAAGCAGTGGTTTTCTTCTGGAAATTCTCCCATGAGTGCCATCTTTGTCTTCTTATAGTGGAGTCGTGACCTCATGAGATGAGGCGCTTGGGAGGCATCCTGATCAGATGCCCAAACCAACCCCATCTGGCTTCTCTCTACCTGGAAGAGGAACAGCTCTACTCTGAGCTCCTCCCAGATGACAAAACTCCTCACCCATTTTATGAGTGGAAGCTCAGAAAATGGGCTGAGTTCATTTTGTCCGCTTGCATCCGCAATCTCATTCTTTCGGTCACCACCCACAGCTGGTGACCATAGGTGAGGGTAAGAACGTAGATCTGCAACTAACGATTATTTTGGTAATCGATTAATCTGTCGATTATTGGGTCGATTACTCGATTAATCGGATAAAAATGTCAATTTAATAAATATTACTTTTTCGGCATATTATAGGATGTTAATGTGTAAAACACAACTCACAACCACTGAAACAACACGTTGGGTTTATTACAGTAAGAGCAAATGTTACTCTTTCTGTCAAATAAAGAAGTAGAATATTATCATTTCAAGAAAATAATAAATCTACTTACTGTATACAGTAAAAGTACCCATAAAATGTGCTTTAGTAGTACTGGCTAAGAAAACATCAAATGTAAACTGTTGGATCACATTTGAAAACAAGAAACCTTTAACACTTCTGGATTCGCAAATTTAACCTTGTTGAGAAGTATCGCACAAAAAAAGGCCCCAGATTAACGTGAAAAAAAATATACAAAAACATTCAAGTTGGGAAGTATTAGTACAAAAAAAAACAACAAAAAAACACCATCTCTTCTGTAAAAATAGTAACTTTAATAAATAAAATGACCTGGGTCCATCTTTTCCATTTTTAATATTACAAACACAAATCTACTAATCGGTAAAGGGGTGCCCAACTAACAGTACTCTTTTTTTCTTTTTTTTTTGTGGGAAAAAATGTGCTTTGCGGTGTAGAGGAGGGGGTCTTATATCCTGGATTGAATTTAGCTATCTTTTTTTAAAACCCCTCGTCTTCCTACTGACAGCGGCCTCATATCGGACACGATCATTTCCAAAATAAGAGTCCATGAGTGAAGCGCTCTGCTGCAGAGTGCAACTGTTTTCCACAGAAAATAGTCCATGTTGGGTTGTTTTTGTTTATTTGCAGACAATAAAAAAGTGTATTTAGCGACCTGTAAAATTGTTTTTATTAGAAATAACATTGTGTATCGCTCCGGTTTGCCGTCTCCCGCTTCGAGTCCGACATGTTTTCTTTCAGATGTTCGTGCAGCGTCATTATGCTTCCGTTCCAAAACGTGTCCGTTTCGCAAACTTTGCATATTAACGCAAGTCTTTTTCAAATTTAGCGGAAAATGATCCAAAGTTTGGAAGATTTTGTATGTTTTTCTTTCCGCCATCTTGTTGAATCTTCCTGATCACGTGAAGCGGGGTGAAATGAAAGCCAATGATTGGCTGCTATCTTCTTCTCCTATTTTGATAGCTCGCATCGTCAATTTGCTCTCTACGGCCCCACATGGAGATCAATGTAAGTGCAGTTGACAGTAAAAACTTTTAGACGATTAATCGATGACCAAATTAGTCGACAACTATTTTGATAATCGATTATAATTGATTAAATCGATTAACTGTTTCAGCCCTAGTAGGAACGTAGATTGACTTGTAAATCGAGAGATTTGCTTTTCGGCTCAGCTCTTTCTTTACCACGACGGATCGATGCAGCTTCCTAGTTTTTGCTGATGCTGCACCAATCTGTCTGTCGATCTTCCGCTCCATCCTTCCCCCACTCATGAACAAGATCCTGAGATACTTAAACTCCTCTATTTGGGGCAGGACTCTGTCCCTGACCTGCAAGGAGCATTCCACCCTTTTCTGGGTGAGGACCATGGTTTATTGCTGTTTAATATGGATTCCAATTAGCACAGTCTCGCCTATGCTCTTCTTCCTCGGGTCCTTAAAATAATAAATTTTAAACTACAGAATTACATTCTAAGCCAATAATTGACATTTTCCACAAATTACAATGAATGTCTATCCAAGACATGTGGCCGACAAGTTTGATGAAACAACAATGAAGTCGATCATGGAACTGCGGCCTAGAGTTTCCTTGTGCCACATGTGCATGTGAACACTCTAATGCTTGAACATGGTGTTCGCTACCGACAATCCCTGATGAGCACAGAAGTCAAGCAACAGAAAACCACAACCAACCAAGCAACACCACTCGGGTTTGGATCAGGAGTGTTTATAGCATATATAATTATCTATATGTATGTTTATAAGCATGCTGTGCATGCGTTTACCTATATTTTTATATATAAACATATATAACAATGGTTTGTGGTAGTTGGTGAGAGGGGGTGGGATTAAATAAGCTTTGGCTTCTTCCCCCTCCTTTGGGACATTTATAAGTGCTTAAAATCTAAACTATTTTTGAGTGATAAATATGCAAGAAACAAAGAAATCAGGAAATGGACAAATACTTTTTCAAGCCACTGTATACTGTACATCCATCCTCCTGACATAGACAATTATCTTCCTGCAAATGCCGATTCTGTCGTTGACCTTGGCCATTCCATAGATCACCAGACCTCTACCACTTCCCATAGTCGCCAGTCTTCCCAATAGGGTTGGGCAATTAATCGCATTTGCAATTTAATCCTGATATTACATATTATAATTTTGTAAGCACAGGGATGTCCGATTATTGCTCCTGAAAGTTTCTCTAGACTTTTCCCGGCTTCATGTGGTATGTATACCAGGCTGCTAGTTGGCAGTAAAGGACCCCGAGTTTTGGCCGAGCGCTAGGGCAGAAAGTCAAAGAGAAGTTGTTGCAGACAGAAAGAAGCTGCAAATGCTTTTAAAAATGGAATGTCTTCGACCTCAGAAGAGCCAGAATTAACTGAAAAATCTGAAAACATTCATCCATTGTATGCAAGTATTTCAGCTTTAAAACAGGGGACGATACACAGACTGAAGTGTTTTGCCAAACCTATTTGGGGGAAGGTTTGACTTCACAAGGAAATATGACAAACTACTATCAGCATCTAAAAACACACCCCAAGATCTAATACAAGTGTGTGGTGAAGACATGTTAAAATCTATAAATTTGTTGTTAAATATCAAGAATCAAGAAAACTTTTATTAGTCCCACAGTGGGGAATTTGCGAGAATTAAGGCATGTAGCCAACAACGGTGCTACATAGTTACCGTAATTTCACGACCATAAGGCGCACCTAAAAGTCTCAAATTTTCTTCAAAATGAGCGGTGCGCCCTTTCGTGCGGTGCGCCTTGTGTGTGAGAAAAGGCAGACCTAAAAGAAAAAGCGGTGCTCGTGAGGCGAGGCGGACCTGAAAGAAAAGGCATGAGAACGTTAAAGAGTGAAGTGTGGGCGTGGATTGTGTATAAAAAAGGTATGTGCTGTATGCACAACATTGCTGTTTTAACCCTGAAAATGGCAAAGAGACACCCTTATGACGCTTTGTTTAAGCTGAAGGCAATCAGCTACGCGGAGGAACATGGGAATCGAGCCGCCGCGAGAAATTTCAATATTAACAAGTCAATGGATTGTAGATGCTTGGACTAACGCAGTGCTTCTCAATTATTTCCTGTTGCGCCCCCCCCTAGAAAGAAGAAAATATTTCGCCCCCTCTCCCACACTCTCCGCCATGACCATAATTAGTATAATTTGTCTATGAAATTGTTATAAGCAGTGGTCCCCAACCACCAGGTGGACCACCCCTGGTGTGAGGGGCCTAACTAGTATCTTTATTCACTTTGTTTTTGTGATGTCTTGTATTTTGAAGGTATGTTTACCGTTACCATGGCAACCAGAGTGCGTTCGAGCAGAAAGAATGTTTCCACGTTATAAAGACGCTGCTAATAAATTTTCTCGTGAAGACAAAGTGGATTTAAATGTATTATTATTGATTAGAAAAGCCAGTTTTTCCGGCTGGTCTTATCACCTGTAGACCGGTCCGCGAAAATATTATCACACTAAACCGGTCCGTGGCGCAGAAAAGGTAGGGGACCCCTGGTTCTAAGTACACTTCTGCATAACATTGTATCCTCATTAACATTAAAGAAAAGAAAAAGAAAAAGAACAGCTTTATTGACAGCTTTATTGTTTTTTAGTGTGTAACAGAAAATATTTAAAGTGCATCAATTAACTTGAATTTAAAAAAAAAAAAATTCTTATTTAAACTATAAACTACAACTATTGTAGTGGATGTACAATTACACTTTATTCTAGTACGGCAAAAAAAAAAAAACGTGTTCTCACAGGATCACACGCGCTCCACTATTTGAGAAGCACTGGACTATTTTTTAATACGCACAGTTGCATGCTTGCGTGTGTGTTGGTGTAAGGCGGTGTGTGACTGAGACTGCGCCTTTTCGTACGGTGCGCCTTATGTGTGTGTTAAATACAGCAATGGCGCACATAAATGAGACTGCGCCTTTTCGTACGGTGCGCCTAATGGTCGTGAAATTACGGTAAATATGTTCTTCTAAATATGCTTGCAGTTGCCGCAAGGCTTAATATTTCAGTCACCACTGCTATAAAAATGTGTTTTTATTTTGGTAATTTCTTAAATGGGTAATTTCTTAAAGCAAATTTTAGTAGTTTTTAATGCTATAAAATTAATCGCCAAAAAGTATCGTTTGTGTAATCCCTCATTTGTCCAGGACTGATCAATTGTAGAAAAGGCTCCCAAGTTGTCTTCTGGACAGGGTATTTGAGGATTGGGACATTTCAACTTTCATCCAGAAATGAAAACCTTCAAGCCTTTTCTAAAATCGCTAGATTGCATCTAAAATATACAATTTCAGGCAAAATCGCCAAGCCCAACCTCCCATATCCTTGGGTATACCTCAGTCCTTCAGTAGACCTTGGTTCTTGGGGACTCCTGTACTAACAGGAGTGTTAGTACAGGAGTTAGTACGCAACCTTTTCTGCGCCACAGACCGGTTTAGTGTCTGACAATATTTTCACAGTCCGGTCTAAAGGTGTAGCAGAAAAACTAAATAAGACCAGCCAGAAAAACTGGCTTTTTAAATCAATAATATTAAACTTAAATCCACTTTCTCTTCACGAGAAAATTTATTAGCAGCGTCCTTATCACGTGGAAACATTCTCTCTGCCCTAAGACACTCCGGTTGCTAGGGTAACAATAAAACATACCCTCAAAATATAAGACATCACAAAAACAAAGTAAATACCAGTTAGGCTCCTCACAGTAAGACTAGATCAATCAGAGTTCTGAGTTTGTTTTGCTGGAACCAGACAGTCCCATCTTCACCTGAAACTTGAAGAGTGTTTCTAAGGTCCAGTCTGCTTTGTAACTCTGTAACTCCCCTTAGCATAGAATCTTCCTATAGATCTTTGGTTTTTACTCATTTTACTAGTTTAGGGGTTTAAATTTAATGGGATGATGCGTCAAAGTTGAGTCATTGACAGATGTGATGAAGAAAATCCTGCAACTTTTTAAATTAAAACCCCATTATTGCTCGAATAATGAACCAAATGGAAATAATGGAAGTTATTTCTTCCTTCCGTGCGGCCCGGTACTACATGACCAGTACAACCCAGAGGTTGCTCTAGTAGACCTCGATGCTAACATACACGTCAGTCCTCCTGTGGTTCCCAGTCTTTCCATTGACATCCATCCTCCCATAAGTCGTCCTTTCTCTCGTGGACTTTAGCTGTTTGGGTTTCCATCCAGAAACATTCTATTAACAGCTAACTGTGTTCGATGTTCATGTGACAGATTGTGGCTTTTTTTTTCTGTTCCAAGGTTCGATATCGGTCCCATTGTTAGCCAAGAGCGCCACCCGGTACCAAAAGGCTGCACGGCAGATGAGCTTGGAGCAGCTCTGGCATCGATAGGAGCTCAGCTGGTGATGGTTTGGCTCTTCTAGTTATTTTCTGGTCCCACTGCAGACCAGTAAGAGTTGGTATCTCTACTTTCAGCTGCTCGACACACTGAAGAAGCTTCCAGAAAAATTAGCAAACAAAAGAGAGCAGTCACTTTGCGGGGCAACATTTGGTATGAAAGTTATTCTTTCACCAACCTGATAGAATGGCCTGCCTTTAAGTTGTCTTTTACAGCTCCTAAGGTAGGGGTCGATCTGACCTGGATCATCTGGGAGGAGCAGACTTGCGATCAGATCGCTCGGCTTTATTGTGCAATTGGATCCCGGGTAAGAACAAAAAGAGATATCTAGTCTTCTTGCCCAGGTCTGATCTCAAAATACTGTATTTTCCGCACCATAAGGCGCACCGTAATGTGAACAGTCCATTTTAAAACTTTTTTCATATATAACCCACATCATATTATAAGGTGCATAGAAAAAAACTCCTGTACTGTGGTGTCTGCGGTTGCGTTATGCATCCACTAGATCGGGGGTCCCCAACTTTTTCTGCGCCATTGAGCGGTTTCTTGTCTGACAATATTTTCACGTGTACAGAAGAACTAAATAAAACTAAAAATTGACCGGCCTGAAAAACAATAATAATAAACTTAAATCCAATTACTCTTCAGGAGAAAACTTATTAGCAGCGTCCCTTAACAAACTAACTTCCCTTAGCAAAACGCTTCCTAGAAGTTTGTTTTTTACTCATTTTGCTAGTTTAGCGGGTTAAATTTAATGGGATGATGCGTCAAAGGTGGGTCATTGATGGATGTAAGGAAGAAAATTCGGTGACTTTTCACATTAAAACATCTTTAACCTAAATAAAATTTGGAAAAAAACAAAATATCTTTAGCCACAATGAACCAGTATTGATCCATATAAAAGGCGCACTGCCGGCTTTTAGGTGCACCTTATAGAGCGGAAAATACGGTCATTTCAATTCATTCACAGATACCGCTAAGGACGGTTTGGATGAACCGAACCATAAAACTACTGAATTATGCGGGACAATGTCATATACCAGGTGAGTGTTTGTAAAAGTTACTCATGTCTGTTATATACAGTATACTTATTACACATGAGGCAGCGACCCACAGATCTAGTTCAAAGGAATACTATGATCAGCTCAAGACACTACGGAAACCGCTGAGATCAAGCATGCAGAACTGAACCCAGGTCATGTTAGGCCACACAGACAATTAAGCTAAAAATCAAGGAACAATCCTTGAAGATGGGAATAAGAAAAGTTCTAATGCTTCATCCACATCTGATCAGTATTCAAAGCATCTAGTTTCAACAATCAGCGGTGCTTTACTACTTAAAATTTCAAAACAAGGATTGATGACCAACAGATGATTTTATCCAATCTTACGATGATACCAATCATAAAGATAATGCCTCATTACCAAAAGCAGGTAACTTTGACTTGTTGGTAAGTTATAGTGATGCTAAATTAAGGCGATAGGACAAACACACCTCCGGGCAATTTTTTGCCTCTTTGGAATATGCTTATTCGTGCATCCACGATCGTTAATTGATGCTTTTTCGGTGTGAACTCGCTGTAATACTTGACCTGTAGCCTGACCTCTGACCGGAAGTCATATGTAATTTTCAGATGAGAAGAACTTGTCCCTCCCTGGACTGGTGGTCTACAGGAAGGAGTCTGGTGTCCTGGCTATCCGTTGTAAGGTTTGTTCCTGTTTAAATATTGCTTGTCATACCTTTACAATTTAGGACTGGTATGGTACAACTCTCAGATCTCTGCTCTGTTTCAGGATGGCTGGGTGGGGTTCCGTGCCATTCTACTAAAGAAACGACTGACAGCAGCTGATTTTTATAACGGATACCTACATCAAATAGACCAGAGAAACAAACCTGACATAAGCAGGGAAAAACTCTTTGTCAGCAGAAAACTAAAAACTACACCGACTTTGAACAAAAAGAAGCCAACATCAAAATGTTTTGAGAAATAAAATGGTTTTATTGAGTCTGATTATTTCTTCCATCAACAGTTTCAGTTTTCTTTCCACGATAACAAGGAAATACTCAGCATGGTTACCTGTATCCCTGGTAATGTTCATCCTGTTGGTTAACCAGGTCACCTGTTTCTCTGATTATGTTCATACTGTTGGTTAACCAGGTCACCTGAATCTTTGGTAACGTTGGTAAACCAGGTTATCTGTATGAATCATTATTCCTAGTAATGTTCTATTCAAATTCAATTATATTTGTACAAGCCAATTGTCACAAAACAATTGTCTCAGCGGTAGGGGTGGGCGGATCGATCCTAATATCGATACCAACGCTAGTATTGATATTGATCGATACTCCAACCACAATATCGATACTTTGGTTGAAGTTTTACCCCTCGCACTTTGCTTCCGTTTTTTTTTTTTTCAAAAAGAAAGTAACTTATCTGTCTGCAAAATATGCGTAAATGCTGTGTGTCGCGCCTGTATGCTAAAGGCCCCGCCCCCTCTCTACTCTCATTCGCTTTGACTTGTCACATGACTTAGCGACTCAGGGCCAGAAAAAAAAAAATTCTGCAAAAGTAGAGAAAGATGGAAGGAAAAAAAGAGAAGTAGCGTGTGGCTATACTTTGAGGCTACCCGCACCATTTGTAGAAAGGCTGTTAAATGTAGTGGTAACACTATAAATTAAAGAATACCCCAAAGAAAAACTTTGGAAACGGAGGAGAAAACCCTGACCCCTTCTGTTTCCCAGAGGCAGCGCTCATTAACAGAGACGCTCCAATTTTAATTGTAAAAGTACAACATAATTATCTTCAACATTAGTTAACATTTGTTTGCAACTGGACACTTCTATCGATCTACCTACCTACCTGTGTATATACATTCAAATACAATCATTAAAAAAATTTAAATATCGGTATCGGCGATATTGGTCTGGTGTTTATTTGGTATCGGATCGATACCAAAACTTGTGGTATCACACACCCCTACTCAGCGGGCTTCACTTTGTATTTGTATTTTTTTTTAAATAAACAAAGAATAAAAAAGAAAACATAAATACAAAGCTAAAAGCGATTTAAATATATGCATTATATCCACTCTTTAGACCCTCCTTCACAGTCAAGAAAAACCGCAAAAAAAATCCCTCAGCAGTGGGAAAAAAAAAAGAAAGCTGATTGGGATCCACATGAAAGAGGGGTTCATCCCCGGGATGAACAGACTGTTTATTAGCTTATTCTGCTCTACAGCTTTTTATAAAAAAAAAAAAAAAAAAATCAATGTTCACCTTGTTTTTAAACCAGGTTACCCGTAACCCTTTTGTGGTATTTATTCAAGGGGAGTTCAGGGGTAGAGTGTTTGTGCCCCGACTGGGATAGGCTGGTTTAAATCCCACTGAGCTGCCTCGGTGTCTCTGGAGCAGACACCTACTTGCTCCCTCTTTGGTGCTGTGGTGGCTGCCTGCTGCGGTGCAATGCAGCATTCCAATTTCCCCATTGTGAGACTAATAAAGTTTTATTGTTATTAGTGATAGAAAGCTGTAAAGCAGAATAAGCTAGTCCTTCCAGGGGAGGGATCTCTCCTTCATGTGGATCCACATCAGGTTTCTTGGGGGAGAGGGGTTCCACTGCAGGTTTTTTTTTTTTTTTTTTTAGTTTTTCCTCACCATGAAGAAGGATCTAATTGTGGAAATGTATTGTAATTATTTAGCTTTTAACTGTGGATTTGTGTTTATACATTTTGTTTGTTCCTTGTTTTTATACTTTTTTTTTCAATCTACAAAGTGAAGCCCGTTGAGAAAATTGTTTGTGATCTTAAGGTGTACAACTATAATGTAATCGGTTAACCAGGTTACCTCTATTCCTGGTTTATTTAACCAAGTTACCTCTATTCCTGGTTTATTTAACCAGGTTACCTCTATTCCTAGTTTATTTAACCAGGTTACCTCTATTCCTGGTTTATTTAACCAGGTTACCTCTATTCCTGGTTTATTTAACCAGGTTACCTCTATCCCTGACTGGGTTAGGAACGATACAAATACAGTTAGAAATCCTACCGGGTCAGAAACAAGTCAGTACCTGATCCCTACCGGGTCGAACCTGATGCTGTCATAGTGACGTAATGATGCCGGGCCGCCATCTTGTCCTGCTGCTGTTCTGCACCGGATTCACCGGTAAGTTTAAAACAAAGTTCAACGTTGTGACCGGAAACCGGAAGAAAAACTAGTCTGGTTTAATTTGGTTGTTCTGGTTTTGTTGAAAAATTAGTAAAAGAAAAAAAAACTTTTTGTAATTGAGTTTTTTAAATAATTTTTCAAAACACTTTACAGTTTAGCAAAAAGATTGTGTGTGTGGGGGGAGGGGGTACGGGGTGAGGGGGGGTGATTAACAGTAGCAGGTCATATCCAAAATATGTCATCGTAATCGGCATATTAATTCCAGTTTTAGAGCCCTCTCCCACAAAAGTTTAATTCCAGACCAATCAGTGCTAAAATGACAGTTTAACAATTTATAAAACTGTGGCGCTCATGAGGCATTTTGATGTAACCAAGAATATTCATTTCCACTGGCTCTTCATAATTGGAGTTTACACAATGTTTAATCTGTAGATATTTCCAAAAGTTAGCTCTGCCGTCCAATTTGAAGGTACAAGTTAAATCCTCAAAGGAAACAAATTGTCCATCTTTGAACAAATCTGTAATAGTGTGTACGCCTCGTATTTATTATTATTTTAACTATCAGGCTCCTCGAACATCTGACGATAAATCTCTGCGTCATAAATTCCTTTTATTAAAACATACAGTTTAATATGCTCCGTAAACTTTACGTTGTTCCCACAAATGTAAGCAAATCCCTTGAAAACTAACGCAGGGAATGCTTGATCACGCTCTTATCGCCGCTGTTGTAGCAGCTCATGGCCACCAGGATTATTGTAAGGGGCACATGGTGGTTTTCATTATCAATATAAAGCCAAACCACAGCGTCACAGTTTGCTTTAAGCAGACTGCCTCCAATTAGAGCACACTGGAATAGCTGGAAAGGGACCTGGGCGTCCCACCAAAAATGTTCCAGTGCCAAACAAACACTTTCCATTCCTCTGTCAACAAGCCAATGTTACCTTTATGTTAGTCTAACTGAGGACCAGGGCCTGGGCTGGCACGACATTGCGTACTGATGCGTGCACATTATGCAGGTAAATGGCAAAAGCTTCCGACACGTTATAATTCTTAAAGGGGAAGTCGAGAACAAGGGATCCAGACAATAGAAAACAATGTCTCAGTCAGTGACGGTCCGTTTCACACCTAGGCCTTCGGTGATGTGCTACTTTGTCCGACTTAAATAAATACCCCTCAAATACCATCTTTAATGAGACCCCGGCTGGAGAAATCATATACAGAAGCAGACGTAGGCACTACTGGGCGTTGCATCACCTTAATTGTGTACAACAGTGCATTATAAATAAAATGTATTATTATTATAACAGGGGTCACCAACCTTTTCTGCGCCACAAACCGGTTTAGTGTCTCACAATATTTTCACGGACTGGTCTTAAGATGATGAGACCAGCCTGAAAAAACTGGCTTTTTAAAATCAATAATAATACACTTAAATGCACTTTGTCTTCACGAGAAAATTTATTAGCAGCGTCTTTATAACGTGGAAACATTCGCTCTGCTCGAACGTAATCTTGTTGCCATGGTAACGGTAAACATGTACCTTCAAAATAAAAGACATCACAAAAACAAAGTGAATAAAAATAACAGTTCTGCGCGGCTCGGTACCAGTCCGCAGCCCGGTGGTTGGGGACCACTGGTGTACATCACACACTATTTTCAAGAGCATTTAAACATCAATAAACTCGCGTATAAAACATATACTCACCAAAACAGCTGTCCCCCAAAACACTTATTTCAACACAAAATCCATTCTCCTTTCTTTCCTCAAGACATGGAGGCCAATGTTTTCCATGTTTGTGGAAATTTTGCTGTTTGTGGAAATTTTCTCCAGTATGTCTGAAAGTGCTGAGGGTCGAGGAGGGAGAGAAACAGTCATTTTTCGTGGTCTTGAAATCGATTCTGCCATTCTGAAACCCTTCTGCCATCGTGAGTTAAAAAAACGAGTAGATATTTCAGATTTTTCTGCTAAAGCTCCTGGATCTGGCTCTGTGTCGCTTTGTTGACATGAGAAGGGTTGCTTCCGCTTACGTCAAGTTAGTATCCAATCACAAGACGCGTACATGTTTTACGTAAGGTATTCTAGCAGGCTTTCTTGTCACCAACTGATATGATTGGCTGTCAGAAACTACAGGTGTCCGTTTACTATGCAGTAAGCAGGGCCCGCACTGCTCGATCTGAAGGCCTAGAGGCAGATTTCATACAACCTAGCGACACCAGCGAGCTGAATTCTGATTGGATAAAAACTTTAACCTAACGTTACAACACTGAAAGCTGTATAACCAAATGGATATAATATGACATGAAGAAAACAGAATATGGAGAATAATTATATATATATTTAGGAAAAATACGTTTAAAATGAAATTGACTTTTATTATAATTATGATGATTATGTCTGGTTAAGTTAGGCAAGCAGAGAAGGTCCTGCTGGCCCTGACCGACCGCCATTGGTCTCAGTTAATGCCAACAGTATTACATACTAATCAGAAGTTGTATGTAAACATAAATAATTCACAAAACAGAAGGGCTATTATATTTTATGACACATAACCAACGAAAGAAACGAGAACATTGGGGCAAGCACATTGGCATGTTTCACAAGCAGAAAATGGAGGACTAACTCTCCAATACGGACTTTATAAACCAGGGCATCTGTGCCTTTTAGTAACTCGACAGAAACTGTAATAATTATTTTGACAAGTCCCAAGTTTGCGTGAGGTAAGCAACATCATTGAGATGAGCAAAAACACTTGTTCAGCCAAAGAACAGCTCAAATATTAGTGAAAATAGGTACCTGGTTTTTATTTAATTAGGGTGTCCACGGTCGTGTTTAAAAAAAAAAAAAAAAAAAAGAATTACTCTATTCATCCCTCACCGGGAAAATTTGTTTGCTGCACTCCTTACACCGCAGCAGGCTGCCCTTCAACGGCGCCAATGGTGGGAGAAGCGGGGGTTAGGTGTCTTCTCCAAGGACCCTAGACGTCTGGTTCTAGACTAAACCCTAGACAACCAGACTAAACCCTAGACGTTTAGTCTGGTTGTCCTGATTTAGGTTTAGTTTGGTCGACCTGTTTTAACTTTAGTCTGGTTGTCCAAGAATATTGTGATTGACCTGATTTACATTTAGTCTGTTTGTCCCGGTCAAGTCCAGTGTGGTTGTCCTGGTCACATTTATTCTGGCTCTCCTGGATTTCTAAAGAGCTGCAGGAAGCAGATGGAGAGCTAAGTAGTGTTGTCTTTATGGATGTGTCTATTCCCAGTTCCAGGTGAAGTGGAAGAGATGGTTCCCAGGTTGCTGTTTCCAGAGGAAATTTCCACCATCACCAACTTTCGATGGATCGACCCACCAAGAGGAGATGATTCCAGTGCTATGGTTGTTTTACTGCCTGCTTTTGGAAACATGCTGTATCTGAATCTAACAAAGGATGACAAAGTCCTAACCAGAGACTTGGTAGTGGAAGAACATCTCAGAGACCAACGTGTGGTGGTCAATCCATTACCTAGCAACCAGTTCTGCTTTTATACTGGTTCCATCCTCAACCACTCAGACTCTCTGGTCTCACTCAGCACCTGCATGGGCTTGGTAAATCTTTATTTCTGGCTGTCTGTCCATACACACGTCCATATATTCATCTTCTTCTTCTTTCAGCATTTCCCTTCAGGGGGCGCCACAGCAAGTCAGTTTCTTCCATCTAACCCTATCTGTTGTATCCTCTTTGGTAACACCAACTACTGATCCTGTCCATCCTGGTCACTCCCAGAGAGACCCTCAGCATCTTCATCCCTGTTCCCTCCATCACTGTTTCCTGTCTTTTTCTCAGTGCTACTGTTTTTAGACCAAACAGCATGGCGGGTCTCACCACGGTTTTGAACACTTTCCCTTTCATTTCCCTATCATTTCCCTGAAACTCTGTTGTCACACATCACACCTGATACTTTTCTCCACCCGTTCCGGCCTGCCCACACATGCTTCTTCACCTCTTTTCCACACGCTCCATTGCTCTGGACTGTTGAATCTAAGTACTTAAAATCTTCCACCTTCCTTATCTCTTCTCCCTGTAACTTCACTTCTCCATTTGGATTAGCTTCGACAACTTTTCCTCAACTTCATCGTATGACTGATCAGTTGTATTCCTCTGTAGTTACCACAACTCTGCACATCTCCCTTGTTCTTAAAAATAGGAACCAGCACACTTCTTCTCCATTCATCAGGCATCTTCTCACTATCTAATATCCTGTTAAACAGTCCAGTCAGAAACTCTACTGCCACCTCCCTTAAGCACTTCCATACTTCTACAGGAATATAATCAGGACCGAGAGCCTTTCCACTCTTCATCCTCTTCAGTGCCCTCTTTATTTCTACCTTACTAATCCAGCCACTTTCCGCGCCCACTATGGTAACGTCTCATACTCTTTGTTCTCTTTCATTTTCTTCATTCATCAACTCTTCAAAGTACTCTTTCCATCTTCCCATCACATTACTGGCATCTGTCAAAAGACATCCATTCCTGTCTTTAATCACCCTAACTTGCTGCACATCCTCCCCATCTTTGTCTCTCTGTCTTGCCAACCTGTAAAGGGACCATCTCTCCCTCCTTGCTGTTCAGCCTAGCATATAGGTCATCATAGGCTACTTGTTTTGCCTTTGCCACCTCTACATTAACCTTACGCTGTATCACTCTGTACCTTGCCTATTCTCTTCAGTCCTCTCAGTGTCCCACTTCTTCTTAGCCAGCCTCTTTCTTTTGATACAATCCTGTACTTCGTTATTCCACCACCAAGTTTCTCTATCTATCCTCCTTCCAGATGACACACCTAGTACTCTCTTGCCCGTCTACCTGATCACATTAGCTGTAGTTGTCCAGTCATCTGGAAGCTTCTTCTTTCCACCAAGAGCCTGTCTCAACTCCTTTATAAAGTTCAAGCAGCACTCTTCCTTTTTCAGCTTCCACCATTTAGTCTTCTGCACTCCCTTCATCTTCTTAAACTTCCTCACTACTATGGTCATCTTACACACCACCGTCCTGTGCTGTTTGGCTACACTGTCTCCTGCTACAACTTTGCAGTCACTGATCTCTTTCAGATTACACCGCCTACACAAAATGTACGTAATCAACCTGTGTGCTCCTTCCTCCACTCTTGTAAGTCACCCTGTGTTCCAGCCTTTTCTTGAGGAAAGTATTTACTACAGTCGTTTCCATTCTTTTTGCAAAGTCGATCACCATCTGTCCTTCAGCATTCCTGTTCTGGATACCAAACCTACCCATCACCTCCTCATCATCTCTGTTTCCTGCACCAACGTGGCCATTAAAGTCTGCTCCAATAACAACTCTCTCACTTCTAGGGATGCTTTGAATCACCTCATCAATGTCTGACCAGAATTTCTCTTTCTCCTCGATGTCACATCCTATTTGTGGTGCATACCCACAAACAACGTTTAACATCACCCCTTCAATTTCTAGTTTGAGGCTCATCACCCTATCTGAACTTCTTTTTACCTCCAGAACATGCCCAACAAACTCCTCCTTCACTATAACTCCTACACCATTCCTCTTCCTATCGACACCATGATAGAACAACTTGAACCCTGCACCTAGACTTCTAGCCTTGCTACCTTTCCATCTAGTCTCCTGGACACACAGGATGTCTACTTTCCTTCTCTGCATCATGTCAACTAACTCTCTACCTTTACCCGTTCCCAACATTCAAAGTTCCCACCTTAAGTCCTAGACTCTTCATGTTTCTCTTCTCTCTCTTCTGATGTACGCGTCTTCCTCCTCTTCCATATATTCATAAATACATAATGGATATATGTTAATATTTATCAAGCTGACCCAAAGGATGTGTGATAAATGGGATGCGGGCAGGTTTGTATATTATTCTTCTCCTTCCAGCGTATACTCAAACAGGCACACTTGAGGGCACCTGCATTTCACTCTCTTCTTATCAGGGCAAACCTTCACCTCTCTTGCCTGCTCCCTCTTAACACATACATCTGCAAACACCATGCAGATTCCTGTCGAACCTCATCTGCCAGCCTGCCCTTCACCCTCGTGAACGAAAAGAGACTCACAGCAGTTCCTTGTTGGAAGCTATCTTCACCCTAAACTCTTTTTTCGTTTGTTCACCACTGTCCTACAGTCCTCAGACATGTCCTGCACAGCTCTAAACATATTTCTCTGTCACTGTAAACGCTCTCATACAATACATCTATCCTTGTCTGGGCACCCTGTCACGAGTTTTTTATTATTTTTTTTTTAGTGACAGTGACCGGCATAGTGACAAGCACATTAGTGTATCTACACTTGTATATATACACAATGTACACTTAATCTCTATGTCAAGTATTGCTGGAGATATTTGCAAGTTTTATTTTATTGAATCAATTTTTAGGTTTTACATTATGTCCTAAATGTCTGTGCTTTCTGTGGCATTTTGCCGGGTAATAGTGAGGAGAGAAGAGAGTGAAAGGAGTGAGAAAGAAGAGGGATAGGGAACAGCAAAAAAAGAGAGGGAAATAAAGTGACAAAATAATTTGTACTTGCAATAATCAGCATTACAAATAACCCGCTGGGATTATATGAAAAACAAACAAAGTTTAAACCAGCGTTTATAAATTAAGCCACACAGACAACCTTCTATCACCAAATGATGTACTGTAAAACACGAACCAACGTTACTAATGTTTTAATAATATTGATTGGAGAAGGGCATTTTAAATCGTTAAGTACAAAACACGTCCCGCTCTTGCTGAGAGGTTTCTTCATTAGAAAAATTGCCAATAGAAATTATGCCAACTGCGCATTAGGTGTGAATGATCTTCTCATGCTAAAGTAATGATTGCCTTTGTATAGTTTTCTGCATTTTGATTACTTATCTCTCTGTTACAGACAGGACTCATTCAGTATGGAGAGGAAATTCTCATCATCCAACCATTAGAAAGACAGTGGCAAACCCAATCCTCCACCACATCCACACACCAGCATTCTAAGTCCTTTTCTGGGATCAGACACCAGCTGGTACGACACCGGGGGACAATCCAGACAAAAACAAGCCAACATGTGGACAAGTCTGTTAACTGTGGTATAGTCAAAGGTAAGGGCACACAGGAGGAGAGGCTCACATGGTGCAAGGTCTACTTGTTCAAAACAGGTAGGGGCTCACGTGGTGCTGGTTCCACCAGGTACAATGGTAATCTACCGTTGTAAACCCAATCATGCCGGAGAGTAGTATGGATTGTTCCAACTTTGTGAAAGCAGGTGTGCAGGAGAATATGAGGAGGGATGATCGCTGGCGGAGAGGAACCGGCCAGGAACCCTACACATTGGAGACGGTAGTAGTGGCGGACTCGGACATGGTGCAGCATCATGGGGCTGACATCACTCAAAGGTTTCTACTGACCGTGATGAACATGGTGAGACCCTCTGCCGGGTGGCGCTTCCACACCAGACAAAGCGTGAGACATCTCGGTTCTGATTTGTGAAGGTGGACAACATGTTCCAGCACCCGAGCTTGGGAGTCCAGATCCGGATACGGCTCACCAAACTGGTTCTGCTCCACGCCCGGCCAGTAAGTTCCTCCGCAGCAGGAGGGAGTTGTTTTGAAAGGTTTTGGTTAACCATCTGACGACCCCCCAGAAAATTTTGCAGGTGGGATTCCATGGAGAAAGATCTCTGCACAGCTTCTGTACCTGGCAGCAGCGAGAGTTCGCTATCCAGTCTGCAGACTCAGCCATTCTGGTCACCAGGTAACTTGTCCTCTGGCCAGACTGGTTCCACTGGGGTTGTGAGGACAATTGCTTTGCTTTATTTTTTCCAGGACAGACTTCTGTCTTCATAAAGATGAGCCCTGTGACACTGTTGGTAAGTTATCAGAATATGGGTAAAACCTACCAGGTCAGATTAGTTGGTAGAACTAGGAGATAATCTATCAGAACCGGAATATAAATCCTCCATCAGAACCAGGAGATGCTCCATTTGTTGTTGTGCACAGCATTATTTTATTGCCATCACAGTTGTAGAATAGACAACTTTGTTCTCAGGGATGGCCTACATGGGCGGGGTCTGCAGTAAAAACAGAAACTGTGTGTTAGTGGAGGACAACGGCCTGAACCTGGCCTTCACCATCGCTCACGAGCTGGGACACAAGTAGGTCCTTCACCTTCTCATCTTGAACCTTTTGGTCATTCATTTTAGGAACATAGGACCAACCATCCCTGTAACCCAATTCTGCCGAAACAGCTTAGTCAAAAATTCCCACTTAGGTTTTAATTTCATTCAAAATGTTTTCCAGGCTTTTGGGTCACATCCCTCCCACACAGAAAAAGAGGATTTATTAGAAGGAGATAAATAGCCAGATTGATTTCTAGATCTAAAATCTATTCAAATATCAGATGTTTGTACTTTGTGAAATAACATTGGAAGTATGGAAGAACTTTAAAGTAATCGTGCTCTGAATGTTTTCTCCATGTTCCCCTCAGCCTTGGAATGAGTCATGACGATGATCATACCAACTGCAGCAGTCACTCCCACATCATGTCAGGTGAATGGGTGAAAGGGAGAAACCCCAGGGATCTGTACTGGTCCCCCTGCAGCAGTCGTGACCTTCAAAACTTTCTCAGGTGAAAAACACAAAATTTAGAGGTTGTGCCAAATGTCTGTGAGGAAACTTTAATTTGTCGATGCATATTTGCTGTAAAAACATGCCTGTTAAGATGATTAATTACAGAAAAAAATATTCTGAACAGGTTATGTCTGTGTGACCACATAACAGGCTCATAATCTTTGCACGACATGTCCCGGTGTTCTTAAATTATTTCTACATAGGATCCAGGAGCCAGAGTTGGACAAGCAGTTAAGAAGATGGACGTCTAGAGTGGGAATAGAGAACCTGTGCGGTATGACCTGTTTCTTTATGTTACCAGGACCACTGCCGGTAGCTGCCTCCTGAAAACAAGTCCTTGGTACCAGCTCTGGAGGACATCTAAACTCCCTGGCATGCAGCACAGTGTGGATGAACAATGTCACATCTTGTTTGGAGCAAACGCTTCATTCTGCCCTAAAACAGAGGTATCAGCCATGCACACAAAGAAAGATACAGAGAGCCATACAAACACCCTGTTAAATAGAAAAAGTTATCTTAAGCAGAGATTTCACCCAGTCACAGAGATATTGAGTGAAACACCAGAATGCCCGTTCCAACAACTGCAAACCCACACACATTCACACACACATGATCCTGCATGAAGGTATCACCCACTCTCAGTTATAGAGAAACTGAAAGCAGAATGTACTAGTAGTTCGTGTAGACGTTTCCTTCTCTGTATTCCAGCATCTTCTTTGTGCTGACCTCTGGTGTTTAGTCGGAGAAGAAAAAACGTGTAAAACAAAACTGGATCCTGCTCTAGAAGGAACAGAATGTGGAGCAGACAAGGCAAGATTGTCCCATTTCTTTTCCTTTTCTTATTTGGTTAGTGTCACAGAATCGTCCCGGCGTGGATTCATGAAGTATTTTCTATTCTATATTATTCTGTTCTGTTCTATTTTTACACTTCAACATCAATTCCATCTAACGTAGTAACAACTGAAATGTCTAGATCTACGCTATTCATTATTGGTTTATTAGTTGAAGGTGATTCACTTACCTTTTTTGCATCAGTTCAGCAACTAGAACCATGTCTGTGTTTGCAATTCAACTTTAGCTGGTCTTTAACAGCTTAGGACTGCTTTATCAATACATTAACAGTTTTGGCAGTTTTTTCAATTAGTCTTACGCAGTATTTTTCCAATTTTTCCGTGTGAGTTCCAGTGTTATGGCGTTCCTCTGTTTTTTTAGAATTTTGCTCTTAGTGAGTTTTCACGTATTTACAAGTACCTTCATTTTAATACGTTTCTCAGTTTTAATGAGTTCTGCCATATTTGAGTTTCTCAGTGTTAAAAAGCAACTTTTCGTCAAAGAATTTACCTTGTGCTAATGTGTTCCCAGCTGTGATAAATGTTTTAGCCTGTGTTTTTGAGTTACCCTGTACTGTGTTATTGAGTTTTCTTATGTTAATAAATTTCCTCCGATGCTTCTAGTGGTGCAGGGCAGGCAGTTGTGTCTCAAAGACACACCTCGATGAGCATGCGGATGGTGATTGGAGTCCATGGAGTCGGTGGAGTATGTGCAGTCGGACCTGTGGTACTGGTGTCCAGTTCAGGCAGAGAAAGTGTAACAATCCCCCGTATGTTCCACCTTTTTTACTAAACAGAATAATGTTCCCTAAAGTATATTTCTTACAGATAGATAGACAGGGTATGCAGATTGTACATGTAGTGACAATAGAGGCATTCTATTCTTACTTTGGGATAATAATTGGGCCAAGGATCATGTTTAAATAACAATAATAAACAATAAAAGGGTATGAACATGCATGAGAGGCGTACATTGTTCAAAATTGATAGTTATTAGCACGGTGCCTGGGGATAATTGCTGGCCTTCACCAGGGTTCTGGTGGGTATGACTGAAGATGGTGGCCATGGCTACGGGTTAGTGATTAGTTATGGGTGTGGATGGCTAGAAAGGGTGGCTGAGTTTGCTAGAAGGTGATGGGCAAAATCAAGGCTGGGCGGGGCTACAAATGTTTTGCAGTTATGCACATAAACTATTACATTATGCAACATAGCATACCCAAAAAGCAGTACTTTCGTTTGGACCAAACACTCTGATCAGCTTTGGTTTAACTGCATAAAATTATCTTTTAAATTTATATTTAAAAGAAAAGTATATCAATAAATATTCAATTGTTTATGTTGGCTTGCAAATTTGTTGAAATTTAAAACTTTGGCCCACCGTGTATTTGGGTTTGACAACCTTGCTTTAAATGTTTTGAGAAAGTATTTATGCATCTGTTTCAACTTTCCTTTTGTTGAACATAAGATATGGAGCAGCCTCTTATATGCGCTTTGGAAAGCTCCCACATGATAAGTGATAAGCTCATGCCAAATCATCCCAATGAAAAATAAAAAGGCTTGAGAGGGCAGCTGAAAACAGGCTTTACTTTGTACATGTGAAAACAGGTTGAACCTGAAGGGAAAGGACAGTTCGACTGTGGATTGATGACCTGCAGGAATAGAAACAAATCAGGGACTTGAGTGTTGTTAGATAGAAAATGTATGTCTTTATATACTTCTTTTATTTTATCATTGAAAATTGTCTTTTACTATGTGTTTTATTGAGGATTTCTAAACTCCACTGATCCATGAGGTCAGTTCGTGAAGTGTAGTTGAATGACATTGGTATCGGTTAAAATAATTAATCAATTAACATCCTCCCTTCACCTTCCCTTCACATTTGTTTTACCCTCACCACTTGTGAGCAGGGGTCTGCAACTGTTTCTTTTCACCATCTGTAAGTGGTGATCTGTAACTCTTTTCTCGCCCACACTACTCTGTAAGGACACGCATTTCTTTTCTCCAAAAGCTGTACAGATAAAGCAGGCAAGATGCGTATTCTCTCATAGTCACCCCACTCAAGTCGGCTGTGGTGTTCTATCCTTGTACAAGTCAAAGAAAGTCTCTCGTTTGTTCTCCGATTAGCACTGCTTTGTGATAAAGATCAATAACTTTTATATCTAGCAAGGGTAGAGCTTCTGACATTTTGTGTTGAGATGGATGTTAATGGTGAACAGATTGTCCCACCTGGCAGGTAGGAGCCGGCTTGCAGTGACCCCGAGTCTGGCTACTGTACTCTGGCTCCCAGTCGACTTTTAGAACCAATGACACTACCCAAGGTGGAGTTTCACCAAGTTTCAAAGAGTGTCATACCTGTGGCTTAGGTGGCTTGGGACTTGTGAACTTACTCAATCCACGAAGATGGGAACTCCGTGTGGAATAGTTGACCATCAGTTGAGTAGTCAGTCTTTTTTTTTTTGCTAGTACACATAGAATGCAGGCACCCCTTCCACCTCTGGGGGATTTGCGCTAGAAAGAAGAGGAATGAAGATTAGTCAGAGTAAAACAGAGTACACGTGTGTGAATGAGAGGGATCCAAATGGAAAAGTGAGGTTGCAGGGAAAAGAAATAAAGAAGGTGGAAGATTTTAAGTACTTAGGATCAACAGTCCAGAGAAATGGAGAGTGTGAAAAAGAGGTGAAGAAGCATGTGCAGGCAGGCTGGAACAGGTGGAGAAAAGTGTCAGGAGTGATGTGTGATAGAAGAGTTTCAGCTAAAATGAAAGGGAAAGTGTACAAAACCGTGGTGAGACGGCCATGCTGTTTGGCCTAGAAACAGTAGCACTGAGAAAAAGACAGGAAACAGAAATGGAGGAAGCAGAGATGAAGATGCTGAGGATCTCTCTGGGAGTGACCAGGATGGACAGGATCAGAGGAACAGCACATGTTAGAGGTTTTGGAGATAAAGTCAGAGAGACCAGACTGAGATGGTTTGGACATGTGCAGAGGAGAGAGAGAAAGAGTACATCGGAAGAAGGATGGTGGATTTGGAACCACCAGGAAAGAGGACTAGAGGACTAGAGGAAGAGGAGAAAGAGGAGGTTCATGGACGCAGTGAAGGAAGACATGAAGATAGTTGGTGTGACCGAAGAGGATGCAGCAGATAGGGTTAGATGGAAGGAACTGACTTGCTGTGGTGACCCCTCAAGGGAAATGCCGAAAGAAGAAGATCTGCGTACAAGGCAACTTTATGCTCCACACTCCCCCTCAGGATCCCACACACAGCACTACTACTTTTTGAGGTAGTAGAGTCTCTCATTTTTGGGAATGTTTTTTCTTTCAATTAAAGTTTCAAACGACAACTGCCAGTCCTTAAACTTTAAAGGGTCTCCAGTAAACACTGCACGTTCTGGAGTTGGTGGAAGACGATTAGCACGTATTGTTTCTCCTAATAGGCAGACTAAGTCAGAATTTGGCTGAGGTTGTGGAACAGTTGCGTCTGTCATTTATCGAGGAGTGAATAGTGGAATTGATTTGTCAAGTGCTTGACTTGTAACAGCCTTGTTAGCGAATGGAACAAATGGAGAGCTTGTGATATTTGGAGCTTGCAAGGGTGCGACTGGTGGGGTTGGAAACTCAAAACATTTGTTTTTTCAACTTCCTGACTTAAATTTTCATTCCTTAAACCTGAGTGGGGATTTAAATTTTTTTGTTAATGCTGTATTTGGACAGATACTCATCTAGACCAGCCGCTCCTAATGAATCAGCGCCTTTTGTTAAATATTTTCTTGAAGGATGTAGCCGCACTGATACTTGGCCGTTTTTATGCCCAAGAAATAGAAATTACTCTTTCTTTTTACATGTTCACCACACCTATACCAAGATACAGTAGATTATTTTTTCATTGATAACTTCTTAGTCTCTGCTCTTAAATCCTGCAACTATTACACCACTGCAATATCTGACCGTGCTCCCTTAGTTCTGAAGTTAGTTATTCAAAATTGGAGTTCTCCAAAGAAACACTGAAAGCTTGATCCATTATGGCTTGCAGATGGAAAATTTGTTGCAAATATTTTCTGTAAATTTAAACATTTCTTGTCAGTAAAAGGACACCAGGCATCCTGAACAGTACAGTCTGGGATGCAATGAAGGTCTTTTTGAGGGAAAAAATGATCTTTTTGCTGCCTTTAAACGGAAACGGGAGATGCAGGAGCAGAAACAGACTTTGGAGAAACTTTTTAATGTTGATCAACAGTATGCGGTGTCATCCTCCCCCACTCTGTACAAGGAACGTGTGAGCTTGCAGACTGAACTCAATCTTCGTTTGACTCATCAAGTCAAAGAGTATTTGGTGAGGAGCAGGAGTTAATTTTATGAACATGGCGGAAAAACTGCCAAGCGGCTGGCCAACCAGCTCCGTATCAGGGCAATGCTTCTCAATTATTTCCTGTTGCGCCCCCCTAGGAAGAAAAAAATATTTCGCCTCCCCCCTCTCTGCCGTGACTATAATTAATATCATTTGTCTATGAAATTGTTATAAGTACACCTCTGCATAACATTGTATCCTCATTATCCTAATCCTCATTAAAATTAAAGAAAACAAAAAAAGAAAAGTACCGTACCACAAAAACCAGCTTTAATAACATTGTTTTTTAGTCTGTAACAGAACAGATTTAAAGTGCATCAATTAACTTGAAATTCAACTAAATTAAATTCTTATTTAATTATAAACATTTTTGACTAATTGAACCATTTGATACTGAAAAATAAATCATGTCATTTATACGTTTGGCGACAGTGTCATTAGACAGAGGGATAATTTTGATTTGCTCAGCACTTCCATCATCCAGCATGACAGAGATTATGACTAATGCTGCAGGCAGTATCAGCTCCTCTGCAACGGTGTGGTTTTTTTTTTGACTGAGCTATTTGGTATGCTACCTTGTATGATGCCAACTGTGCTCGCTGGTTTACTTTATTAGTTCTTAAAAAGCGGAATGATTGTTGCCAATATTCGGCACGTTTTCGCTGAAAAATCTCAAGCGTCTTAATAGCACGACTGAGTGTGATTCCTTTAAGTGATGCCATAATTTATTTGGCTTCATGCTGTCCGCTGCCAACATTTTTATCCGCTGCCAACGTTTTTAGACATAGTAAACACACCGGTCTTTCCTCGTCTCCCACCGTAGTCGCAGTGAAACCAAGCGCTATCTATGCTTCGTCATATTTCCTTGTCTTAGTTTGCGGGACGCTTTTGTTTGACTTATTATCTCCGTCTCTCTCCTCCTTTTCTTTCATTGCTGTTAAATATTTTTTCATGGTGTCTGTTGAGGGTTTGTTTACTCCACTGCCTATACCTTGCTCTGTGCTGTGTTCGAGAATGTTCGGTGCAAAAAAACCTCTACACCATATAGTTATTACTCCCTGCGCACACTCTGACAATGAGAGCGCCAACCACTGTAGTGAATGTGCAATTACATTTTATTCTAGTACGGCAAAAAAAAAAAACATGTACCACAGGGCCACACGCGCCCCGCCTGGCATCGCGGCGCGCCCAATATTTGAGAAGCACTGTATTAGGGCAAGATAACTTATTCCAGGAGTTAAAACGGACAATGGTACAGTCACCTTGGATCCTGAAACAGTCAATGATACATTTAATTTTTTTTCTCAGCTATACAAATCAGAATCTTCTGCTGACAACGGTGAACTTCTGCAATTTTTCAATTCATTCGATGTCCCCTCAATCGCAAAGGAGAACTGGGACGCTCTTGAGGCACCCATCACGAAAGAGGAAATTAAGTTGGAAATTTTGTCAATGTAATTGGGAAAGTCTCCTGGACCAGATGGCTTTTCAAGATTGAGATCAAGAAAACTTTTATTTGTCCCACAATGGGGAAATTGCACTCCACTGATTTCTTCCTCTGCCCTTTCCTTTGCGATGTTTTTGCAGAGTCCTTTGACTTTGTAGGGCTTCCCTCCTCTTGTTACCAAGCATGCATCTCTCTGCTGCTTAAAGGGGGGAGAACTTTCTCAAATGTATGTCATACAGGTCCATATCTCTGTTAAATACAGATGTAAAACTACCGTATTTTCACAACCACAGGGCGCACCATATTAAAAGGCGCAGTCCAAATTTCGCGTGCTCTGTATTTAACACACACATAGGGCGCACCCGATGATAGGCTGCAGGTTTTATATACGTATCCTCGACACCGTCTGCCTTACAACAACAACACACACACGCACACACGCATACACGTGTGCGTATTTAAAAATAGATCTGGAGCAAAACTGAATTTGGTTGTCTTTATTTAAATATTAGTTACAGTCGTCATAAAGTCATTTATCAAATCCATCCAAGTCCTCATCCTCTGTTTCAGAATCTAACAGCTGTGCTAAATCCAACATAGCAGGTTCACTTTCCCCGCTGTCAGAGTCACTTCCTGTACCGTGCGGCTCCTCGGAAATGATGTCTGCTTTTGCGAAAGCTTGGACAACAGTGCCAGCAGACACGTTAGCCCAAGTATCTATAATCCACCGGCAAACTGTGGCGTAACTCGCCCGGCGCTGCCTTCCACCCTTCATGAAGCTGTCGTCTGCTCTGGTCATCCATCACTGCTGGAGTCTTTCCTCCAACTCTGACCACCTCACCTTATTTCCGCGAAAACTCAGCTGCGTCTTCTTCACCTGTCGCAGCTCGTTTTCTAGCTTCCTCCACTTACAAACCATCAACTCGTTGATTTTAAATTTTCTTGCGGCGGCTCGATTCCCATGTTCCTCCGCATTGCTGACTACCATCAGTTTAAACTGAGCTTCATAAGCGTGTCTCTTTTCCATTTTCAGTGTTGTTTAAATAGCAATGTGCTGCATAAAGCACATACCTGTTCTTTTATACACAATCCACGCCCACACTTCCCCCTTTAATGTTCTCAACTGCATCCACCTCATGGTTCTCTAATACGTCCGCAAATCACAAAGGGCGTACTGTACAATAGGGCGCACCGCTCATTTTGAAGAAAATTTGAAAATTTGAGACTTTTATATGCGCCATATGGTCGTGAAAATACGGTACTTGTTAAGTTATTGGCTAGGAGGCTTGAAAGAATTATTCTCTCTGTTATTTCATCAGGCCAGGCAGGATTTATTAGCTTTGTTTGTGCGGAGCTGTGAGGCAATAAAAGGTATTGGGAAGATGGGATTGAACACCAGGTATGTCTTTACGCTGACGATCTCCTCTTGTTTCTTTCTCATCCAGCCTTTTCTCTACCTAATGTTGTTTTTTGGCAGCCATCTGAGTTTTAGTTTTAGTCTTTGGAACAAAAATTAATTTAAGTTTTAGTCACATTTTTGTCATCTCTATATATTTTAGTTTTAGTCACATTTTAGTCAACAAAAACCCAAAAGAGTTTTTGTCTAGTTTCAGTCAGGGAAGAACGTTTTTATTGTAGTTTTAGTGTAAAAATAAAAGAAGAGAAGCAAAGAAGCAACAAATATTCTTACTTTAACAATATGTTGGATAGAAGAAACTGAGCTGCTGTTGTGACCCCTGAAGGGAAATGCCGAAAGAAGAAGAGGAATTCTTACTTCAACAAACATGGCTTTATTACTGAAAATGATGCAGGTTATTTGTTTAAAAAAGAAAAGACAACCCTGATTCAATTTAACTTGCGCAAAACAGCAAACATTGTAAACCAATGTAAAATAAATAGAAATTCTTTACTGAGTGAGGTACGTTGTACCTTATGCATACTTAAAAATGACACCTCTTAATAACTCCTGTAAACATGCGTAATGGATCCAAACCCATCCTGAGATTAACCTGATTTGGTGTGCATTTGTTCTTTAACAGACCCGGTCCAGATGGTCGGAACTGCCCAAATAAAAGTGTGGAGCATCGGGCGTGTAAAAGCCTTCCATGTCCTAAAGGTTCACCGAGCTTCAGAGATGTGCAGTGTCTCTCACATGCTCGACACAGCAGCCATTCACGGAGTAGCTTACTGATTGCCGTGGTTAATGATGGTAAGATGCAGACAGGACACAGACCTGACGTGAGAACTATTACAATGAAAGCTGTACTTTTCATGTCTTCTCAACTCTTTCAGACATTTTTTTTATAAAAGTAAGATCCACTTCATAGGGTATTATTGGCAGAGGTAGGTAGTAACGCGTTACATTTACTCCGTTACATTTACTTGAGTAACTTTTTGAATAAAATGTACTTCTATGAGTAATTTCAATAGTTTGTACTTTTACTTGAGTAAATTTGTAAGTAAATAACACTACCCTTACTCCGGTACATTGGGCAAAAGTTGACCCGTTACTTTTCTTGCTTTTAATACGTTTTTCAGTAAAATAGGTTTATTTTAAGAGCGCTTCTTGCTGTGGATGAATGTTCCTCCAATCAAATGCAGTGCTCATCTCACTGCCGACGTGAAAAAACAAGTGACCGTGTAAATATAGTACACAGTCACATGACTCCATCTGATGTATCAGACGTACTCATGCCTGGTCTTGTAAGACAACAAAACCTAGCACGAAAACGTTATTTTGGAGAACAAGTCACTACTAAAGCAGGTGAAAATGGAGGCAGCAAATGTCTCTCTTGAACAAGAGGACACAACAGAAGACAGCGAAGTTGGCAAACATCCCTGGCGTCGTATTGAAAGCATGTTTAGTTTGTGCTAAACACAAAAAAACAGCTACGTGATGCGGTGTCTGCTGTGCGCTCCAAAGCAATTGGACATTTCTGTCTACAAAAACTCCAACCTGAGAACACATGTTGCGATATGTTTAATCTAATACAGTCATTACCAATGACTTATTAGCCTACGTAGCAGCCAAAATTTATTCAGTCGTCTTTTTCATCTAAGCTTTGTTCAGGTCTGTTGGCAGGGATGGATCCAGGAATATTTTTAAGGGGGGACGTTAAGTAAATGACAAAGCCAGTAGGGGAGGGGGGGAGAGTCATTTTTCTGCATTTTTCTGCATTTTGGTGGCCCATTCTGTGGCCCTGCAAGGGGATAGCTTGACTAGTCCTCTTTCATCTTCTTTGTAGACCGAAAGGGTTGGAGGGGTGACAGGCTGGGGGCGTGGACCCCTCCCTGGATCCGCCCCTGGTTGAGCTAGTAACCACATTAACAGTTAATCAATGCAAGCATCACTGATGTTTTTTTTTTTCTTTTTTAGCTTTATTTTGAAAATACAAATTTTGTTGTATTGTTTATATTCTTATGTGTACGAACAAAAAAGATGTTACTTTTAAAGTTACTAAGTATTGAGTAGTTTTTCAACGCATATTCTTACTTAGGTCAATTTTTTTAGGTCAACTTATTACTTTCACTTGAGTAAAAATATTTTGAAGTAACTGTAATCTTACTTGAGTAAATTTTTTGGCTACTCCACCCACCTCTGATTAGTAACAGGTAGAATAATTTGGAACACTTTTTCTCTCACATCCAACTGTGTACTCGGCTGCAAATGTGGCATCCCTTCCCTGGAAATGTCTTTCCACGTTACTCCACTGCAGTGCTCCTCAATTATTTCCTGTTGCGTCCCCCCAGCAAGAAGAAAATATTTCGCCCTCTCCGCCGTGACTATAATTAGTATCATTTGTCTATGAAATTGTTATAAGTACACCTCTGCATAACATTGTATCCTCATTAACATTAAAGAAAACAAAAAAAAAGAAAAGTAACGTACAACAAAAAAACAGCTTTAATAACATTGTTTTTTAGTCTGTAACAGAAAAGATTTAAAGTGCATCAATTAACTTGAAATTCAACTAAATTAAATTCTTATTTAACTATAAACATTTTTGACTAATTGAACCATTTGATACTGAAAAATAAATCATGTCATTTATACGTTTGGCGACAGTGTCATTAGACAGAGGGATAATTTTGATTTGCTCAGCACTTCCATCATCCAGCATGACAGAGATTATGACTAATGCTGCAGGCAGTATCAGCTCCTCAGCTACGGTGCAGGTTTTTTTGGACTGAGCTATTTGGTATGCTACCTTGTATGATGCCAACTGTGCTCGCTGGTTTACTTTAGTAGTTCTTAAAAAGCAGAATGATTGTTGCCAATATTCGGCACATTTTCGCTGAAAAATCTCAAGCAGCTTATCAGCATGACTGTGTGTGATTCCTTTAAGTGATCTCTTAATTTATTTGGCTTCATGCTGTCTGCTGCCAACATTTTTAGACATAGTAAACACACCGGTCTTTCCTCGTCTCCCACCGTAGTCGCAGTGAAACCAAGCGCTATCTATGCTTCGTCATATTTCTTTGTCTTAGCTTTCGGGAGACTGTCGTTAACCTCATTATCTCCGTCTCTCTCCGCCTTACTTTTTATCGTTGTTAAATATTTTTTCATGGTGTCTGTTGAGGGTTTGTTTACTCCACTGCCTATACCTTGCTTTGTGCTGTGTTCGAGAATGTTCGGTACAAAAAAAACTCTACACCATATAGTTATTACTCCCTGCGCACACTCTGACAATGAGAGCGCCAACCACTGTAGTGGATGTGCAATTACTTTGTATCACGCGTGTGACCTTTTAGGCCTCTTTCCTTGGGATTCCAAACCCAGCATCCTTCTTCCGATGTACTCTCCTCTGCACATGTCCAAACCATCTCAGTCTGGCCTCTGTGAGTTACTCTTAGGACACTTACTGTATATACTTAACCTATTCCTAAGGAACTTTACTCATTCTGAGACTTGATGATTTTACTTACCAATAGAAAATTTTGGGACGATTTATTTTTCTTTTTATAATTTTGAGTTCCAAGAAAAATTACATTCTAACCAATTTTGTTTCCATGAACTGTTTTTTTATTTTTCTTCGTCTGAGTAGAAAAACCATGTGTACTGTTCTGCAGCCCAGTGGGTCAAGACTTGCCAGTTCAGGTTGCTGACAGAGTGATAGACGGGACACCTTGTGGATCCTACGAGTCGAATCTGTGTGTTAACGGGAGGTGTAAGGTACGAGCCATAATACAAAAGTATATTTGCAAAGTTATATGTTTTTGTGCAGTCTTTTAGAGCCGTTTTAAAAATAATTGGTTATTTGTGGACCAGACCTTATGTTGAAGGCACATGTACCTGGGGATTGAAGCTTGCCTTCATGCTTTATGTGGCACCCTTGCATCCTCATCTCTTGGAGGATATACAGTAAGTAAGTCAGATGTAATGTGAGCAAATGCGGGCATTCTGACCAGACTGATTTAAAAGCACACATTAAAAAATCCAAATAAATCTAATTAGGCCTGTAAAATTAAAGCTGGAAAGACTTCCTTATGTCCGTACTGTTATTTTTCTGGTGTTTTCCAAATATATTTTTATGACTTTAGGGCATACTTTAAAGTACTAAAGTATTATACTTAAAAGTCTTAAATTTTCTCTGAAATGTATGGGGCGCCCAAAATTAGCAAGCTCCTCATCAACATGGTTAAGGTAACTAAGGGCTATCTATCCTTTTGTTTTCTTTTTTTGTGTAAGAGAATATGTTTAGCAATTTTACAGTGAAAATTTTACAGGCAAAAAAGTATTTAGTCAGCCACCAATTGTGCAAGTTCTCCCACTTAAAAAGATGAGAGAGACCTGTAATTTTTATCATAGGTATACCTCAACTATGAGAGACAAAATGAGAAAAAAAATCCAGAAAATCACACTGTCTGATTTTTAAAGAATTTATTTGCAAACTATGGTGGAAAATAAGTATTTGGTCACCTACAAACAAGCAAGATTTCTGTCTCTCACAGACCTGTAACTTCTACTGTAAGAGGCTCCTCTGTCCTCCACTCGTTACCTGTATTAATGGCCCCTGTTTGAACTCTTTATCTATATAAAAGACACCTGTCTACAACCTCAAACAGTCACACTCCAAACTCCACTATGGCCAAGACCAAAGAGCTGTCAAAGGACACCAGAAACAAACCTGTAGACCTGCACCAAGCTGGGAAGACTGAATCTGCAATAGGTAAGCAGCTTGGTGGGAAGAAATCAACTGAAGGAGCAAATATTAGGAAATGGAAGACATACAAGACCACTGATAATCTCGCCCCATCTGGGGATCCCCACAAGATCTCGCCCCGTGGGGTCAAAATGATCACAAGAACGGTGAGCAAAAATCCCAGAACCAGACGGGGGGACCTAGTGAATGACCCGCAGTGAGCTGGGACCAAAGTAACAAAGTCTACCATCAGTAACACACTACGCTGCCAGGGACTCAAATCCTGCAGTAACAGACGTGTCCCCCTGCTAAAGGCAGTACACGTGCAGGCCCGTCTGAAGTTTGCTAGAGAGAATTTGGATGATCCAGAAGAGGACTGGGAGAATGTCATATGGTCAGATGAAACCAAAATAGAACTTTTGGGTAAATTTGGCTAAACTAAATTTGTGCTGCACCAGCTCTACCTCAATTTGTTTATAGTATTGATTAATTTCTTAAAACTCTATCCATAGCAATAAAAGAAACAAACCTGTCCCTGTGTTTATGTTTGTGTTTGAAAGAGGAATGTTGATTGAATATGAAGCATTGTCAGTGGTTGGATGCTGTTGGATGAATGCTGAAATAAGATGCATTTTTCAGTTCTTAAAATTGTAAATCCAACACTTGAAGAGTCAGTGCCTTCGCCAGACGTGACCCTCACCGCACGTCAATGAAGGCACCAATAAGCAGACTAGCAGACTGAGTGAGCCGTTGAGAATAAGCAAGCACTTCATTTTCTGTGTGGCACCAGTTTGACTTGACAGGTAGTGAGTAGTATTGTCAGAGGTTTGTTGTGGTTTTGGTGACTTTTGCAATTTATTTAATTTACCATGGCATGAAGTGGTGGGGAAAGTAATCCATGGTAGGGATCACTATGATCCGATTCCAACTAGGATGGCAAGCTATTTTCTTGATATATGTTGGTTTTTACATAATATTTTAAAACAGAGCAACCTTTTTTTTTTTTTTACTATTATTATTAACAGCATGCTATTCTTAAGATCTTACGACATTCATAAAAAAATTACAAGGTTTTATAACATTCACTTAATGTATGAAACTTCAAATTTTATTCTACCGTGTGTAATGATAATATAGGTTTTCTACTCAATTTTGTTACGTTGCTTCACATGTTTTAAATCATTAAAAGTATTGTTGTTGTTAGATATGGTTTATAATTTGTACACAAGTATTGCCTTACTTAAACAGTATTTCTTAGATACTTAGAGACAAGCAGGCCAAATATAGGAATACTTAAGTACTGACCAGAGCCAGCAGTTCACCACATGCCTTGCAGTAGTGGCACCTTTCTGATTGCAACTTACACATTTATTCAATCATATTTCCAGAAAAGGCTGCATGGTGGTGCTGTAATTAGCAGTGTAGCGTCAAAGCAAAAATATCAGGGGCTCGAGTCTCAGCTCTACAGACATCCCATCCTGTATGTGTGCAGAGCATTGGCTGTGATGGCATCATTGGTTCTTCGTCTATGGAAGACTTCTGCGGCGTTTGCAATGGCCGAGGAGCATCCTGTGAAATAGTGAAAGGGGACTTTAACCAAACCACAGAGATGGGTAAGTTTGGCCTGTTAAAGAATGAACACTCCAGCCAAATATCTTGATCATTTGAGATTGTTCCAGTTTTTGAAAAAGGATGTCCACAAAGAACCAAAAGCCATTGTGAGGAAGTAAAACTGCCATCTGCCCAAAGAACATCAAGGAACAAAACAAACCTACACAGCGAAAAATGAGTAACTAGTGTCGGCAGAATGAACATCAAGGTTTGCAACTGAAAGATGATGAACAGAAGCTGTACAAATACTGTATATGTAACCAAAGTCTACAGGAGAAACCAAATTCACTCTCTCCTACTCTACGATATCAGAAACTTAAGCTACTGTATACAGAACAAACTTCTATAAACAAATCTATGTGGGAGGAATATGAGGCACCACAACTGATGGGAGAACACAAGGAATCAATAATAATAATAATAATACATTTTATTTATAAGGCGCCTTTCTCGGCAATCAAGGTCGCCGTACATCACATTAAAAATATAAAGAAACACAGTAAGAGTTAAAAACAACATAAAATATTAAATACATACAAATTTAAAAAAAAAAAAAAAAAAAAAAAAAATTATCAGTATAGAACATAGATTTAACAAAGAGAATAGGCCTGTTTAAAAAGATGAGTTTTTAATCCAGTTTTGAAATGTGAGAGTGTGTTAGTGTTGCGGAGGTCAGGAGGGAGTGAGTTCCAGAGACGAGGAGCAGAGCGGCTGAAGCTCTGCTCCCCATAGTGACAAGACGGACGGGGGGAACAGAAAACTGAATAGAGGAGGAGGAGCGGGGAGAGCGAGCAGGTGTAGCAACATGGAGGAGATCAGAAAGATATGGAGGTGCAAGGCTGTGTAATGATTTGAATGCATAAAGCAGGATTTTGTATTGTATGCGGTATGGAATGGGGAGCCAATGGAGTTTTTGTAGGACGGGTGTGATGTGGTTAATGGAGGGAGTGTGTGTGATAATACGAGCAGCTGAGTTTTGAACCAGTTGCAGTTTGTGGAGAGATTTTTGTGGAAGACCAAACAGAAGAGAATTACAGTAGTCCAGGCGGGAAGTTACAAGACTGTGAATGAGTATAGCAGTGGACTGAGGAGTGAGGGAGGGCCGGAGACGTTGTATGTTGCGTAAATGGAAATAAGCAGAGCGGGTTATGGTGTTTATGTGAGAGGTGAAAGAAAGACTACTGTCGAGAATGACACCCAGACTCTTTACTTGAGGGGAGGGAGAGATGGTCGAGCCATCGATGGAGAGTGAGAACGGATCAATCTTGCTTAGGGTGGATTTGGTGCCTACGAGGAGGAGTTCAGTTTTATTGCTGTTGAGTTTGAGAAAGTTTGAGTTGAACCAGGATTTGACTTGTTCGATACAGTCGACCAGGGTTGATGGAGGCAGTGTGGAGCAGGGTTTGCAGGAAAGGTAGAGCTGGGTGTCGTCTGCATAACAATGGAAATTGATGTGATATTTCTGGAAAAGATGACCAAGTGGAAGAAGGTAGATGATAAAGAGGAGCGGACCGAGGACAGAGCCCTGAGGAACACCAGTTGTGATAGGGACAGAGTGAGAAGTGAAGGATTTTAATTGAACAAACTGAGTACGGTCAGACAGATAGGAGTGAAACCAGGTGAGAACGGTGCCAGAGATGCCGATTGAAGAAAGTCTATTCAGGAGGATGGAATGAGAAATGGTGTCAAAAGCAGAACTGAGATCAAGCAGAAGGAGAATGGATAGTAAACCAGAGTCCGCAGAGAGGAGAAGGTCATTAGTGATTTTAAGAAGAGCAGTTTCAGTGCTGTGAAGGGGACGGAAACCGGATTGGAAAAGTTCATACAGATTATTGGAGGAGAGATGAGAATGAAGTTGAGTGGATACAGTTTTTTCAAGAATTTTTGAGATGAATGGAAGGTTTGAAATAGGACGGAAGTTATTGAGATCAGTGGGATCTGAATCTGTTTTTTTGATGATGGGGGTAACAGCAGCGGTTTTCAAGGAAGGAGGAACAATTCCAGAGGTGAGGGAAGCATGTATTATGTTGGTGATGAGAGGACATAGAGAGGGAGCTGTGGCTTTGACAAGGATAGTGGGCAGTGGATCAAGTTGACAGGTGGAGGATTTGGAGTTTTTAACTAGAGTAGAGATTTGATCAAGAGTGGGTAAGGTAAATGAGGAAAATGAGGTGTCAAATCTTAAAAATGAAATGGGAGGTAAGGTTGCAGCAGAGGAGAGGTTGAGCTGTTGATGAGTATGGTGAATTTTTGTAGTGAAAAATGAAGCCAGGGTGTTGCAAAAATCAGTTGAGTAGAGATGTGATGGAAGGGAGTCAGGAGGTTTGGTGATGTTAGAAATGAGAGAAAAGAGGATCTTGGAGTTTCCTTCATTTGAACTGATTAGATTGGAGTAGTAGGCAGATTTGGCTTTAGAGATACAGTCTTTGTAGTGGAGAATGTGCTGTGTGTACATGTCTTTGTGGATAGCTAGTCTGGTTTTGGTATGGAGTCTTTCAAGTTGGCGGCCTTTTGCTTTTAACTGTCTAAGAGTGTGGGTGTACCAGGGTGCAGTGTGAGTGTATGAGACAGATCTGGATTTGAGTGGAGCAAGTGTGCTGAGAATATGGTGCAGGTGTGTGTTGTAATGTGAAACAAGTTGATCTGGAGTTGTACCATTTTCTGCATATGGAATTGTACTAATCAAAGAAGATAAAGTGTCCAAGTTGATATCCTTGATTTTACGGTATGTAATATTGCGTAATGAACTGTGTTTGGAAAGAGACAGATTGATATAAAAAGTAAGGAGCATATGATCGGAAAACGGAATGAAGTTTGATTTACAGTCCATGGGTACTATACCAGAGCAGCAGATTAAGTCCAAAATATGTCCTTTTGTATGAGTGGGAAAACTAACAAACTGTTGCAAACCAAAACTATCCAGACAAGAAAGGAAATCCATAGAAAGGGAATTTTTGACAGTGTCCAAGTGAATATTTAAGTCTCCGAGTAGTAAAACATTTGGTGAAAGTGTGGAAATGGATGTTAGAAAAGTTGAAAAGTCTGTCATAAAATCCTTGTTTGGTTTTGGTGGTCTGTAAATAGTGGCAATGATAGTCGGGGTGGATCCAGAAAGCTTATATACAGCGGCCTCAAATGAGTGGAAGACAGGAACTGACACTTGCACTGCTTTCAAGCTTTCACAAAAAATTAAGGCAAGACCACCCCCACGGCCTGTAACACGTGGTTGGGAGAAGTAAACAAACCCTGGTGGAGTAGCATCATTCAGATCTGTGAATATGTTCTTCTGCTGCCACGTTTCAGTCAGGCATAAAAGGTCTAGGTTATGGTCCACCACCAGATCCTGGATGAGATGGCCCTTGTTGGTAAGAGAGCGGGTGTTCAGTAGACCAAAGTTCACTTTTAAGCTGCTGTTGGTGGTTGTGCTTGCTGCCCTCGGAACACGGACCAGGACACGTTCAACACGGCGGCTGGTATTTCTCCTTGGACGGCGAGGAGCGGACCAGAACGATGGGATGGAGCTGGAGTAGTCATATTGAAGGGTCCGGTGTGCACTTCGATGAATGTGTCTGCGATGGGGAATGTGGAGAATGTCCAGACGTTGAAACAGAGGAGGTGCATTGTATGAAGGATTGTGGAGCTTTGCCTCAGATGCAGGATGCTGGAACAGGGCTTTCACTGGGTGGTAGAACACCAAGAGAATCGACCAGAGGACAATCAGCCAAGCATAGTCAATCCACATTGCTGTTCAAGCTCCAGTGGGATGTAATGTAGCAGGATCACTGTTAGCAGAGTTACTTCCAGCAAGATGTAGCAGGATCAGGCTGTGTTTATCTCCAGCAGGATGCAGCAGGATCAGGCTGTGTTTATCTCCAGCAAGATGTAGCAGGATCAGGCTGTTTACCTCCAGCAAGATGTAGCAGGATCAGGCTGTGTTTATCTCCAGCAGGATGCAGCAGGATCAGGCTGTGTTTATCTCCAGCAGGATGCAGCAGGATCAGGCTGTGTTTATCTCCAGCAGGATGCAGCAGGATCAGGGTGTGTTTACCTCCAGCAAGATGTAGCAGGATCAGGGTGTGTTTACCTCCAGCAAGATGTAGCAGGATCAGGCTGTGTTTATCTCCAGCAGGATGCAGCAGGATCAGGCTGTGTTTATCTCCAGCAAGATGTAGCAGGATCAGGCTGTGTTTATCTCCAGCAAGATGTAGCAGGATCAGGCTGTGTTTAGCTCCAGCAAGATGTAGCAGGATCAGGCTGTGTTTAGCTCCAGCAAGATGTAGCAGGATCAGGCTGTGTTTAGCTCCAGCAAGATGTAGCAGGAACTGTTGCTCATTCTATGTAGGTTATTGTAGTTATTCAAAGTCCAACGTTTTTTTCACAAGTAAGCAGTTTGAGGTGAGTAAACCAGCGTTCTTGGGACTCCTGTCAGGTCACAGGTGAGATCCTCAAGACAACCGAAATACCAATTTTACACAACCAAATACCTGTGCATGCATTCAAATCACATTTTCACAAACTCCAAGTGAAATAAGATGTAAAAACCCGGTATTAAAAATGTATAAATCATTAGATGAAGAAACACAGAAAGTGAATAAATAAATCATAATAAATAAATAAAAAGAACAAAGTGATGAGCAGTAAATAATTATTGAAATGGAAACTATGCAGAGTCTTCACATGTTAGTGTTGACAATATTAATAGCTGTGGGGGAAAAGTCTGTCTCCGAGCTTATTGGTTTAGGTTTTGTGGACCTTATAGCACAGCTGAGTGGACAACAGTTTTAAAATGTGTAATTTGGGGTGACGAACCGAGTGCGTGCGGTTCTTGCCTAAAACCTCACTACCCGTTCAATTAAAATATGTATTTCTTTATTATTTTCTCTGCATCCCTTTTACCAGGAACAAAAGCTGCAGAGCAGGTCTATAACTCGAAATCAAACAAATCGACCTGGAGATCAATCACCCGTTACCCGCGTTTTAACATTTAAAAAAGTTTTTATTCTGATTTCATTTCTAAAATTCAAAAACTTACTGTTAATCAGATCAAAGCACCCTCGATCCTGCAGAACTGTTTTAACTATGCTTCAGAATAGTTAAACAGCACCTTCTGAGCCTGGGGTAAAAAGGTTAATATGGAAGGAAACCCTCTTGACACAGATTTTATTACTCACACAAAAAAAAAAAACTTTATTTAAATCAAACAAGTTACAATCCTAACAAACACCTATGAGAAAGCCACTCAGACCGGTGGGACTAATGGTGAACGGTCTTTTCAGCCACGGACATTTGAGCCAAAAAACTGCAACCTGGGATATTTGAACCACGGTGACTCGGAGATTTCAGCCACGGACATTTGAAGAACTGCAACCTGGGCGCAACTGTTTATTTACGATAAAAAAATTTTAAATGACTAAAAGCACGATAAAAATTTTTGCACAATAAAAATTTTTAAGACTAAAAGCAATTATTTTCTGTAGTGCAACTGTTTATTTACGATAAAAAATTTTAGTGTTTATTTACGATAAAAAGTTTTTACATAAATTACGTAAAATATCAAAATTTTTTAAAAATATCAGAATTTTTTGTTTGAGCCATGGGATAAAAATGACTTAAAGCAATTATTTTCTGTAGTGCAACTGTTTATGTACAATAAAATTTTTACATAAAATATCACAATTTTCTACATAAAATAGGTTTTTGGCCCAAATGTCCGTGGCTGAAATGTCCTAGATTCGGGGGCGCACATGGCTCAAATATCCTAGGTTGCAGTTTTTGGCTCAAATATCCGTGGCTGAAATGTCCTAGAACCGGGACTAATGGCTACTCTAAAACTAACTAAGTCCTAACCCCGGATCTTGTGATCCAGACCTCTAATCGGACCGATCAGAATTACTCTATTCATCCCTCACCGGAGAAATTTGTGTGCTGCACTCCTTACACCGCAGCAGGCTGCCATTTGACGGCGCCATTGGTGGGAGAAGCGGGGGTTAGGTGTCTCCTCCAAGGACCCTAGACGTGCTCTCTGTGGGACGAGAACCCACCAACTTCCGGTCCGCGCGTGATCGCTCTAAGCACTGAGCTGCCGTCTCTTCCAACATATATCCTCCATATATTTCAGAAATCCGAAATACTTTAATTGCCATGGTCAACGAAGAGGATCAGAGACTAAGAACTTGGTACCAGAGCTAACATTTGCATATGTAAAGTTAATCAAAAAAGGTTATCAGTCCCTAAGAGGGCAGTTCATTTCAGCCACCTGGCCAAAAACCAGATACAGAAAATGAAAAGTTTTTGTGTAGTTATTATACTGTATGTTCTTATATAAACGTACTGTATAAAAGAAATAAAGGAAGGATAAAAGAAAGAGTTTTATCCTTTCTTTTTAAAGGGTGTACAGCTTCAAGCAGCTCTTACGTAAAGACCTGAGATAGAGCTCGTAAGTCTAATCGCAGAGTGAATAGAAGTTATAGGTAATGGACTAACACCATGAGCATACCAGAAGAGTTAACTTCCTGGTGAAGTAAAATGAGCAACCAAAAAGAGAACAAAATGTACCAAATACCCTTAGGTGAAAGAACAATGAACCAATACCTGATTATATTGTTGTGGCTTTGTTTGTCTTCCTGGCAGGCTATGTAGAGGCTATAGTCATCCCTGCAGGGGCTTGGAGGATCAGGGTGATGGAGGAAAAACCTTCACAAAGTTTTCTTGGTATGTTTTTGGTTTTAAAATAAAGACCTGCCTCCACCATTCAGAGAGATAACCTGAGTAGTCAAAAGAAATTCCACTTCTGGCAAGGAAAGGTTGCACAAAAGTAAGCAAAATGACATATTCTGGTCTCTTTCCAGCACTGAAAGATTCCAGGATGAACTCTATCAACACTGACTGGAAGATCGAGCTACCAGGGGAGTTCGAATTAGCAGGGACAACAATCCGCTATGTTAGGAGGGGAATGTGGGAGAAGATGTCTGCTAAAGGTCCCACTAAGACTCCTCTACATCTGATGGTAAAAATGCAAAGATCTGATGGTAAACATAGTGATAAATACATTCAAAAACATATGAAACAACATATGCATTTGCCAATGTAAACCCAGTCCACCTATTGCTCTGGTTAACTAAGTCAGCTTTTTTATTTGTTTGTTGTTATGTGCAATTTAAATACCGATAAAATTAAAATAAAACATCAATGCATTATCAGTGAATGATGATAATTTGGAGCTAACTACATTGCTTTGAAGCAGGTTACCTTGCTTTGGTTGTTGGAAGAGCAAGTTTTTATTCTGAAAATTATCTGTGTTTTTGAAACTGAATGGTGAGGTGTGCCTTCTGATAGAGACACCTTGCTGATGGTGACTCGTCATTTCATCCTCTTTATACAGGTCCTTTTGTTTCACAACCAGAGCTCAAGAATCCATTATGAGTACACAGTGTCCTTGAACGGATCTCAGAAGCAGCCCGAGCTAGAACAGGAGAACTTGTACATCTGGACTCACAGCAGCTGGCAGGATTGTTCTGTCAGGTGTGGTGGGGGTGAGTTAGTGACTGAGATTTGTCTGTGTGATTTGTGCGTGGAAGACTGAGAAGATATGAGAGTGGGTGCACACCTGATTGTGTCATCACACCGTACACAGTAGTGAGGTGTGTCAGGGATGTGATGGAGGAGTGGAAATACATCAATGTACTTTCTTTTTCTTTCCAAAGGAAAAAGGAGTAGTACTTGCTAGCTTTTCTATCAAGTACTTGCTAGAAGTATTCATTGTCATTCTCAGATATTCATTGTCTGAGATGACAATGAATGAGTTCTATTGATCTCATAAATCAATGTTAAACAGGAATTCCTCCTTGTCTTCATTTGGCACCATCTGTCAGTGATGGTGGCTGACAGACGAGATTAGAGAGGAATCACCATTTTCTATAATGTTTGCAGGTGCAATATGTAGTGAGAGCAGAGAGAGGAATAGAGTGTGTAGAAGAGGTGAAGAAGTGTGTTCAGGAGGACTGGGGTGATAGAAAAAAGTACCAGGTGTGATAGTGAGAGCAGCCATGTTGTTTGGTCTAGAGACGGTGAGGCAGATTTGGAGGTGTCAGAGGTAAAGATGCTGAGTTTCTCTTTGAGAGGGACCAGGATGGACAGGATCAGGAACAGCTTGTTAGAGATTTTAGAGACAAAGTCAGTGAGACGAGACGGAGAAGAGAGGGAGGGATGAATGCTGAGTTAGAAACTGCCAGGCAGGAAATCTAGGGGAAGACTAAAAATGGAGTGAAGGAGTGTATGAAGGAGACACATGAAGGAAACTGCAGTGTCTTCTGGACGGAAAAGATGGAAGGAGAAAAAAGTGCAAATGTGCACGTGGCAAAGAGATGTTTTCAAAGTTGTGTGAATTTGTTTGAAAATAGGTTGTGAAGTAGTCTAAAGTCATATCAGCATTATTGTGAATGTTAGTTGTTGTGTTCAGTTGTGAATGTATGGATTTTTGAGTGGATGTCGTGGGTGTGTTTCTGTATGTGTGTCTGCCTTTGTGTAAATATGTGTTTTCGAGTTTGTGTGACTGCGCATGTCCATGTGTATATGGACATATACAGTATGTGTATGTATTTGTGTGCATATGTAGGAGAGAGAAGGACCACTATATCGTGTGTAAGGATTATCAACAACAGCATGGAGATGGTGAAAGAGAGTTCCTGCAACGCTGACACACGACCCCGACCCAAAGTCCAACCCTGCAACACACAGCCCTGCATGTATAGGTAGGACAGGAAAGTAGGTCCTGGGGCCTCATTTATCAAGCCTGCGAACGCCCAAATCCGTGCATATGCCGACAGCCATGCAGACTGGGTGATTTATGAAAGTGGCGGAGTTTGTTGATTTTAAGCAACTTAGGAGCCCTAAATCCCAAGACATTGGGAAAAGAGGAGATTCTTGTGGACAGAAGCTGAAGTCAACTGAAGACATTGAAATGAAGCATTTGAAGCAATGAGAAAACAATTAGAAAACACACATAAATGCCTGTTATTGTAGGACCATACATATGAAAATAGGAGCACATCATAGAAAAGATTGTAAATTAAGATACATGCACATTGTTAATCATGTTTTTTATTTGAAAAATGTACTACTCGTGATGGCAGCAAGTCCGTGAAGCAAAGGATCAGCCCCCAGCCGTTGGTTCTGGTACCCCACCTCAGCTTTAGAGGGGGCATTGGTGAACCTTCTCCAGGTCCATACTGGGGGATTAAGGGGGAGGCAGGGTGCATGATAACCTACCTCCACAGTCAAGAGGTGGGGGCCTCCTGTCGCCATCCTGGTAGCAATCAAGAGACTCTGGTTAAGAATGTTTGCTCCCTCAGGTGGGTGACTGGTGAGTGGGAGTCCTGTCCGGTAACTTGTGGTCCTGGTGTTCAGCAGAGGGAAGTGTTCTGTGTCCCTGGCCTCCAGAATAATTCGGTTGGGTTTACATCAGAGCACTTTTGTCCCAGACCAAGGCCCATGGTGCAGCGAGCCTGTGAGGGGCCGCCATGTGCTGCTGAGTGGGAGGCGTCTGAGTGGTCTGAGGTATGTCTTACTCCTCTACAACCATGTGACCCTGTCTGTACAGCAGTGGTGGTGTAGGGTGTAACCCTGTAGGTCCTCTGTCCGTCCACAGTGTCCATCCAGCTGTGAAGGTGTCCGCAGGAGGAGGGTGTGGTGTGCTGGTAAGGGCGGGTGTGACTCCTTATTCCGTCCTGTGGAGGAGGAACCATGTGAGGAAAAACCTGACTGTTACCAGTGGAGATACGGAGACTGGTCTGAGGTAGGTGTGTGTGCATGTATGTGAGGGTTATTGTGTATGTGTGACCAGTGTGTCTCTTTTCCAGTGCTCAACTTCCTGTGGGCGGGGTCTCCAGTCCAGAGTCGTTCAGTGCATGCACAGATTTACAGGTCGTCATGGGAACAACTGTACACTAATCCTAAAGCCCCCCATTTATCAGAAATGCCACAGAGGAACCTGCAAGAACCATCTCCATGACAACAGGAGGATGTCTACTGGAGAACCATCTCCATGACAACAGGAGGATGTCTACTGGAGAACCATCTCATGACAACAGGAGGATGTCTACTGGAGAACCATCTCCATGACAACAGGAGGATGTCTACTGGAGAACCATCTCCACGACAACAGGAGGATGTCTACTGGAGAACCATCTCCACGACAACAGGAGGATCTGCTGGAGAACTTTCTGCTGAGCAAACTTTTCTGTTTGCTCTCAACTTTGCTTTCCACAAGTCCCGGTTTCTCTATAATAAAATTTGCTTTGCTTTCATATCTTATAAAGAAAGTTTTGTTAGTCTAATATTTTATAATAAAATTAGCTTTACCTTTATGTTTTATAAAGAATATTTCTTTGATGTAATATTCTATACTAAAATTAGCCCATGTAGGTACGAAATAAAATAAATTGTTTTTATGTAACCTACTGATGTGCATATTGGGTTTTGTCTGACTTAAGCAAAAAAAAAAAAAAAAAACTGGGTCAGAACACTGGGTATCATCTCGGGTAGTTAAGTGCAGTGCAGAGGGTATAAGGTGCAGGGCAGAGGATGTGACATGAATTGCAGAGCAAAGGGAATTAGATACAGTGCAGCGTGTTCAAGGTGCAGTGCAGAGGGTGTGAGGTGCAGTGCAAAGAGTGTGAGGTGTACAGATGAAGTGAGGTGTTGTGCAGGGAGTGTGAGATACAGAGCAGTGGGTGTTGCGGTGCAGTGCAGATATGCGGTGCAGTGTAGTGCAAAGGGTGTGAGGTGTTGTGCAGAAGTCCAGTGCAAACAGTGTGAGGTGTTGTGCAGAAGTCCAGTGCAAACAGTGTGAGGTGTTGTGCAGAAGTCCAGTGCAAACGGTGTGAGGTGTTGCGAGGCCCACACTCTAGGCCATGAAACTTTTGAATTTTTAAAACATACCTTATAGTGTGCCTCATAGATCACATTATTAACTTAGACACTGTCATCAATGGTAGATCTGAAACTACCGGAAATCAAGAGGAAAAGGCATGTGCTACTGAATCAAAAAGCTTGGCAGAATGCCTCGGCGAAATATAAAAATGAAGTGTGCTTTGTGAAAACTGAGGAAAATATAATTGCCTTCTCTGTTTCTTGGTCTTTTTGTTGCTTTCTCTAACTGTTTCTATAATATTTATAAATTCAGAGCACTGAAAAATCAATCCATGAATTACTTTTATAGTTTTCCAAGAGGGTGCATCCGAATAAATAAAGCGGGCCAGAAATGTATAGAATACACTATTCACATTGTTTCCTTAGAGTGTACCTCTTAGATCACACCATTACCTTACAGGACATTCTGCCATCAATGGTAGATGTGAAAACGCCAGAAATCAAGAGGAAAAGCAAAAGGTGTGTGCCGTTCCGTCGTCTCCGCTCATCCGGGGCCAGGTCGCGGGGGCAACAGCCTCAGACGGGAAGCCCAGGCTTCTCTCACCCTGGCTCCATCCTCCAGCTCACCCGGAAGGATCCCGAGTCGTTCCCCGGCCAGCTGGGAGACATAGTCTTTCCAGCGGGTCCGGGGTCTGCCTCTCGGTCTTCTCCCAGTGGTATGTGCCCAAAACACCTCACCAGCAAGGCGCTCGGGGGGCATCCTGACCAGATGCCCGAGCCACCCCATCTGGCTCCTCTTGACCTGGAGGAGCGGCTCGCCACCAAGCTCCTCCCGGATGGCAGAACTCCTCGCCCGATCTCTGAGTGAGAGCCCAGCCACCTTGCGAAAGAAGCTCATTTCGGCCGCTTGTTTCCATGATCTCATTCTTTCGGTCACCACCCACAGTTGGTGACCATAGGTGAGGGTGGGAAACAGATTGATTTGTAAATCGAGAGCTTTGCTTTTCGGCTCAGCTCTCTCTTTACCACGACGGACCGGTGCAGCATCCTAGTTATTGCTGTCGCCGCACCAATCCGCTTGTCGATCTCCCGCTCCATCCTTCTCCCACTCGTGAACAAGATGTGTGCCACTGTGCGAAATACAAAATGAAGTTTGCTTTGTGCAAATAGAGAAAGATATAATTGCTCTCTCTGTTTCTTTGTCTCTTTCCAGCTATCTCTAACTGTTTCTGTCATTTTTATAAACTGGGAGCACTGAATAATTAATCTGTAAATTACTTTTATTGCTTTCCAAGAAAGTGCATCAGAATAAATGTAGCGGGCCAGAAATGTATAGAATACCCTATTCACATTGCATGTATGGCACAATACACTCATTCATCTTCTGAACCACTTATACCAGTTGTAGTCACAGGGCACTAAACACTCATACAATAAAATTATTTCTATTGATGAAAGTAAGTCAGTGTGCAGAACGTTATTGAGAATCATCATACAAGACTTCATCTATCAGCACATCCTTGGCATCCAGTGGGATCTCTTCACAGATCTGCTCTCTGAAGGCAAGGCCAATGGTGTAAGGTCTCCCTCTCTCCAGCAGGCCACAGCGTTCCAGATACGTATCGTAGAATCCCTTTCCCCGTCCTAGACGCCTCCCAGACCGGTCAAAGCCCAAACCAGGCATCAGTATCAGGTCCAGACCTCCTGGAGATCACACCATAACATCACCAAGGCAAAGTGATGTTATTCCCCAAGGAAAGTGATGTCCCCACAACTGAAGAGATACCTGAAGCAAGCGCGTCCTCCCGGCCGTGGTCATCCTCTCCTGGCTGTCGGATGTTCCAGGATGTCCGTGGAAGGTTTTCCACATCCTGCAGGCTGTCCAGCTTCAGCATGTCCATATGGCGGCTGGCATGCATATAGCGGGGGACAAAGCAGGTTTTTCCCAAACGGAACACGTCCTCTAGGATCTGCTGCGTGCACAACTCGTCCTCCATGCTGAGGAACACAGCAATACGCTGAGCCACCACGTAGCGGGGATGTCTGATCAGCTAGGAGAGGCCAGAGCAATTAGTACACACTTGGACACCCACACATGCAAAAACAAGCACACACGTTCACACACACACAAACTCATCTATACATGCAGATACAAACACATGCAGAATGACAAGTGTGTGTACACAATATAATTCCATTTTATTTACATGGCCTATCACCAGAGGAACAGATCCTTTTTGATTAGATTACTGTAAATGTTTAATAACAATGTTATTGACCTAGCCTTGCATGTTCTCCTTTTGCGACTGCTATTCTTTGCTTTTTCTTTGGTTGTGATGGTGATGTGAAAGACACGGGTGACTTTGAGCAACAAAAAGACAAACACTCAGATCCAATGTAAACAACTATGCTGCCTCGAATTGTCTTCCGGCAATGACGTCACACGAAAGTACTTAATGAATAGTTCAACGACGGGCTTTCAATCGCGGGATTATTTGAAATGCGAATATTTATTGAAATATTTTCTTTGGGAGACTGATTGCATTCCATAGTCACTTACTTGCGACGGATAAAGTGTTAGTTTCTCTATCAAAATTCGTTAAGTAGTGAGTTTGGTATCATAGCCACTTTAAGAACTCTTTCGTGCCTTGTGTCAGACCCCCTGTAGGGCAGGAGCAGAAGAGAGCTGCTGTGTGTTTATTGATTTTAGGGATTTGATTGCTTGGACTTAGCATCCAATTACAAGGACTTTACTTTTTTTTACATACTTTATTAATCTCTCAACGGGAAAATTTGTGTGCTGCATCACACCGCAGCAGGCTGCTAAGACGGCGCCAAAGGTGGAAGAAACGGGGGGTTAGGTTTGACCTGTTTTATCTATAAACTGTGCATTTTGATGTGTGAATGTGAGCAACAGACGGTAAAATCATTCCCCTCGGGATTTATTTATCTACCGATTTAGCTTGGATTTTTCAGCTAGGTTTTACTCTCAATGCAGGCAAAAGAGGTATTTTGGTTTCAAACCCATAGATAGAAAGCAAGCGGGGAAAGTCGCAAACTTTGTCAGACTGCTATCTAGTTCTTGGGAAATATAACCAACCTTTGTGTTCACACACAACACTGCTTCTCAGTTGTTTTCTGTCATTCCCCCCCAAGCTAGAAGAAAACTATACTGAGCAAGGGAGTGTCTCACCCTCTCAGAGACCAGCAGGGACAGCCTGCTCCGCTCCTCCAAACTCAGGGCAGAAACACGTTTCTTCAGCTGTTTCCTTAAAGCCTGCTTCGCTGCTCTCACTGCCGCCATGCTGTTGCCTTCACTGACGCTGGAAAACAACAGCTTTCTGTCAAACATTAAGCTGGGCATTGCCGAGACAGACAAAAAAAAACACGTGGAGTTAAACGGTGGCAAAAAAGGCAGGAAATCAGATAAACAGGACGATTAAGTCACGCTTCTTCTTCCCTTTTTAAAGAATCACCCAAGAAAGGTGCATTCTACTAAATTCCAAATTATATTCTCATAAGCTCCTCAGCAACCCGTACCCTCAGGAAAGTGAGCACAGCACCAAACCCTTCCCCTAACGACCATACAAAAATATCTCAAACAAACTTCGCACAGCCCAACACTCCTTAGCACCCCATCGTAACTACTAAGTCATGCTGTGATCTGAGGAAATTGTGCTGAGTCATGCTCTGGCTGGCTGGGAGAATTGTGCTCAGTCATGCTCTGAGTTGGCTGGGAAATTATGCTGAGTCATGCTGGGTGGAATCTGTAGCCTGCCTCTGATTGGTTCCCTCTTTGAGGCGTTTTGGTTCAAAGTCAAACATCTGGATGAGTTTAGTTCCAAACACAAAGATGTCGTTCATCGCAGTAGAGCCCTGCAGTGACTTCTCCTTCCAGAACCTTCCCTATGGAGTCTTCTCCACGCCAGACAACGTGAGTCCAGTTTTTGTTTCTCTTAACGCTAGACCTGGTCCTGGACTTCGAGACCCAGTCCTGGCTTTGAACCTTGGAGTCTCATCTCTAAGCTTGATTTTGCTAAAATTAAACTTCTACACAAACTGACTCTGACTGTAAAGATATGGGAGTCCATGGATTTTAATTCTTAGCAGAGTCAGAAGCTGCCAAATGGTAAGACGTGGGGAAAAAAGCAAACTTGTGGACAGAAGCTGAAGTGAACTGAGGACAGGGAAATGGAGCGTTCAAAGCAACAAAGAAACAATTAAAAAGCTCACATGAATGCCTGTCAGTGTAGGACTAGACATACTGTAAAAAAATTGGAGCACATCATGGGAAAGATTGTTCCGTTACGTTGTCTTCTGCTTATCCAGGGTCTCTGGATCTCCTCCTGGTGGGACGTGGCCAAAACACCTCACCAGCGAGGCGTTCGAGAGGCATTCTAACCAGATGCCCGAACCACTCCATCTGGCTTTTCTCAACCCAGAGGAGCAATGGCTGTTTCCAAGCTCCTCCCGGATGGCAGAGCTCCTCATTCAATCTCTGAGTGAGACCCGTCTGGCACCTTCCGCAGGTTGTGAGCCCACTGGAAGGGCGGCCTATGTCCCCTTTTTGGGCTGTGCCCAACCAGGCTCCATGTACATCTAATGGCCTAGCCGCCAGGCGCTCTTTCTCGAGCTCCACCCTCGGGCCTGGCTCCATGGGGGTTCCTGTTGACCTGCTTCCGAGCAAAGCAAACTTTGCCATCATGTTACTCTTTACTAAAGGATTTTGGAGCCACGCTCATGGTCCCTCACTTAGGAACTGTTTGCCTTGGGTGATCTGACCAGGCGCATTAAGCACCATACCGCATAGCTCCTGTGATCATTGGAGCACGCAAACCGCTCCACCACAGAAAGATGGTGACTCAAGAAGGGGGAAAAAGATTGTTAACACTAGGACCGCTGCGTTCTAAATCTACCTGCAAGCGCCATGACTGTCAATACAATTGCTTATGTAATTATTCATTATTTGCGCTGCTAAATTGCATAAATAAACTTTATTCCTTTATCTTGCCAACGAGCTACCGGATGTTTCCCATGACCACCACCGGGGCACTGCGCTCAAAGCACCTCTTTTCAGGTCGTGTCCTTCTCAGTTCTGGCGGGACTGGAACGAGTCCTCTAGTCACGGTGTATCTGGTTCGGAGAGCTAGCAGCTGATTGTGCATGTAAACTCCATGAATACAAAACGAGCGAACGGGGAGCAAGCCATTGGGGAGCTAGCTGGGCGACAAAAAAAACAGCCATCCGAAGTAAAACAACGCAGTCCAGAAACAACAACCTCTGACGGGAAACCCAGGCTTCTCTCACCCCAGCTGCATCCTCCAGATCACCCGGAAGGATCCCGAGTCGTTCCCCAGCCAGCTGTGAGACAGAGTCTTTCCAGTGGTTCTGGGGTCCACCTCTTGGTAGTGGGACGTGCCCGAAACACCTCACCAGCAAGGTGCTTTGGAGGCATCCTGACCAGATGCCCAAACCAACCTATCTGGCTTCTCTCGACCTGGAAGACAAACGGCTGTATTCCGAGCTCCTCCCGGATGGCAAAGCTCACCCTGCTGAGAAAGCTCATTTCGGCCGCTTGTATCCGCGCTCTCGTTCTTTCGGTCCCCACCTACAGCTGGTGAGGGTTACCATAGGTGAGGGTAACCAAGTGTTAGCTTAGATGAGACCCCTGGTGAATTCCTCTCTGGACCCCCTTCAGTTTGCCCACCGACCATGCCTTGGTGTTGACGATGCTGTCATCCATTTGCTGCAGCGAGCTCACTCACATCTGGATGGCAGTGGAGGCATGGTGAGAATCACCTTCTTTGATTTCTCTAGTGCCTTTAACACCATCCAGCCCTCATTACTGAGTGATAAGCTGCGGCTGATGGGTGCTGGTACATCCATCATCTCCTGGATAACTGATAACTGACGGACAGGCCACAGTTCGTTCGGCTGGGCAGTGTTCTGTCTGATATGTTTCTGAGTGGTGTAGGAGCCCCACAGGGCACTGTGCTCTCTCCATTCCTCTTCACTTTGTACACTTCAGACTTCCAGCACAACTCGGAATCATGCCACCTACAGAAATTCTCTGATGACTCTGCAGTTGTAGGGTGTATGAGTGTTGGGCATGAGGAGGAGCACGGGAAGCTGGTGGACGGATTTGTGAAGTGGGCGTGAGAGAATCACCTACTGCTCAATGTAGACAAAACCAGGGAGATGGTGATTGACTTCCGGAAGAGGAGGACTGCTTTGCAGTTGCTCTGCATTCTGGGTAGGGATGTGGAGGAGTACAAATACCTGGGAGTGACCATCGACAGCAGACTGAACTGGAGGAGCAACAGTACTGCTGTGTACAAGAAGACCTGCAGCCGACTTTACTTCCTAAGGAAGCTGAGGTCCTTCAATGTGTTGATGCTGGAGATCTTCTACCAGTCTGTGGTGGCCAGCTCCTTGTTCTTCTCCGTCATCTGCTGGGGGAGCAGCATCAGAGCCAGTGACGCCAACAGACTGAATAAACTAATCAGACTGGCTGGCTCCATCATTGGCAGCAAACTGGACTCACTTGAGGCAGTGGTAGAGAGGAGGTCACTGAACAAACTTTTGTCCATCATGGACAATCATGACCATCCTCTCTACCCACTCCTGCTGGACGAACAGCGGAGCTCTTTCTCCAAGAGGCTCAGACAGCTCTGCTTGAGAACATCTCGTTACCGGAGGTCTTTCTTTACGTACGTGATCGGGCTCTACAACGACTCACTTAACAGATAGGAAGTTGTTGCTGTGACACACAAATGTCCCATATGTGGAATGATTAAAATATATTCTGATGCTGTGTATCTTAAGTGGAAAAAGGTCTGTGGGCCAGTTTGGACTTAACATGATGGCCCACACAAGTCGATATTAATTTTTATGCATCAATGGGTTCATACTATAGTTTTTAAGTACTTGAGGTGCCTGTTTTCTGTCTAACTGCAGCCTCGGCACCGTATTGGCGTTGCCATTGGTGATCAAATCCTGGACCTGAGTGTGGTCTCATCTCTGTTTGTTGGTCCAATCCTCTCCAAGCATCAGGAAGTCTTCCAAGAGGTGGGTTTGATCCATGTTCCTCCCAGCAAGATTTAACCTGCTCTAGGTTCAGGTGTTTAGAGTAGGGTTGAACTCTTAACACTCCAAAAATGGGTTTATATTCATGTTTCCGGACCAGGGACTTGATTCAGGGTCTAGAGCCAAGGTTTAAATCCAGGGATTAATTGGATAGTCCAGGGATTAGATTGATGGTCCAGAGACTAGATTGATAGTCCAGGGACTAGATTGATAGCCCAGGGATTCGATTGATTGTCCAGAGACTAGATTGATAGTACAGGGACGAGATTGATAGTCCAGGGATTATATTGATGGTCCAGGGATTAGATTGATACCTGGATACCTGGATTGATCAGTTGGGTCTGTAATATCTGATGTTTTGCCTGGAAGTCCACCCTTAATGCCTTCATGGCCCTGGGAGCCAAGGCCTGGCATGAGGCTCGGAGAACCCTACAGGATCTTCTGTCGGCTACCTGCAGCACCCTGAGAGACAATACCAACCTCAGGACCAGGTGGGTCCCCCACTACCTTCAGACAATTAGACCAAGAGCAGTAGAGCAGGACAGACCTCTAATCCAGTGTTTCTCCTTGTAGAGCGTTTGTCCAGCAGGATACAGCCACCATGCACCTCCCTGCAGACATAGGTGAGTCATTCCTAGGACACATACTCTTGTTCTGGACCAGAACTGGATACCAGTTCCACAAATATAGTAATAGTAACAGATAGTAATCCTGTGGGTAAACTTGTGAATGATCTTGTGGGTAAACCAGATGAAAAACCCTGTGGATAATCCTTTGTGTGAACTTTTGGAAACCCTGGTCTTTTTTTCCAGGTGATTACACAGATTTCTACTCATCCAGGGACCATGCCACCAATGTGGGCATCATGTTTAGAGGGAAAGAGAATGCTCTGATGCCAAACTGGTGAGTAGCTTCAAAGTGATTGACTGATTGATTCCAATAGATTCCATAACCCAACCGTCTCCAACCTACCCTTCATCTTCAAAATTCTGGAAAAAACTATTGCTCTTCAGCTCTGCACTCACTGTTCCACTAATAATATCTACAAACCGTTTCAATCTGATTTCCCCCCTCTCCACAGTACAGAAACAGCTCTACTTAAAATCACAAATGATCTTTTTTTAACTTCTGATTCCGGTTTAATTTCCATTCTCATCTTTTTTTATTTAACAGCTGCTTGAGACCATCTCCCACAACAGTCTCATCCACAAACTCCAATCTATTGGTATCTCTCACATTGCTCTCTCCTGGTTTTCCTCATATCTGTCCGACTGTAGCCATTTCATCCAGGTTAAATCTTACAGTTTCAAAACTTTTCCTCTCTCAGCTGGTGTCCCTCAGGGTTCCGTCCTTGGTCCTCTTCTTTTCATCGTCTACATTCTCTCTCTTGGTTCTTTTTTCCGCAAGCATAACATTCTTTTCCATTGCTATGCGGATGACACCCAGCTCTACATTTCCACCAAACCCTCCTCTTCACTTCCTCCTTCCTCACTTACCCTCTATCTACGAGGAATCCATTCTTGATTCTCCTCCAACTTCCTCCAACTCAACAGTTCCTAAACTGAAGTCCTTTTAGTCGGTACTCCTTCCACCATTTCCAAATCTAACAGCTTTTCCATTTCTATTAACGACTCCACTGTCCTTCCTTCTCCTCAGGTTAAGAGTCTGGGTGTCATCCTCGACAACACACTCTCCTTTCAATCTCACATTAACAACGCTCTGCCTACTTTCATCTCGTCTCCGTCCCTCTCTCAATCCTCACGCCATACTTGTTCATAGTCTTGTTACTTCCAGGATAGACTACTGTAATGCTCTTCTTTTTGATTTGCCCAACAAATCCTTCCAGATACCGCAGCCCGGATCATCACCAGGACTCCATTATGTCATCGTGTAACACCTATCCTCCGACATCTCCACTGGCTTCCGATAAAACAAAGAATTATTTTCAAAATTTTCTTCATCACTTTCAAAGCAATTCACAATCTGGCCCTACCCTACCTCTCTGACCTGTTACTTTTTTCCATTCCCTCTCAGTTTCTTCGTTCCTGTTCTTCTCTTCACCTGCTTGTTCCGCCTGTCTGTCTTGTTACTATAGGAGGCAGAGCCTTCAGTCGCTCTGCTCCCCAGCTTTGGAATTCTCTCCCCTCTGATTTACATAATGAGGACTCTTACCCACTTTTCAAATCCGGGCACAAAACTCATCTTTTCAGGGAATCAAACAGTTAGTCCAGTTAATGTATTTGAATCGCTTTGCTCTGCCTTGCCTTGCTTCGTTTTGATTTTTTTCTGTATTGATGTTTTGTTAACTGTATAGTGTCCTTGGGTGTTCAGAAAGGCGCTTTTAAATTCTTCTTCTTCTTTTGGCATTTCCATTCAAGGGTTGCCACAGCAAGTCAGTTTCTTCAATCTAAAAAGGCACTTTTAAACAAAATGTATTATTATTATTGAATCAACCCTGGAGGAAATCTGGTTTTTACGCAGCTGCTGTGTTACAGGCTAAGGCTTCCTGTGGGGTACCATGGCAGAACTTCATCTGTGGTAATCACTGGAACACCAATCCGCCGCCCACAGGGCCAGATGAGACCGGATCCAAGTAACTATGTTCACTCGTTATGTATTAATTTGTTTCAGAATTTTCATTAACCTCATTTTTTAAAAATGCACATAGAAATATGAAGCCAGAGCTGTGGATAAAGCATGGTGATGACAGATTGCCAGTCTGTTGCAGGGCCACATATAGAAACAGATCACCACTCTCACAACACACTTTTTTCTAAGAGCAGTTTCCCAGTGGCCAATCAACTTAGCATGCATGTTTTTGGAGGATCTGGTGAGAACTTACACATACACAAGGAGAACATTCAAACTCCACACAGAGAGGCAACCCTCACAAGCCTTGGCCCACCGGAGCTCGAACCTGACCTTCCTGCTGTGAAGGCCGCATGGCCCAACCAACTTTGCCCCTGCAACCAAGTTACATCTCATGCAAAATAAATCTTTTCTCACTCTATGCGACGCAAATAAATAACCACAGTTTGAGTTTTAGATCATCCATTGGATGATAGTTATAAAATAATACTGATTTATACTGATTTATTATACTGATTTATATTCCTGACCTATCACAGACCAGGAACGGTAAGCTGTTTATTTTATTTTCACTCGTCAAAAAGTTCTGCCATTAAAATGTGAATGAACCGCCAAACTCACACAAAGTGGTTCTCAGCAGGAAGTTCATAGAAAACCTTTGCTATTGTAGATATTTTGAATGTGTTTTATTAATACTTACATACGGATGATAATTTTTTCTATGAATATTTAATATGGATGGAAATAGTAACAGTAAAACTGCAAAAGACAAAAATGTTTTTATTTATTGGATGTATGTTGATCAAAGAACTGCTAAATTACCACAATAAAACACCTGTAAACCATTGGTTTGCCGCTACAATTGTTGTTGACAAAAAATATGACTACCCTACAAATTACCTAGACATCCTCATATAAACATTCCTCCCCTATCAATCTAGCCCAGGCATGGGCAAACTACGGCCTGCGAGCCACATGTGGCCTGTTAAATGTTTTAATCTGGCCTGCCGGGATTTGAAAAATAATCTTTGTTAATGTTTTATTTACCCTGCAATTCTAATGTTTTCTCACAAGATGGCGTAAATCTAGCTATATTGGCTTTGTTGAGAAAACAGCTCCAGTACGCCCATTAAAATGAGTGTGTCTCTGTGATGTGCACGCTGTCAAAATAAACAACGTCCTCAGATATGGAAAGTGATTGGGGCCAACACACGCACATAAACAGTGTTAGATTTCAAACCTACATTTCAAACCTAGATTTCAAACCAGCATGTTAGATGCACGTTTTTTAGGCGCTAGATTTAACGTGCTAGATTTAACATTTAGCATGCTAGATTACAGTACATGCGTGTAGCGGCCCTGATAGCTTTCCAATACCAAATCAAATATAACACACTCTACAGACTGACTTTTGGCAACTGTTTTGTCCGGGGAATCAAATTGAATAGAAGGATCAGAAAAAATACTTCATCTCCATCAAAAAACGCTTATCATTCTAAAACTCATCTGGCGTCAAATTCAAGACTCACACATTTGTTGTTCAACAGTGACATACTTCTAACAGTATGTCACTGTTAGAAGGTAGGAAACTTTGAAAAGTATGTTTTGCATAAAATGGGAATTTAAAGATAAAAAGCAATATTGAGTGATGACAACAACAGTGGTGATAGTGATGGTAAAAAAAATTGGCAAAATTGGCAAAGATAATCAGCAATAGTATGATGAACAGTGAAAGGTAATTGTCAGTAAAATGATGGTTGTAATGCACGTGATCATTTTGATTATCAAGTTTTCCTTTACTCCAGCAAAGGCCCCGATCTTTGGCCCATCCAAGCAGCTGGACATTGAACTGGAGATGGTGAGTTGAGGTTTAGATGAGTGTGTGACATTCCATGTTGGTGTTGCTACATCATGGTTGAATTCTCTCCTCCCAGGCTTTCTTTGTTGGGGGAGGAAACCAGCTTGGGGAGCCCATTCCTATCAGCAGTGCACATGAACACATCTTTGGCATGGTGTTGATGAATGACTGGAGTGGTGAGACCTCCTCCTCTTGGTCCTATCCAATTCAATTCAGTTTTATTTCTTTGTGCCAGGATTTCAAAGGGCTTCCCACAAAATTATTTCATTCAAATCTAAATTAATCAGAGACATGCTGTGAGATTCCTTCTTAAGAGGAAACATTCCTAATAACTCCTGATGGAGTTCCAGTTAGAGGAGAGCCTGTACCAGAATGTGCTTTGGACTGAGATTACAAATTTAACACCATTTGCCACAATATACGTATATATATATATATATTTTTTTTTTTGCAGGATGATGCAGATTGACAATTTGAGGTGGGATGAAGAGTGTCTGGGGGGGCTGAGGGTTAAGTTAGTTCATATTCAATGTCAAGTCAATTTTATTTGTACAGCCCAATGTCACGAAACAATTGCATCAACTATCAAGTAGGACTTCAGTTTTTAAAAATAAACTAACTAACTACGGTATTTCACGACTATAAGGCGCATATAAACATCTTAGATTTTCTTCAAAATGTGCAACGCCCCCTCTTGTGCAAATTTTTTCTCTTAAAAGTCACTATCGGGGACACACATAGGGCACCTATGTGTGTCCCCGATAGTGACTTTTAAGAGAAAAAAATTTGACTAAAGAGATGTTTCCTTCAGGCGTCAATATTAAGGCAAATGAAAAGGGTGTGCGTGCGTGTGTGAGGCGGTTTGAGAGAAGGTGGGTTTGTGATGTCTAATGGTTGTGTAACAACATAACATGTTGCGAGGGTAGTTTTACTGCAGGCTGCAAACAATTTGTTGGGATTTGCAATGTTAACACGGGCCGGTAGACCTCAGAAGAATTGCTACTTGAAAAGTAGATCTTGGGTCAAAAAAGGTTGGGCACCTCTGAATTAACCTGTACAATTGGAACTAGGATTGATACTGGGAACCAGGATTGGATACAGGATTAGGTTTCAATGCGCAGTTTGTGTTTTCAGCTCGTGACATCCAGGCCTGGGAGTACGTTCCTCTAGGACCTTTCCTTGGGAAGAACTTTGGGACCACCATCTCCGCCTGGGTGGTCCCCATGGAAGCTCTCTTACCTTTCATACTTGCTAATCCGGTCCAGGTGAGTCAGGACTTGGGTCTCAGGACAGGGGGATCCCAGAGATTCAGGCCATGTCTACATACATGTGCTTGTGGGATTTTTTTTGTTGTGAGAGCAACAGTTTTGTGAGATTTTTTGTAAGTTTTGTATGTGTCTGTGTGTTTTTTAAATGAGTATGTGTTTTATGTGTGTGTTATCTTATATCTGTGTGTGATTTGGCTTTTTGTGCAGGGACCAAAAGTTTGCTCCCATCCCCCAGTAAAAATGAGAAGAAAAATCTCAGAAAGGCATCTGGTTACGGATGAGACATTCTTTCATCAGTAATAGTTGCATTTCCTCACAGAAATGCAATTTCATAGCAGCCTATCGCCTACTATGAAGATCAATCCAGAGATTTTTTGTTAAGTTAAAGTCAGGAGAGAGCTGGACGCAGTGGCTAGTGAGGGGCATCACAGCAAATAAGTCAGGCGCACAAAGACAAGAGTGAGGTGCGAGGCTTAAAGCACTGGCCTTTCTGTGTAGCGTTTTCATGTCCTCCCAATTTGTGTGTCTGTTTCCTCCGGTTTCCTCCGACTCTCCAAAAACTTGTATGTTAGGTTTATTAGCCGCTACAAAATTGCCTCAAGGAATCTGTGTGTGGCTCCACAACAGACTTGTCTGGGGTGTATCCTGCCGCTTGCCTGAAAGTAGCCGACTACCGGAGCACATCCTGGCTAGTTACTATTAAAAATACACATTTACATCCAGGTTCAGAAGTAATTTTTCACTTTCTGGTCATCTGCTCTTCTTGGGCAACTGTTTCAACCACTTGGCCATACGCACCGCAGTCTGTTGGAGGGCCACACACAGAGACAGACAATCATCCACCCAAACATTCAGTGTGATTTCTTATTGGTTGGAGGAGAAAACTCACGCACACACGAGCAGAACATGCTACCACAGAAAGGCGATTGATTCAAGCCTCACTCATTCAGCCTTAGGATTTGAAACCCCAACTTTCTTGTTGTGAGGTTGTCAGGAGAATAGTCCCTCCCTCTTGTCTGTGTGTATGACTTGTGAAACTCATCTACTCATCTGCTGGAGCATAAATGGATCAGTTTTGGACACACTCTTCGCCAAATCGTTTGTTTACCATGCTTGACCTGTTATCCAGTTTTTGGCTCCAGCTCCTAATTAATCTGTTTTTGTCGTCTTTTTTTTTTTTTTTTAATCAATCTAATAAATCTGCTTGTGATTTCTTCATCTGAGCTTGTCTGTTGTGTCAAGGGTATATTTTTGGCCTTAGCTCCACATTATGACAGAGGTTGTTGTGAGTGCTAACCGTTGTGCCACCTCGCAACCTGAAAGTGTAAACATTGCAAAGAAAAATCAAACTTATTATTTCTTTTACCATTTAGGTTTTATATATATATTATTATACCTTTTGGAGATTTTTTCCATCTTTCTTCTTCATGCACATTAAGATCCCTTTTCCAGGTAAAAGGGGGTCTTAATGGGGTGACAAATTTTTCATTTCCAAAAGGTATGTCTTATAGGGTTTTATACCTGTCTGTGTGTTTGTGTGTGTAAGACTATGTTGTGTGTGTTTAACCTGGCTGTCCATATGCATACAGGATCCTGAACCCCTTCCTTACCTGCAGCATGCTGATCCATACACGTTTGATATCCACCTCGAAGTGGCTCTGAGGGGTGATCAAAAACACATTGTACACACACACACGCACACACACACACTGCAGAGAAACAGCGGACGCATACACACACTGTACAGAAAAACACACACCGTACGCACACACATCTTATACACAGACATTTTGTTCAAATTTATACACACACTGCACACATTTGCACACACACCATACGTACTTACACACTCACACACACCGTACATACTCACACACACACCACAATTCAATTTGTTTGAAACTTTTTTGTCTTTTTCCAGGAAACCAAACAAACAAAGTTTCAAAAATTTGCAGTTCAAACTTTAAAGTAAGTAAGCATGGAAAGAAACCAGTAGCACCAGTTGAACAGTCAGAACTGATCCATGTGGTCCCATGTTCTGCAGAACATGTACTGGACCATGAAGCAGCAGCTGGCCCATCACACGGTAAACGGGTGTTGTGTTCGTCCCGGTGACCTGATGGGTTCTGGAACAATCAGCGGACCTGTAAGTTACTTCATGGCAAAAATGCCCTCGCAATGTTGAGGTGGCAATCACATTGTAGACCTGGTTTATTAAAGGATCCGGAGAGCTTTGGGTCTATGCTAGAACTGTCCTGGAGAGGTTCTAAGAGCATCCTCCTGGAAGATGGAACCAGCAGAACTTTTCTGAATGATGGAGATGAAGTCATCATCACAGGTCTCACTGAAACGATGGCACTGGTTAGGAGGTAAAATGCTGAGAGGTATCTCTCCTGTCTGCTCAGGTTTCAGCCAAGGAGAAAACTACCGGGTTGGGTTTGGTACCTGCAGGGGAACCATCCTGCCTGCTCTGCAGCATTAGAACCCTCACCTCCACGGCTACCGGGTTGGATTCGGTACTTCCAGATAAACCATCCTGCCAGCTCTGCAGCGTTAGAACCTTAACCTCCATTCAGTTTTTAATGATGTTGAAACTTTATGCTTTTTATTTCAGAATAAAATGTTTGTGCAAAAGATTTGCTGTGTGGAAGCTCTGCAGATTTTTTATTTAACCAGGAGAAACTCATTAAGATTCTTTTACTAAGGGTGTCCTGGACTAAAGGCACTTATCCTAACAAACATGTTTTGGAGAATGGAAGGACACCCACGCATACACCAGGAGAACATGCAAACTCTACACAGACAAGCCAGTGTTTAAAGCCTGTTAAAGCCTTGCCCCCACTCTGGTACTTAAAACCTCGACCTTATTGATGTGAGACCACCATGCTAACCACTGCACCGCCAGTGGCTCCATAAGCTCTGCAGCTTGTAGGTTCTGCAGGTTGTAAAAACATAAAAAACATTTTACAAACTGATGTTTTTCTACTCCCTACACCCACAGCCTCACCCCCAGGCCAGGTTCCAGCGCCCCGCTGCCCCATCCTGCTCTAGCATTAGGTATGTTTGAGACAGTGACGTGCGGTCAGGAGAAGCAGTGCGGTCAAGTAGTGCCTCCCCTGTCATCATGACAAAAAAAAAAAAAAAGTCTAATATTTTCCACTGTTGTGTGTTGAAAATGCATTTGGAGTATGGCTACACATTTCTCCTATTGTATTGAGTGAATTAGATCTTTTTCCTGATCAAATCCAGATCAGAAACCCCAAGGGAGGTAGAGACAAACTGTGCTTTCCTTCTGACAGCATAATTCTATACAAACTGGGTGGCTCGATGCGTGCTAGTTTCTGCTCCTCAGCAAACTACCAGTATGAACCTTACAGAAATATTTAATGAAACACCACAACTTTCTGCAGTCTATATAATGTATTTTATGCGTGTGTTAGAAAACTACTGCTGCTGATCGTGCAAAAAACGTACATTGAGAAATCGGCAGGGGAGGCAGGTATGTACTCTGCGTCCACTCAAGGGGCGCACGCAAACAGGCAGGTTCTTGTTTGCTTCAGTTCCGGCGGGAGTAATTGGAAAAAAAAATAATATTTGATAAGTCTACGTTTGTTTGTCCTTAAAGATTTGTTGTTTTTTTCGGATCATTTTAAAAGGCAAACTTTCTTAAAATTTATTCAAGCACCAGAATTTAAAGTTTGAAAAATTACAGAAATTTTTACTCTTGGTCAAAACTAAATTATTGCTTGCACCATCTCTACTTTAATTTGTTTACACTTTATATAAATTTTTTAAAACTCTATCCATAGCTGTAAAAGAGACAAATCTGTTCCTGTGTTTATGTTTGTGAGTGTAATTGAAAGAGGAATGCTGATTGGATATGAAGCATTATCAGTGGTTGGATGCTGTTGAATCAATGCTGAAATAAGATGTATTTTTCAGTTCTTACAATTATAAATCTAACTCTTCAAGAGTCAGTGCCTCCCCAGACATGAACCGCACGTGATGATATGCGCCCTGCCATTGATTTCAGACGAGAATAGGCAGCCACTGCAGGGGGCGAACAAAGGGCCCTGGAATAAAGTCTAACACTTTCCTCGCACTGTAGACAGACGAAAACAGGAAATATAAAGGAATCTACGTCCGGCCTTTTTCTACAAGGCAAAAACACCATGACGGAAAGAGTTGTGTTAGCATTTATGCTGTCCAGTGATTCTTAACCTTGTTGGAGGCACCAAACCCCACCGGTTTCATATGCTCATTCACTGAATCCTTCTTTAGTAAAAGAGAAAATTCCGTTCCGTCATCTTCCGCTTCTTCCGCTTCTTCCGGGGTCGGGTCGCGGGGGCAACAGCCTCAAATGGGTAGCCCAGGCCTCTCTCACCCCGGTTGCATCCTCTAGCTCACCCAGAAGGATCCCAAGTCGTTCCCTGGCCAGCTGTGAGACATAGTCTCTCCAGCGTGTCCGGTGTCTGCCCCTTGGTCTCCTCCTGGTGGGACGTGCCCAAAACACCCCGCCTGTGAGGCGCTCGGGGGCATCTTGACCAGATGCCCAAACCAACCCATCTGGCTCCTCTCGACTTGGAGGAGGAGCGGCTCAACACCTAGCTCCTCCCGGATGGCAGAGCTCCTCACCTGATCTCTGAGTAAGAGCCCAACCACCCTGCGAGGAAGCTCATTTCGGATGCTTGTACCCGCGTTCTCATTCTTTCGGTCACCACCCACAGCTGGTGACCATAGGTGAGGGTAGGAACGTAGATCGACTTGAAAATCGAGAGCTTTGCTTTTCGGCTCAGCTCTCTCTTCACCACAACGGACCGATGCAGCGTCCTAGTTATTGCTGATGCCGCACCGATCCGCCTGTCGATTTCACGCTCCATCTTTCCCTCACTTGTGAACAAGACCCCGAGATACTTAAACTCCTCCACTTGGGGGAGGACCCTGTCCCTGACCCGCAGGGGGCATTCCACCCTTTTCCGGGCGAGGACCATGGTCTCGGATTTGGAAGGGCTAATTCCCATCCCGGCCGCTTCACACTCGGCAGCTAATTGATCCAGCGAGAGCTGGAGATCACGGTTCGATGAAGCCAACAAATGGACCATCTCCACCGTAAACGGTGTTGACGGTGCACTGCTTGCCCCTCCTGAACCGCTGGATGGTGGACCAGAATTTCTTTGAAGCCATTCAGAAGTCGTTTTCCATGGTCTCGCCAAACTCCTCCCAAGGCCGGGCCTTTGCCTCAACGACCACCGAAGCTGCGTTCCGTTTCGCCCTTTGATACCTGTCAGCTGTCTCAGGAGTCCCACAGGCCAAAAAGGCCCGGTAAGACTCTTTCTTCAGCTTGACGGCATCGCTCACCACCGGTGTCCACCAGCGGGTTCGGGCGTTGCCGCCACGACAGGCACAGATGACCTGTGTGGACCTCTGCGACAGAGGCTCCGCCGAACACCTGAGACCGACTCACCAAACCACTAGGGTTCGATCAAACCCAAGATAAGAACCACAGAGCTAAAGTGAACCACCTTTGCTTGGAGCCACAGGTGTGATTGTGCTCACACCTGTGGCTGCAACCTAAGGTGCCAAAAATGTCTGTAATTAATCTGGATATAAATTTACTTTGAATAAATTGGTGAAATATTTTTGTGGTGTTGTTCTTCTCCAAGTCGTGACAAAAACCTATATAAATAAATAAATGAATTACTCTATTCATCCCTCACCGGGAAAATTTGTGTGCTGCACTCCTTTCACCACAGCAGGCTGCCCTTCGACGGCACCAATGGTGAGAGAAGGGGGGGTTAGGTGTCTTCTCCAAGGACCCTAGACGGTGGTCTCGGTGGGAATCAAACCCGCAGCCTACCGGTTCGCGGGCGAGCGCTCTAGCGCTGATCCAGTATAACGTGACTGGTAACCTGTTTATTGGCATGAAGCATTAATAATGGAACTATTAACAATTCATCCAAACAGAGTCTGGAAGGAACCGAGTGCTAATAAGTATTTATCACTTGAAATAGTAACTTTTATTATTGTATGTTTTTTATTTATTTATATGTATGTATGGCCTGTGTGACGTTTTGCTGCTGGACACTGGAATTTCTCTTGTGGGAGATTAATAATTTTTTTTATCTTTCCATCTATTCTATGTGTTCATGCTTAGGCATTTTCTAAACATTTACATGCAAATATGCAACCTGGCCCAAATATGCACCTGAGCCAAACATTGACTGGCACTGCAAGTAATGTTTGGCCCAAATGGCTAATACATCTGATATCAATATTAGTTGCAGAATGAAGTCATTATGATACAGAGCTCTATATCAGACAACCATTAACAACATATTTGAAGGGTTGCAGTCAAAAAATGTCAGGAGCAGCGTTGCCATATGAATGTGTGAGAGGCAGGTGTCACATTTATGGATAATAAATAGCTAACGGTAATTAAAATTTAATTTAGAGGTGTTGTGATTTCAAAGTACAACATGCAGTTTACCATGCACAGGCAAAAAATGTTTGAGTCTCGATTTCAACAATTTAATGGGGTCTGTATTGAGGAGGTCAGGGGGAGTTGTCAGTACACATGTTGACAAGACTGCATTTCCCATCATGCCATCAGGGTTCCATACAGGTGGCATAGTTGGTAAGAAGCAATTGCATCCGCCTTGCTCTCGCGAGTCTCTCGCGAGTCTCTCACGAGTCTCATTAACGGTGCACAGGTGACATCAGAGTAAGTCAGCAGCATCTCAAACGCAAAAACTAACTGTCATGCATTGTGCACCAATCAGAACTGCGTCCACATGGGTCATCTCAAACACACCTATTTCTTTTCCCAATCTGTTTGTCTACTGCACAATCTATTCAGTTCTTGATTGGCTGTGGGGAATTTGCCATTGACGCACACTTTGGCTTGCCAGGATGACAATGACGGCCACTCTTCCTGATGACACCGCAGGCAAACGTAGAAAAAATTTCCGTCTTTGTAAAAAAAAAAAAAAAAAAGTTTGTTTTCCACCAAAGCAGTTTGGGTTTTGTAAACCTCATCAACGCAAAGCTTCTGGTTGTGCTAGTTAGCAATTGTTAGCATTCGCCTCGCAATGAAGAAATTTAGCGAGCTACAGGAAAACTCTTCATCACAATAAACTAAAGAACATTACGCAGAGATAAGTCTGTAGCTCATTTAATGTGTTTTGGTTGGTTTTTAACTTTGTTTCCATTGTTGGGTGCATGACTGTAAAATTGTAATATATTATTATTACAATATTACTGCCTCAAAAATGTAACTGAGTTACACTACTTTGAGTTACTTTTAGTTAATGGCACAATAACATTTGTGTTATGTTTAACCATTGTACAATCTTCTTCCATCATTTCCCTTCAGGGGTCACCACAGCAAGTCAGTTTCATCCATCTAACCCTATCTGCTGCATCTTCTTCAGTCACACCAACTATCTTCATGTCTTCCTTCACTGTATCCATGAACCTCCTCTTTGGTCTTCCTCTAGGCCTCTTTCCTGGTGGTTCCAAATCCAGCATCCTTCTTCCGATGTATTCGCTCTCTCTTCTCTGCACATGTCCAAACCATCTCAGTCTGGCCTCTCTGACTTTATCTCCTCTGATCCTGTCCATCCTGGTCACTCCCAGAGAGATCCTCAGCATCTTCATCTCTGCTACCTCCATCTCTGTTTCCTGTCTTTTTCTCAGTTCTACTGTTTCTAGACCAAACAGCATGGCCGCTCTCACCCCGGTTTTCTACACTTTCCCTTTCATTTTAGCTGAAACTATTCTATCACACATTTCTGGTCTCCCCTACTTGTCTGTAGATATTTGGAAGCAATTCTCGTATTTTCTAGCTCTAAGTTTTGAGATTTTCAGAATTTTGCTCGGCGCAAACTTGTTTTCAGTTTTGATCTGTTAAATAAAAGACTTTGTTTGGAGCCATCTACTGTCCAGCTTTGTATCCACGCGACAAACCGTGACAGAACAAACCCGCCACTATGGATACTATGGACAGCGTAGCAGTGCGAGCAGTGGTCGCTAAACAGGACCAAACTTCCCAACTTCATTAAAAGCAAATGGACCATCTCCACCAGGATATAGTGGAGGTTTCCAGACGGACTAACCAACAGCTAACTGCTCTCAGCGATGATGTGCTCCAGATAGCACAAGGATTGCTGCAGCTCAGTTCATCTCCCTCGCTGCCAACCAGCACCTCGGGTCCCTATACACCAACACCGTAGCCAGCACCTGTCGACTGGTTGACAATTTATTCTTTGGTAATAAAGAATTAATCTACTTGTTCTACCTGTGATCTGTTTGTGACTGCATGCATTTGTGTTTGAAACGTTGACCTGCTGGTTAAATTAATTAACAATAGAGTGTAATTAGTAAACATCTTCACACTCAACATGCTAGTGAACAAGTTTATTTAAGGACTACACACAAATTGATAATCAAAATATTTTTAATGAAAATAAAGACTTCGAGGCTGGCATGGAAATTATTGTAAAGCAACAAAAATAGTAAAAAAAGAACATAAACTAATTTTGGTTTGCCAGCTTTTCTAATGTGCCAAGTAGCCGGTCCATCTGGGCCTGGCTTTCCGCCTGCTCCCGGGCATCCAGCTCTCTATTTCCAGCTTCACGTCTGGAAGCATCCTGTTTGAGGAATTCAACTATTTCATTTGTCGCTCTTTTCCCAAGCTCTCAGAAGGTTGGGCGAGGGTAGAGTGTTCTCCTGGCCCTCTACGGGATTCTGGGACACTGCTGGTGGATGGGAAACAGGAAAGGTCATCACCAGGGGTTGAGGCTCTCTCATCAGGATCCTCCTCATCCTCCCTCTAATCCAGAACCTGAAGCAAGCTCCTAGCAGCGCTTCAATGTGGCACACTTCTGCATGAGAGAGTGGTGGTGGTGCAGGTCCTCTACCAGTTTTTCTGGCCTTTTTTCTGTTGACTGGTTAGAAGTCAGATGATTTAACTGTGTGAAATCATTACATGTTGAAAAAGCTGCTGCATAGATATACTTCAGTGATTAGTTACACCGAACACTATATGATTAATTGCAAAGTTGCGCATTTACACGGACAGCTATTTCCACCCAGGTTTTTTCTCTGTTTGGGGGCTACAGCCCCGTGCCTTTTGTTTAACCTCCTTCTTAAAACACGGTCCACATAGGTATGTTACAATCGCAAGCTATGGGTGGCCTTTATTTGTCTGTACTTTGTTCGTACTTTGTCCGTACCCGGATTTCCGGGTGATTTCTTGCTAGCAGAAAGAGGAAATCCCCTATTTTAGCCTTGTGTCAATTTTTTTCAATTCTCGCTTCATTACCCAAGAGATGGCTGGATTTGTATATTTTACTCCAGTTCAATGGCTTCAAAAGCTATAATCTCATGCATAGACATCATCCTAAAGTGAATGGACATTTACAATAACATTTCATCTAAAAACCTACAAAGAGAACTTGAGTTACATCTCTTGGATCATCACTGTGTTTGTCGCTTGATTCATTATTACTATTAAAATAGTAAAAACTCGACCGTGATTCCACTCTAACTCACTCATTTATTATGATTAATTAAACAATTCAAATTTTTGAATTGGTTAGAAAGAGTCTGGATTTGGTGGCTTTGTCTGACCATGTTCTTGAAGTCCTGGAAATTTCATTTGAATATCTTTGAAATGAAAACGTTATGGTTGATTGTTTTCTGATGACTTAATCACAGTAACATGGAAAACAAAAGACTTGATTTTTTATTGAACTAAAATTGCCATAACTTTGTTGTTTCTAAACCAATGTTGACAAACTTGGTGTGGTTTTGTAGGTTTTTTCAGTCTCCACCTGAATAAAGAAGTTTTATGTAAATTTAAATGAGTTGATTTTTTTGTTTTGTCTGGTTTCCTCTGTAATCACGCAAGGCACACCTACTAATTAATTGTAGTGGCTCTGAAGTCTCGCGGTGCTTCAACATCAGCTGCTTTTCTTTACCCGACCCACCCCCCATGAAGACCTGGTCCCCTGCTCCTCATACAGGCTGCCCGCTCTCCATCCTCCCTCCTGCCCCCCATAGAGACCTGGTCCCCTGCCCGCTCTCCATCCCCCCTCCTGCCCCCCATAGAGACCTGGTCCCCTGCCCCCTGCATCTCATACAGACTTGGTACCCCCCCTCCCCCCCGCCCCCTGCTCCTCATACAGACCTCTCATCCCCCCTCCTGCATCTCATACAGACGTGGTGGGCCCCCTCCCCCCGCCCCCTGCAGACCTGACCCACGCCGCTTCGCTGTAATCTCGCATTAATTAATTCCCGTGAAGTCTCGCGGTGTTTCCACACCTTTTCTTCTCCTCTCCACCGGTTCTTTCCGTTCTCCGGTTCGGTGTTCTCCGGTTCGGTGGAGGTTCTAACAGTACCGAACCGACGGGTTTTGCCGCGATTTCATCTTTTTCTCTGCAGAGGAAACATGGCGACCCCTGCTGCGGTCAATCCGTCCGGTAAGTCATTTCGGGGAGGCCCGATACGGACCGGCTCCTGGTTCTGTTTGAAGCATCCACCATTTTATTTCTTTGTTGTCCTGGACCCAAAGGAGGTCTGTTTGGGATCCCGGAATCAGTTAAGAGGTCTGTTCCGGATCTCAGAGCCTGTTCTGGATCCCAGAGTCCGGGATCCAGAACTACGCTAACATCCAGTCCAGGTCCCGGCTTTTCCACCAGGTCCTGTCCGCTCCACCAGGTCCTGGTTGCTCCACCAGGTCCGTTCCACCAGGTCCGCTCCACCAGGTCCTGGTTGCTCCACCAGGTCCGTTCCACCAGTCCCGGCTTACTTTCTTTTTATTGTTGTAAAAGTGTATTTCCCGGATTTATGTCCCAGAAAGTGTGTTTCAGGACGGGATCTGACAGATTCTGGTTTCAGACACGAAAACAGACTATTAAGGTGGTCTGACATGAAGCAGCGCAGGCCGCCTCTGATATCCATCAGGATGAAGAACATCTACTGATTTCTTCAGAAATAAAGCTGTAGAATAAAATCATATTTCATTGACAGTCTGCTGATCTCAGGCGAGGAATCTTTCTTAATGTGGATCTCCATCAGGTTTCTACTTTTTTCCCCACTGCTGTTTTTTTTGGGAGTTATTCCTCACCGTGAAGGAGGGTCTAAAGCCAGAAATTTGGTGAAATAGTTAAGCTAGCTTTTGTTTAGTTAGCTTTTAGTTGCAATCGAATTTAATTGAAACAAGATGCTCCACACCAATGTTCCCTCTAATGTTTTATGTGTCTGAGCAAACGGGAAAGCTTCCTGAGCAGAAAGGGGCGGAGCAAATTTTTTTACTCTTTTGTGACGTCAGCGGCAGTGACGAGCCAAACTTCGAAGCAGCAGTTTGAAGCAATTTGTTTTAGAAATAAAGAATAAAGTGATATGTTCCGGAGCTCTGTCTTCTTTTAACCTCTTTAGTTTTATTATGTGCGCTGCAGAGGTTTTCTTGTGCGCTATCATTCTGCGAGCAGTGCGCTATTGCGCAGGCGCGCAGCTTAGAGGGAACATTGCTCCACACCATGTCTGTGCTGTTGCTATGCCACTACGTGGTAACGTTAAGATTACAGCTGAGGCTGAAACTGATTTAATTTAATTACTGCTGCCAAACAAAACCAGTTCTGGTATTCCGTCTCTAACTTGTGACTTTCCTTATGGCTTTAAGATCTATACAGCTAGTCATCATCAGGAAAGAGGTGGTAACCTCCTTGGGGATTATGCATAATAGAAACAGAACAGTGCTCAAAACAAAGCCATGTGGAACACCACAGAGTAAACCTGCTCACTTGAGTATAAAAATATTTACATGCCACAAAAACTCTGACCATATTCATAAGACTGTAAAAAAGGCTTCAAAGTGTCTTATGGACAGTGTATTTCTTTTTTTATAATTATTTTAATATACTTTATTGATCCCTCACCAGGAAAAATATTTGCTGCATTTCACCGCAGCTAGCTGCCACGTAAGAGGGCGCCAATGGTAGGAGAAACAAGGGGTTAGATGTCTTCTCCAAGGACCCTAAACATGCACTCAGTGGGATGCAAACTCACGAACTTCTGGTTCGCGGGCGAATGCTCTAACCACTGAGCTACCATCTTCCCATTTGTGATGATTGAGATGTTTTGACTTTCATCCGGAAGTCATTTTCAGTCTGTGAGAAGGGAGCTGAGAACTGGTTCTATATGTGTATATATGTATACATATTCAGGTTGTCAGGCTTCTTCTATCAGATTGAAAATATGATTTCTGGATGGAAGTCGAAACGTCTCGATAATTAAATGCACTATCCATAAGTCACTTTGAAGCCTTTTCTATGTAGTTTTCTCTTGTAGTTATGTACCAGCTCCTAACTACACGTGATCTTAAAGTAAGGAATGAAAATATATATTTCTAAGTCCAACTGATAGGTAATGCCTGATTCTGACTAGGTCTGAAGCTATGTGATTGGGTCTGATTTCCTATCATGCGATATGGTTTGAAAATCCCAAGTTACTAATAGTGTCTGATGGATTACGCTTATTTTTTGAGGCTGATGCCAATATTGATTTAAAGCATCCAATAAAGACAAATTTCCATTTAATCTGACAATTTAAAATAAATTTTGTTCAATGTTCATGAATAAGGAAAAAATGTATTAATCATTATTCATGTTTAATGTTATATATATATTATTAATAATGTAATAATAATAAATATGTTCTTATTTTATATATACATATATACAGTGCTCACTCTAGCGTAGAAAAAATCATTAGCCACTGTGGCTAATCCAGTTTAATTTTTATTAGACACATTAAATTTGCTTTAGCCACAAATTCTCTTTCAGTTATGATATGCTCTGTGTCATAACGTGTTAGTTTGTGGTTAGCAGAAAATGCACATACACTTGTAGCTTTGTTCTTAACGAATCTGGTGTAATAATTGCAGAATGTGTCATTTGATGAATATTAATAAAACTTGTGACAATCTGTGGGACATTGTGACATTGTTCCAGCCTGCAGTAAAACTACCCTCAAAACACATTTGCTGTTGTTAACCATTAGACAACAGAAACACACCCTCTATCACACACAGACACACACAGACAAATCCCTCTCTCTCAAAAACACAGAGACACAGTTTTGTACACTTTTCCTTTCATTTTAGCTGAAACTCTTCCGCTTCTGTCCCACATTACACCTGATACTTTTCTCCACCCATTCCAACCTGCCTGCACACGCTTCTTCACCTCTTTTCCACACTCTACATTGCTCTGGACAAGTTCCTCTCTCAAACACACACAGACATATTCCTCTCTCTTGCTTGCTTTCTTTTTCTCTCACACAGACACAGACACAAACACACACATTTTCTGCGCGCACGCAGTGCTTTGGGAGAGCCAAGGGTCACAGCAGCACCAGGCGCTGCTTATTGATTAGCATTAACAACTTGCTTCCACGTCACAGACTCCAAAAATCTACAATAATATTTGAAAACGATGCTTAAATTTTTTTTTTTGCAAACTTAGCGACTAGAGGGCCTAAATACTTGCTAAATTTTGTGTCAAAGTTGCTACATTTATGATGGGAGAAACAAGGGGGTAAGTGTCTTCTCTAAGGACCCTAGACGTGCACTCAGTGAGATGCGAACCCACTACACTAAATAAACAATACGGTCTTCATTTTTTTCCTACAAACCTGGTGGGCGACTTGAAATCAGTCCGCGGCCTGCCAGTAAACTGCAGTCGAGTGGTTGGGCACCCCGGATATAGAGTTTACACTTGAGGAGATTTCCGTCAAGTTTCAGTCAAGAAAAGTTCTTGAAGCACATAGCCTGAACAGATCGTGAGTCATCATGATCATACTTCGCCTTCTTTTAAGTTTTTCCCTCTTCTGAGACATTTTCTTTCTTTGGATTTGAGTTTTTGCGCAGAATTAGGATCCAATTGACGACTGTTTTGGTCGTGATCTCGCTATCTTGCTGAAAACTCCAGGCTGAAAATCTTGCATTACTTGTGCGTGATCTCACGATCGGGTTCCCTGTTTAGTATGATAATTGGGACCACTGTAAATGTTATTGCTTCACAACACCAGCTGGCGCTCGTGACTACCAATAGGCAATATGGATTCCAATGTTAATCGCAGGTGAAATTACGATCTGTTGATCAATTTAAAAGAGATTCTCCAAAGACTGGCAGAGTGGCTACTTATGAAGAATTTCATTTAGCCATACTCTAATAAAATTTGCGAATGTAGCGAACATTTAGCGTTAGCATAGGTAGATATACAGTATTTTATGTATATTCCCCTGAAGGGAATATATGGAGCGGCAGAGTAGAATAAGCAAATATTTAATAAACAATCTGCTCGTTCCTGGGGAGGGATCTCTCCTTGATGTGGATCCCCATCAGTTTTCTTCTTTTTTTTACCCTTCTGCTACATATTTTGAAATTTTTCCTGACCGAGAAGGAGAATCTAAAGGGCAGGAATGTGCTGAAATTAGTTTTTGTGCATTTAAGTAAATACATTTTTTTGTTCTTTGTTTGCTTTTGTAATGATTTTTTCAATATGAAGTCTGTTGATATATGTTTGTGATCTTGGGCTTACAAATAAAATAGAATCTTCTGATCCCTTTATTACGTTCTAGTCTTTGAAGTAGGCTGCTGTGGTCAATAGAGTCAATGCTGCATTAAGGTCTGACTGGACCAGGATTGAAATTCTTTTCTAAGGTTTAAGGGGAGGCTCTGTGGTACAATGTTCGTCGGTAGACTGTGAGAAGCTGGTTTGATTCCCACTGGGACTATGCCCAAGTGTCCCTGGGGAAGACACCTAACCCCCAGTTATTCCCACCATTGGTGTCGTCATGGATGCCTTCTATATGGTGCAATGGAACAAAAGTAATTTCCCCACAAGAAGTGAATGCATTCAGTTTAAAATAAATAGATAATGTCAAGTCATTTGTTTCTCTAACTAGTAGATGCTACAGATTTGTTGATTGTTTGGATTGACAGTTTTGGTTTGGAACACGCATGTTTTTGATTTAATGAGACGAGTGTGGAGGTACGGAGAAACTAGCTAAGCAGTAATTAAATAATGAAAAGCAGCTCTACATTTTATTGTTGACAACGTGTTAAAAGAAAAAAAACTACAGCACCTAAACATGAAAATGTGTCAGATTGGTCAAAGCCTATTGTCTCTTAGCATAAACACAGATCAGACGGGACAGATGTTTCTAGAAGGACAGGTGTCTCTGGTAAGACAGACGTTTATGTGTGCTTTGTATTTGCAGAAATGGGCGGTGACCTACCTGGAACGGTGTCCATGCCAGGAGCTGTCGGGTCCAGTCAGGTGAGAATGAGTGGCGCCATTACAGGACGCGGTGGCAAGAGACGATCAGGAGGGTATGTTTCTAAAAAGTCTGCTTGACATAATTCTCTTTAAAGCAGCTGAAATCATAAGATAGACCTGGTCATCAGAAGTCATTTCTCAATTCCAGGATGGATTTTGACGATGAAGATGGAGAAGGACCAAGTAAATTCTCAAGGTGGGAAGAGTCTTTCAGGAATTTTCTCAGACATTGTCCAGACCACGGGTCTGACTAGGTTGATTTTTCCAGGGAAAACCACAGTGAGATTGAGCGGCGCCGGCGGAACAAGATGACCCAGTACATCACAGAACTCTCAGACATGGTTCCCACCTGCAGCGCCCTGGCCCGAAAACCTGACAAGCTCACCATCCTGCGCATGGCTGTGTCTCACATGAAGTCCATGAGAGGGACTGGCAACACATCCACGGACGGAGCCTACAAGCCATCCTTCCTTACTGAACAGGTACCAACCACTCAATAAGTCCTGCGACCAGGCGGCGGGTCCCGTAGCAGCTTTGTCTGAATGTTTCTCTTTAACCTTTGTAGGAACTAAAACACCTCATCTTGGAGGCTGCTGACGGTTTCTTGTTTGTGGTTGCCGCGGAGACCGGCCGGGTCATTTACGTGTCAGATTCTGTGACACCCGTGTTGAACCAGCCTCAATCGGAATGGTTTGGCAGTACGCTGTACGAGCAGGTCCACCCAGATGACGTGGACAAGTTGAGGGAGCAACTCAGCACGTCAGAAAACTCCATGACAGGTAGATCACCGGGCTAAGCTTTGAGTCCCATTAGGAAGGAGTGGGCAACTGCAGTGATATGAGGGGGCTGGGGCGGGTGTGTGATTGTGATGATAAGATGGCGTGAATAACTGGGTTAGTTGATTCAAGATAAAATGTATCCTGGCTCAGTTCCCTTCTAATTCTGATTTTGTTCTAATGCCTTCAGGGCATTGTTTTTATGCCCCAGCACGGTCACCTATCTGATTTTCTTAAACTTTTGTGCCCATCACAGTAAAGTTTTAAATCTGGGACAATGGTTTCAATTTTGAAAAATTGAACTGGATAGGCCTGACTCAATCCCTGTGTGTGTGTGTGTGTGTGTGTGTGTGTGTGTGTGTGTGTGTGTGTGTGTGTGTGTGTGTGTGTGTGTGTGTGTGTGTGTGTGTGTGTGTGTGTGTGTGTGTGTGTGTGTGTGTGGTTGGGGGGCGGGAGGTTAAGTCATTGTGGCCAGACTGAGTGGACAGAGAGGGAAGAAAGACGAGTTTGGAACTGACAGGTAGGATGTCCAGAGCAGTAGTCTCCAACCACCGGGTCTGTGTGTAATGTAGCACAGGACCGCACAGAAGGAAGAAATTAAATGAAACCTCTAAACTAGTAAAATGAGTCAAATACAAAGATCTGTAGGAAGCTTTTTTGGGAGTTAACGAGTTATGAAGCAGACTGGACCTTAGAAACACTCTTCAGATTTCAGGTCAAGATGGGACTGTCTGGTTCCAGCAAAACAAACTCTGATTGATGTAGTCTTACTGTGAAGAATCTAACTAGCATTTTTATTCACTTTGTTTTTCGGATGTCTTTTATTTTGAAGGTATGCTTATCGTTACCGTAGCAACACAAAGAATGTTTCCATGTTATAAAGACGCTGCTAATAAATTTTCTCGTGAAGACAAAGTGGATTTAAGTTTGTTATCATTGATTAAAAAAGCCAGTTCTTCAGGTTGGTCTTATCACCTTTAGACCAGTTCCTGAAAATACTGTCAGACACTAAATCAGTTTGTGGCGCAGAAAAGGTCTGGGACTCCTGGTCTAGACAAAGATCAAAGATGGAGTGAAGGAGGACAATGAAGGAGATACAGGAGGAAAAGGCTGACCTGTTTTTTCTTTCCACAGGTCGGATTTTGGACCTGAAGACTGGAACAGTGAAGAAGGAGGGACAGCAGTCGTCCATGAGGATGTGCATGGGATCAAGGCGCTCCTTCATCTGCCGAATGAGGTTGTCTCTGAGATTTCATTTTATAACAGATTTAATGCAATGACCGTGCTGTGAAAATGTTCTTGTCCTTTTCCTAATTTCTGTGTTTTGTTTTGTGTGTGCAAAAAAGTTTTTTTTTTTTTTTCTTGACTATGAGGCACACCTGCTCCCACTACATTTTTAAAGAAACAAACATTTTGTGCATACACAAGCCACCCTTGTTTATAAGCCGCAGGAGCCCACATTGTAACACGAGAAATTTACAAAGACAGTACTTTAATAATATACTTTTCTTTCCAAACAGAGCCTGTAACACTGTAGTAACACTGTAGTAACACTGTAGTAACACGTAGTAACACTGTAGTAACACTGTAGTAACACTGTAGTAACACTGTAGTAACACTGCAGTAACACTGCAGTAACACTGTAGTAACAACAGCACATTGCTCTAGTTTTTCCACACTGCCCTTTCCAATGTTCCAATGCCGTTTCCAATAAGAAAATATCTGATCTATCAGGCTAGAATGTTGTCCAAGGTTTTTTTTTTTTTTTTAGAAATTTTTGTTGAGTAGTTGCTCATTTTGGAGCAATTTAATTGGTTGACTGCTACTGATAAGGTTTGCTATTATTCTCGATACTGTACATTTGTAGATAATGTTCTGAGACTGACTCTGAAGCTTGGAAATGTCTCAGAAACCTTTCCCAACCTGGACACATCTTCCCTCTTTGTGCTGTAGAATGTGTCTGTTCTAGAGAGCTTGATGCTTACTTGCTAATGACGTACCTTATTGATCCTTTTGGGAAATTTCTGTGCTGTGTTGAACAACACAGCAGGCTGGGAGCAATTGGGGCCATCTTGCCACTTAAGCTATGCGGCTTCACTTGCTTGAACCACCATTTGTTCAAACCAGCAGATCGAACAAATCTGGTGGTGATACGGTATGACTGGATTAGAGAATTAAATCCAGCTTTCTAAAAAATGCAATTTAAAAAGTGACTGAAAAAGCTTTTTCTGATAACGGTAAAGAGGCTTGACATTTTCCCCAGAACTTTCTGGGTGGTAAAAATATCAAATTAAAATTTCTAAAGCACTTTTTAAACATGAAGCTACACAAAGTGCTGAACAGATAAAATAAAACTCGGGCAAAATTCAAATCCAGATCATTAAATAATTACAAATTAAAATCAAACATACATTAAAAATCACACACACTGCACTGCACACAAGTATCAACATTCACACACACATTCACTGCAGCCACTGTCTCTTTAACTTGAGTTAATAAAACAAACAAATAAATGGGGGCCGATCTACACCACGAGTCAGCCTTGCTACATCTGCAGAAGCATGAACCACAACGGTTCGCCCGGATCCAGGAGACACAGGCACCCACAATAACCACATGGCTGAAGTTAGGGGCCTGCACCTCCCATTTTTCTAAAATATTGTGTTCATTTTAAAAACTTTTGTATTTGATTTAAAAACAAGTTCCTCTCTTAATTTGTTAAAAAAAGCAAACACTACAGACTTGATTATGGACCAGGTCTAAAATTAACAGAAAATTTGGGATCCAAATTGCGCTTCGTCACCAAACCCATTTCACTTGAAACTGTATTTTGTTCTGTTTTGGTTTGCCTTTCTGTGATTTTTAGAATTAATTTGCTAATCAAAATATTCTGTGGAATATTCTGTGCTAATATAAATATTCTGTGCTAATCAAAATATTCTGTTTGTAATAAACACAGGAATCAGGAGAGAGGCAGATATCATTTTTTTAGCACTATTATGACAAGCAAAATAGTAACCAGTGTGTCAAGACCTGTTGGTAACGCAACCTCTGCAAGGATAAAATTTATCACCGGCGTTTTAATCAGGGTCCTTTTGTTAGCTAGTCTCCCCATTGTCATATTTTAGTTATTTTAGAGGAGTATTTTGTCCGTCTCTTCATCTTGATGTTTTAATCCCCTTACCAGTAGAAGCAGGTAATGTGGGACGCAAGTGTGGCCTCATCACCAAAAATAAAGAAATAAAATATGTAAAAATGTATGTTTGTAATTAAACAAAACTGTCAAGCGAGTATGTATAACTGTCTTGTGTGCAGATTATATGCATTTTAATAACATTTTACTGTGTTTTTTTTTTTCACTATTTGCTCGTTTGAGTAATTTGGGGCGGCACAATGGCACAGTGGGTAGCACAGTGGCCTCACCGCAAGAAGGTCGTGGGTTCGATTCCCGGGTGGGGACGAGGCTTAGAACACTGTCCTTTCTGTGTGGAGTTTGCATGTTCTCCCTGTGTTTGCGTGGGTTTCCTCCGGGTACTCCGGTTTCCTCCCACCCTCCAAAGACATGCATGCTCCTAGGAATGAGTGTGTGTGTGTGTGTGTGTGTGTGTGTGTGTGTGTGTGTGTGTGTGTGTGTATGGTTGTGAGTGTGGCCCTGCGACAGACTGGCGACCTGTTCGGGGTGTACCCTGCCCTTCGCCTTAAATTAGCCAGGATGGGCTCCGGCATCCACCGCAACCCTGAAAGGGACAGACGGATAAGAAGATGCCTGACTGACTGACTGACTGCTCGTTTGAGTGTGCACCTCTGAGCGCACTCACACATGTGTGTATGTGGTCTCCGGTACTTCAAAAAAGAAAACGTGGCGTCAGCTCTGAGTCTTCTCCATTCGGTTGTTTTGCAAACCATCAACATGCCCGTGGGGTGCAAAAAGGTCACACTCAAACACAGTGACAGGTTCTCCTCTCAGTCAGTCTGCTAAGTGAACCAATCATTAACTATGAGCTGACCTGTAATCCCGCCCACGACTCTTCCACCTTTTGATGCTGAATCTTGGAGATTGTCGTCATCATAAATGATAACATCCTGGCACAATTAGATGAAGGTTACTGAACTGGCATAAGGAACTGGCATAAGGAAGCATAATGAGGAAGTCACCAAAAACAGACACATAATTGACTGTGTAATTGAAGTTTTCTGTTCAAGTGGGGTAAATCATATACTTGTAAAAATAAAACTTTTAAATATTCATGTATACTGGCATGTGATATCTTTTATCTAGAGTATATCTCAAAATATACTTTTTTGTATGTGTGTGTGTGTGTGTGTGTGTGTTTGAAAAATGTGCGTTCCCTCCTCCCCCGGTTTTTTGTACCACCAGCCACCACTGCTCCTTATCCTTGTGTTTTAATCATCACATTCATCATGGGTCTTGCGGTCAGAAGTATGAGGGCGATGATAAGCTGACCAACTTTGCCCTCTTTGTTCAGGTGCGGCAGTGCCCCTCTTGACCACATCTCTCTGAACCGTCTGTCCAACATGCGGAAGAGATACAGGTAAGAGCATACGCAGGACTGTCAAACCGCTTTCAAAACACAGATTTTATGAGAAACCAACAGAAACCAGTTATGTTTAAATTGAAAAGAGATGGATGTCCAGTGGTATTTTATGTTAAGGCCAGAAGTGGCAAGCTAGGATAAATGTCAGAGAGGGAAAGGCGATTGATTGTAACTAGACTGAACTTATGTAGCGGTTTCTAGTACCTTCAAATACCCCAAAGTCCTTTACAGGGTATATCTCATTCTAACATACACACATACAGACCTGATGACAGAAAAATGTCATCAGGGTCAATTAAAGGTTAGGTGTCTTCCTCAAGGACACATTGACATGAGCTTCTAGACGAGAGATTGAATCTGCAGCCCTCTGGTTGCAAGACATGCAGTCTACTCATTGAACTATGCTACCCAATGATGGTGAGATTAGTCAGAAACAACCCACAGAACACATGCTTTAAAAGGTGTGTTTTGATTTACATCAAACAGCGTTCAACAACCCTGCAAACCTTGGAAGGAAACGGCAGTGTTTTTGTGGGAGAAGTTTATTCTGAAAAGCTGTTTGACTCTAGAATCAAACTGTTTATGCTGGACCAGAGATGTTTTGAAAGGAATACCTTCATATAGAATTTCTGTACAAGAAGTATTTGGTGGATATTAGAGGGGCCGTGGTTGATGAGATTTATTCTGTGTGGGGTGTCCAAATTTGTGCACATCTCACATTTTGTTTGAAGTTGTGTGGCAAATGTAATGTTTCAAAACCCTCATCATATCTTTAAAATACATACAGTATCTTAAATAAAAATTTATCAGTTATTTGACTTAACAAAACAAAGTTGTTTAATAATCAGTGTAAAATTTATAACTGCCATTAAAAAAGGTGCGTAAAGCCCTTTCCATTTGGGAAGCTCCTCATGTTATACTTTCCTGTTAAAAAATCTTTTGTTTATGCTTTTGTACATGTTCTACTGGGAATCATTTTTGATGTTTGCAGACCGAACGGTACTTTGACTTTGATTCACTTGTTACAGAAACGGGTTGGGACCTTCTAAGGAAGGAGAAGCTCAATACTCAGTGGTACACTGCACAGGATACATCAAAGCCTGGCCCCCTGCAGGTAAACCTGTCTGTCTGCTCCACAGCTATTCGAGTTCTATTCTACAGGCTTCCTCAGGATCATTGCTCTGAGAGACACGCCTCCTTGTCAGCAACACCCCTCCTCATGGACAGGTCTCTTCAGCGACACGCCTCCTTTGGGACAGTTCTCCACAGGGACACGCCTCCTCAGCGGCATGCTTCCTTAGGGACAGTTCTTCACAGAGACACGCCACCGTAGGGACAGATTTCCTCAGGAACACGCGTCTTAATGGACGGGTCTCCTCAGGGAAACTCCTCTTGAGGGACTGATATCCTCTGAAAGAGGCAGTGTGTCGAGGATAGGCCTTCAGGAAGAGGTGATCCAGACGGTATTTTAAACTGGTCCGACAACTTGGTTTTGTAAATGCAAAATTTCTTATTAATGTGGAACACTATCTCAAAGCTTTAGATTTTCTTTTGGTTGTCAGTTTTAGCCCTGAGAAATTTTCTTCTGTAACATTTCTTTAGGAATGACCATTCCTGAGGAGGACACAGAGGCAGGGCAGACGGGGAAGTACTGCCTGGTGGCCATTGGAAGGTTGCAGGTTAGTGTAGTTACTAACAAAAAAGCTTTTTGATTGAGATTTTTAATCTGCAGACTAGGAAGCTGGGAAGTTGTTAGCTGGTCATTGGGTGGTAAATTGATTGTACTTACATAGCACTTTCTAATACCTCAAATATGGTAAATATATGGTATAAAATATATAATATCACACATTCACCCATTCACACACACATTCATACGCTGAAGGTGATAAGTTGTCTTGCATGGCAGCTTATACAGTTCGGCTTTAGTTCCAAGAGAAAACCAAGTGCTCATTTAAATGCCCTTTCACTTGTATCCTCCATTAGTTAGCAAGAAAACGATTCCAACATTTTTACATTTCAAACTTTTCATTAATTTTGAAATAAGATGAAAAAGATAATTTATGCACACTTTCACACACTTGTGGTGGAAAGCTGTCATGCAAGACGCTAACTACGACCCATCAAGAGCAGTTAACGGTTAAATTGTTGTTGAGAGTTAAACTTGTTGTTGTTGAGAGTTTGTAACGTGGTTATTGGTGCTTCTCAGGCAGTACTGTAGCTTATCTTGATGATTAATTCTTAATAAATCCCCCATGCTTCCACAGGTCACCAGCTCTCCAGTTTCTATGGATATGAATGGGCTCTCCGTCCCAACAGAATTCCTTTCCCGTCACAACTCAGATGGAGTCATCACCTTTGTTGACCCTCGGTGCATCAATGTCATTGGCTATCAGCCTCAGGTAAACTACCTCAAATAACAGATGCTCCTGCTCGCCATTCATGAGTGAAACATTCCCTGGTTAGACCTGCAATACGTAAATATGTTGCTTGGGAGTAATAATGGCCTCAGACTTTAACTTCAACAGTCACATCAGCAGCCTTTTAACACCTTAAAAACAGCCAAAATAAGAGGTTTGGTATCTAAAACAGATTATTTTATCTATTTACTTTTTAAACATTATGAATCTATTTTTTTATGATTTTAATGCATTTTTCTGTTTTCTGAAGCACTTTGAAGTACGGTTTGAATTAATTGTGCTATACCGATAAACTTGCCTTGCCTACGTTGACCTACAGCCAATTATCTGTTAACCTAAGTGGATATCAGTAGTTGAGGGGGCTAAAAGCAGGGATCAGATTTTAGTAGGTCTCAGAAATGGCTTAACTTTAGCCACTATTTTGAACTTGGAAAAGTCTGAATTGTTTGTTTTTTCAAGTTTACTCCTAAACGTGCTTCCTGAAAATGCTGGAGGGTTAAGGGAGTAAGAAAAGGTTTGGGGAAAATCAACTCTGGATGACAAGAATGAAAAGTCTGAGTCTCCTCATGGTGATGGTTTCATAACTCGCAGGCTCTGAGGAGTTTGCAATAGCTGGGTTGTCTCCTGGTTCTCATGAGCGTCTGGTGTATCTGCAGGACCTGCTCGGGAAGGACATCCTGGAATTCTGCCATCCGGAAGACCAGAGTCACCTAAGGGAAAGTTTCCAACAGGTAAGTGAATCAGAGTGTCTGCATGATACTATCAGGTGTTCCTGTCTCTATCAGGGCGTGATACTATCAGGTGTTCCTGTCTCTATCAGGGCGTGAAGCTATCAGGTGTTCCTGTCTCTATCAGGGTATGATGCTATCAGGTGTTCCTGTCTCTATCAGGGCATGATGCTATCAGGTGTTCCTGTCTCTATCAGGGCGTGATGCTATCAGGTGTTCCTGTCTCTATCAGGGTATGATGCTATCAGGTGTTCCTGTCTCTATCAGGGCATGATGCTATCAGGTGTTCCTGTCTCTATCAGGGCGTGATGCTATCAGGTGTTCCTGTCTCTATCAGGGTATGATGCTATCAGGTGTTCCTGTCTCTATCAGGGCTTGATGCTTTCAGGTGTTCCTGTCTCTATCAGGGCATGATACTATCAGGTGTTCCCGTCTCTATCAGGGTATGATGCTATCAGGTGTTCCTGTCTCTATCAGGGCGTGATACTATCAGGTGTTCCTGTCTCTATCAGGGTATGATGCTATCAGGTGTTCCTGTCTCTATCAGGGCGTGATACTATCAGGTGTTCCTGTCTCTATCAGGGCGTGATACTATCAGGTGTTCCCGTCTCTATCAGGGTATGATGCTATCAGGTGTTCCTGTCTCTATCAGGGCGTGATGCTATCAGGTGTTCCTGTCTCTATCAGGGTATGATGCTATCAGGTGTTCCTGTCTCTATCAGGGCTTGATGCTTTCAGGTGTTCCTGTCTCTATCAGGGCGTGATGCTATCAGGTGTTCCTGTCTCTATCAGGGCGTGATACTATCAGGTGTTCCTGTCTCTATCAGGGCGTGATACTATCAGGTGTTCCTGTCTCTATCAGGGCATGATGCTATCAGGTGTTCCTGTCTCTATCAGGGCGTGATGCTATCAGGTGTTCCTGTCTCTATCAGGGTATGATGCTATCAGGTGTTCCTGTCTCTATCAGGGCTTGATGCTATTAGGTGTTCCTGTCTCTATCAGAACAGACTCTCCCCTCCACAGGTGGTGAAACTGAAAGGCCAGGTTCTTTCCGTCATGTATCGGTTCAGGATGAAGAACCGGGAATGGATGCTGATCCGAACCAGCAGCTTCACCTTCCAGAACCCATACTCCGACGAGATCGAGTACATTATCTGCACCAACACCAACGTTAAGTATGTCCCCCACTCCTTGATTGACCTGGTCTCTGTGGGGTTTAGTGTCAGTGAGACCTAGTTTCTATGGGTCTTGGTCTGTGTGGGACCTGGTGTCATCATAGTTCTCTTGCAGGCAGTTCCAGCAGCAGCAGGCGGAGCTGGAGGTCCACCAAAGAGACGGACTGACAGCCTACGACCTGTCCCAGGTCTGACCATTGTCCTGGCAAGAGGCCGGGTTCTTTTCTCATGTTGTCTGATGTTGTCTTTCCTGCGTGAAACTCGTTCGTTTCTCCAGGTGGCAGGGGTCAGCGGTGGGGTTCATGAGGCTGGGAAGCCCATCGATAAGACAGAGACCCTTTTCACTCAGGAGAGGGACCCACGCTTTGCAGACATGTACTCTGGCATCTCCGCAGGTAGGTCCTACAGGTGTCCTAGATCTATACTGTCCTGCAGGTAGGTCCCACAGGTGTCCCAGATATATACTGTCCTGCAGGTGGGTCCCACAGGTGTCCCAGATCTATACTGTCCTGCAGGTAGGTCCCTCACGTGGACCAGATCTATACTGTCCTGCAGGTAGGTCCCACACGTGGACCAGATCTATACTGTCCTGCAGGTAGGTCCCACACGTGGACCAGATCTATACTGTCCTGCAGGTAGGTCCCACACGTGGACCAGATCTATACTGTCCTGCAGGTAGGTCCCACACGTGGACCAGATCTATACTGTCCTGCAGGTAGGTCCCACACGTGGACCAGATCTATACTGTCCTGCAGGTAGGTCCCTCACGTGGACCAGATCTATACTGTCCTGCAGGTAGGTCCCACACGTGGACCAGATCTATACTGTCCTGCAGGTAGGTCCCACACGTGGACCAGATCTATACTGTCCTGCAGGTAGGTCCCTCACGTGGACCAGATCTACACTGTCCTGCAGGTAGGTCTCACAAGTGTCCCAAGGCTCTAATGTACAGCAGGTACATCTGACAGGTGTCCCAGGTCTGTACTGTCTTGCAGATAAACCCCACAGGTGTCCTGTCCCAGGGTTATGGTGTGTGTGTGTGTTTATCAGGAGATAAGAAGATGATGGCCCCCCCCCTCATCCAGCGCAGGAGGACAGCAGCTCTACTCCCAGACCTCCCCATTCCAGCAGGGCAAAACCTTCAGGTGGGTTTTTGAACTTGGCAGAGTGTACCTGCTCTGCATCTGCCAAAGTGCACCTGGTCTGCATCATGCCTCTTACTGCCTCCCTCAGCTCCTCGGTCCACGACATTCAGCCTTCAGCCTCAGCCAATCAGAATCTTTCCCAGATCTCCAGACAGCTGAACCCCGCCCAGGTAGCGTGGTCTGGGACACGCCCTCCTTTTACCTCCCAGGTAACACACAATCCTGCCCTACTACACACACCTGTCCTACTACACACACCTGTTCTATCACCTGGTGTCTTTTTGTTTTCAGACTTCAGGTTTCCAAGGCGACCCTCCTTCCTATAGCCCTCTCTCTTCCCCCTCCACTTCCTCTCCAAGCGGCAACGCTTATTCCAGCCTGAGTAACCGTGGCAATGCCTTCGGTAGGTTTTCTTTGTTTCGGTAATGTTCCTTTTCTTCTGTACTAAAACGCATTTCAGAAAATTTGTCCATTGCAAAAATTTGCAACTTTTGAAGTTGCCCCATCAATGCTCTGAATGGAAATGTGTTTAGCTATAAACTCTTGTAGAATACCTTAAGCTGGCCAATAAACCATCGTAAAAAAACAATTTAAAACCATTTACATCATCCATTTTGGTTTAGAAGTGCCGTTTTGGCATTTAAAAGAGTAAGTTCTCATAAAATAGAAATTTTAGCATCAGTCAGTCACCTTCTTAACCGTCTAGCCCTTACAGGGTTGCGGGGGCTGCCAGAGCCATCATGGCTGATTCAAAGCGAGGGGCAGGGTACTACGGCAATAGATTGCCAGTCTGTTGCGGAGCCACACACATAAACCCATACATACACACACTTATTCCTAGGGGCAATCAAAATGGCATGCATGTTTTTGGAGGGTGGGAGGAAACCAGAGTACCTGGAGAAAACCCACACATACACTGGGAGAACATGCAAACTCCACACAGAAAGGCCAGTGTTCAAAGCCTCGTCCCCACCCAGGACTCAGACCCACGACCTTCTTGCTTTGAGGCCCCTGTGCTACCTACTGCGCCACCATGCTGCCCAAAATTTTAGCATCTGGCTCTCAAATTTTTACCATGTGTGATAACAAGTGGGGCAATGGATAATCAAAAAATGGTAGGTTTTAGACTTTTATCTGGTTAGAGTTTGGTTGAAATAAGTTATGGTTTTCACATGCAACCATTTATCTACACAAAACTACCTAACGTGGCATTCCGTTCCGGAACCCAACAATATGCAATTTTTTCATCAAAGTAAAAATGCTGCTGCTTTTGGAGGCCTGACCAAGTTCTTTAACTCCAAGACATGCGGGTCATCAGGATGAACAAAAAAGTCAGCATGGCCTATATTCTAAGATTTACTGAAGATCGACTACAGAACCCAGAAAAAAAATGTGCAGTTCATTTTGTTTATAAATTGTTTTCAATAGATCTTTGTGAAGATTTAATCTATGGCTCTTGCTTTAAAAACTTGTAAAAATCTGTATTATTTCAACGACACAATTCTACTATACAAAATTTATTTCCAAAAACAAATAGAGAGTTACTAAGACTAAATACATCTCAGAGTCTTTCTTTACAAAGTAGTCATCCAGCAGTGATTGGATAACTCTAAAGCAGGTTCAACACTGTAATGAAAGCAAGAGAATAGAAACAGAAGCCGGGTCACTTATTTATCTGAGGCAGTAGTTTTTTGAGTAAACCACAGGGTGAAATTGTATTTTTTTAAATATGTATGCAGGTACATGAGCCGTAGCGGTCAGAGCTGCCACAAGCCTCTACCACCGTTGGCAGCTTTAACTATATTTATACCTGCAGAGAAAAAAGGTTCTGCAGGAAGGGTGGGCCGCAAAGTGTGGCTCAGGGCCATTTTTCTTTTTTATGCAGACGAGGGTCCGCAGAGTGGAACCCAGTTCCAGGGACGTCCTGGTGAGGTCTGGTCCCAGTGGCAGAACCAGCAGGGGGAACCCCATCCCACCCCCTCCCAGACCGAGGTCTTCCAGGTAAAACACACTCACCGCTCCCCCCACCCACACACACACAGCCCCCTGAGTTATGTGTTCCATGTACTGCAGGACATGCTTCCGATGGCCGGGGATCCAAACCAGGGAACCCCCAACTACAATATTGAGGATTTTGCTGACCTCGGAATGTTCCCCAACTTTACAGAGTGACAGCCGCCCCTTCCCTACCCGCCCACAGGAGGCTCATAACCCCCATCCCTTTAACCCCCCTCCCTCGTCTGGTGCCGGACCTTTGGACCAAACATCCTCTTCTGCACCTAAAAGTTCATCCAGACCAGCCCACCCTTGGAAGTCACTATGAAGCCGGATTAAACTGAGTTGATCCAGAATTAGCAGAGCGATCCAAATTCAACAGATTGATCTTGTTCGGCTGTAAATATTTCTGCTCCCTTCAAGTTTCCTGTTGGTCCAAATGTGTCAATGTGACGTAATGTGTTTAACTACTGGTTACCTGGTTTATATAACTTACCTGGTTGCCTAGGTTACTTGGTTTCTGTGGTTGCCTGTAAATGTGATTATGTAGCTAACTGTGTTCGGATAAATAAACAGATTAAGTGGTAAAATGTTCTTTCTTTGTGGATAAATCAGACCACAAAACCTCCTCATAGACCTGAACCTGGATCCATCAGACCAGAGGACCTCCTTACATCATACATACACAACTTAGACCGACTGGTTCATGATGTCCTTCAGAGTTTAGATTGTTTTATTTATACCGTTATTATTTATAACGTGAGTTTAAATTAAAATTATTATGCTAACTTACACACAAAGCGAGTGATCTTTAAAGATGTGGGAGTTTATGGACTTTAGTGCAACTTAAAGCAAAGTCAGAAGCTGCCAAATGGTGAGAGCTGGGAGTCCGTTCCATGTGGAAGGTAACCATGTGGAGTGACACACAATATTTGATGGTGTCTGGTTGCTGCAGACAGTGCTGTCTGTTTAATAAAGTTTTAGTAAACAATGATTCACCGTTCATTCTGTATAGTTTATAAACGGAACAGAATGAAACACCGTGGCAGTGGTAGTTAGAACTGAGAAGAAATTCAATTCAATTTTATTTGTATAGCCCAAAATCACAGAATTTCCGTCTCAATGGGCTTTACAAGAAAAAGAGGAATGTATAAACACAAATACACAGCAAGAAAAATAACTAACAAGTGCTAACTAAACAAGACTACCACATTTATGCCCTTAGAAGAAGAAATGTTCTGCCGTGTGTTGTTAAATCTGTACAAGGATGGGGAGGAATGCCAAACTAGCTGTCGAAGTTTTGTGACCATCTTTTGGAAGACTGAGGTTTTGAGACAATTAACTCTCAAGGACAGTTTGTGGTCAGCGGCACAAAACAGATTTAAAAAGACTGAAAGACAAAATAAGAAATGCACCATTCCTGAAATACTATGACCAAACATAAGCTGAACTTGCAGTGTGACCCAGTGAGACTGGACAGAGAAATCTGTAGCTTTTTCCAGCAGGGCACTGACTCGAACAGAAAGAGGCTATGCCCAAATAGAAAAGGAATGTTTAGGAATGTTAAAATTCCACTAGTACACTCATAACAAAAAAGTGTATGTACATTGACCGTAAAGGACTTAGAACGACTGGTGCTTAGAGCACCAAAGAGGTTACATAGAATGTTACTTAGACTGCTTACTTAGCTGACAGTAGGCAGGGAGAGACAGAACTAGAGACTAGGAATATGGTAACTTACTAATTACAGGCGTGAGACTCATAAGAGAGGCAACAAGGAGGGGCAGAAAGAAAAACAACTGATACTGACAGGACGGCCGAACGGCAAAAGAGACATTTAGAAGGACATTATTCATTATTGTTATTATTATAATTCATTATTTTTCTTTTCGGGATGAACTAAGTTATAAGCCTGACGTGTATCATCCCAGACACAATACACCACATTCACTCTTTACATCTGGGAGTCAAAGGTTGCCCCAGATGGGCACATGGGTGCGTATACTGGCAGAAGATGGGTGAGCAGATTAAGACCTTTAGACCAGATTAAGACATCTTCAGATCAGTTGACCCTGAGCAGTAGAAAGAGACATTAAAAACTCATGATTTCGCCTTTAGACCCCGAGCCAATGTGGGAGCAGATTTGTTCTTGTGGCAGGAAAGTGACTATTTGGTATCTGTGAACTATTTCTCAAGCTTTTGGAAGGTAGACTGTTCCAGACACCAAACACTAATTCACAAGCTGAAGGCAGGTGATACCAGATGTAGTAGTTGTTTACTTTACTCTGGAGTGGGATGGCCTTCTTTTGTTCAGTGAGATTTTGAATCACTGTCATTTACAAGGCGCATGCTTGCACAGGAGTCCACTAATAAATATGCAGGAGGGGTACATTTGTGACCTAATCAAGCTGACGACTACTAATTCTTATAGTTTGCATTCAAACTTTGTTCTGGGTTCCATTTGCCCGCACTGAATTGGGTAACAGGGCGTTTTTCTTTTCTCCCTCCTCCATGACATGAGGATGAAAACCAACTGAACTTATTCCTCTAAATGATTTTAAATCCAGACTCAGAGCATAAAATCCTCAATTTGCAATTGTTTGATCTAAAACATCATTTTAATGGATTTACTTTTTCATTTTTAACAGCAAAAATACTTTGGCCGTTGCAAAAATGTATAAAAGTTTACGTGCGTTCGGTTTGATTCTCTTTTGAACTTCTTTTCATCTCCTGATTAAATAAAAGTTAATAAAATAATAGGGTTAAAAATATGTACAAAACGGGAACATTTACAATCAAAATACAAATTACTAGAAGTATTTTAATCGTAATTCTAACACAACAGTTCAGTTTATTCGCGGGGGAGAGCTCTCTCTTTCATGTGGGCCCCCATGAGGGTTTGACTTTTTTTTTTCCCTTTTATTGTTCTTTGTTTATATTTGTACTTTTTTTTTCAATCTAAACTGAAGCCAGTTAAAACAAATGTTTTGTGACGTCAAACATGTTCATCACACTGCAGTGGTGTCACCCTTTGGTCCGGGATCTGAAAAGCCTGGTTGTTTCCTCCAATCTTTGAAATGCAGATCCTGATGACCTTTGATAAAACAGTCCCTGCTCAGGTTTCTGCATGATCAGGTTCTGGAACCACTGGTCCAGTTAAAAAATAGCGGGGTCTGGTACTGGTTCCAGGGGTTCAGGTTTAAAAAGCGGTTCACAGGTGAGCGCCAATGTTTCCAGCTAAGAAAATAACGCGCACCGCGCGCACGCTCAGCGGGCGTGTCCGGCTGGAAGAAACGAGGCGGCGCCTGCCGCGTCTCTTACTGTGTCCGTTTAGGATCCATGCGGCCGTTTGGACTTGGCTCCGCGGAACCGGGCTCAAGTGAAACCGAATCGCATGACGTCCGTACGCGTGTCACCGTGCATAGCAGGTAAGGTCTGCTCGCACGCGCCTGGTCCTGCCAAACAGCCAGAAGGTTTAAGAAATCAGACAAAAAAACAACTTTCTCCCTCAATTATTTAAAAAGTCAAATGTTTTCAGTTTTTCTTTTAAAAAAAACAAAAAAAACAAAAAATCTCGGAATAAAACAGAATAAAATCAGCTGTTTCACCAGCACGAGATGTACGAACATCTGGCACCGTGATGCAGGCAGCTGGCATCATGATGCCAGCAGCAGGCATCATGTTACAGACAGACAGGCAGGCAGGCAGGCAGGCAGGCAGACGGACAGGTGCAGACAGTTAGACAGGTGGCATCATCAGAATGTTTTTATTGTCAATGAAGAACCTGTATCTTGATTTGATACAGGTGTGCGAAAATATAAAATAAAAATAATAAAAAATAAAAATTATTTTAACAAAACTAAGAAAAAAAAAGTAGTGCAATGTCATAGAAAATAATAGAAAATAATAATCAGAATCAGAATGCTTTTATTGCCATGTCAATGAAGAATCAGAGACTAGGAACTTGCTTTGATACAGGTGTGCAATAATATAAGATAAAAATAATAAAAAATAAAATAAATAAAAATAATTTTAACAAAACAGAGTGCTCAGAAAGAAAAAGAAAAGTAGTGCAATGTCATAGAAAATAGTAAAAAATAATAAAGATAGTAAAGTGACAAGAGGGAGGTGACTAAGAGATGTGGGGTTCAGGTTATAAAGTATTCATTAGACCAACGGCAGAAGGGAAGAAGCTGTTTTTGTGGCGGGACGTTCTGGTCTGAATGGACCGGAGCCTCCTACCCGAGGGGAGTCGCTCAAAAAGTCCATGTCCAGGGTGGGAAGGGTCAGCTGCTATCCGACCTGCACGCCCCCGAGTCCTGGAGACGTACAGGTCTTCGAGAGATGGAAGGCTGCAGCCGATCACCTTCTCTGCGGAGCGCACAATGCGCTGCAGTCTGTGTTTGTCCCTGGCTGTGGCTCCAGCGTACCACAAGGTGATGGAGGAGGTGAGGATGGAGTCGATGATGGCTGTGTAAAACTGCACCAACATCTGGGCGGGCAGCTTGGCTTTCTTCAACTGCCGCAGGAAGTCCATCCTCTGCTGGGCCTTTTTGATCAGGGAGCTGATGGACGGCTCCCACTTTAGGTCCTGTGTGATGGTAGTGCCGAGGAAGCGGAAAGAGTCTACAGTGGTGATGGAGAAGTCTGTCAGTGCAAGGGGGGTAATGAGTGCTATAGCTTTCCTAAAGTCCACGATCATCTCCACTGTCTTCTGAGCGTTGAGCTCCAGGCTGTTGTTGCTGCACTAGGACACCAGCCGGTTTACCTCCATCCTGTAGGCCAACTCATCGCCATCAGAGATGAGCCCGATGAGAGTGGTGTCGTCCGCAAACTTGATCAGTTTGACAGAGTCATGGCTGGAGGTGCAGGAGTTGGTGTACAGGGAGAAGAGCAGGGGAGAGAGGACACAGCCCTGTGGAGATCCTGTGTTGATAGTCTGAGAGGTGGAGACATTCTTCCCCAGCCGCACGCACTGCCTCCGGTCTGTTAGGAAGTCAGTAATCCACCTGCAAGTGGAGTCAGGCACGTTGAGCTGAGAGAGCTTGTCCTGAAGCAGGGTAGGGAGGATGGTGTTGAATGCAGAGCTGAAGTCCACAAACAGGATCCTAGCATAGGTTCCCGGGGAGTCCAGGTGCTGCAGGATGAAGTGGAGGGCCAGGTTGATGGCGTCGTCTACAGACCTGTTGGCTCGGTAGGCAAACTGCAGAGGGTCCAGAGAGGGAGAGGTGAAGTGCTTGAGATGAGGGAGGACCAGGCGTTCGAATGACTTCATGACTACAGACGTAAGTGCCACAGGCCTGTAGTCATTAAGTCCAGTGATACGGGGCGTCTTGGGGACAGGAACGATGGTCGACAGCTTGAAGCAGGCTGGAACGTGGCATGTCTTCAGCGAGGTGTTGAAAATGTCTGTGAAAACTGGAGACAGTTCCTCAGCACAGTGTTTCAGGGTGGCCGGGGAGACACCATCTGGGCCCGAAGCGTTCCGAGGGTTTTGCTTGCGGAAGAGCTTGAGCACATCCTGTTTTGTCACCAAGAAAGCAGTGGAGGGGGAGGGCTGGTCAGCTGGAGTGACCTCTGTTGTTAATTGGGTGAAGGATGGGAGTGGCTTCAAAGTGTCTGAAGGTTGTTGATCAGTGAGGGGGGAGGAGAGTGAGACATCAAACCTGGATAAAAGGTGTTGAGTTTCTCTGCCAGTTGTAAGTCATCAGCAGCATGTGGGGCTTTCGGCCGAAGTGATCTCCAGACAGAGGCGGTGTCATTGACAGAGAATTCCCCAATCAGACGGATCTCGCATGCTGTACCTCTCTCCAGAACCGGGCTCTGTGATTGGCTGCTTCCTTTTCCCTCCTGATCCGTGTCAGTCTGTGTGTGAAGACAGACAGGTGGCATCATGGTGGCATCATGGAGCAGACAGGTGGCATCATGGTGGCATCATGGTGCAGACAGGTGGCATCATGGTGGCATCATGGAGCAGACAGGTGGCATCATGGTGCAGACAGGTGGCATCATGGTGGCATCATGGAGCAGACAGGTGGCATCATGGAGGAGACAGCTGGCATCATGGTGGCATCATGGTGCAGACAGGTGGCATCATGGTGGCATCATGGTGGCATCATGGAGCAGACAGGTGGCATCATGGTGGCATCATGGTGCAGACAGGTGGCATCATGGTGCAGACAGGTGGCATTATGGTGGCATCATGGAGCAGACAGGTGGCATCATGGTGCAGACAGGTGGCATCATGGTGGCATCATGGTGGCATCATGGAGCAGACAGGTGGCATCATGGTGGCATCATGGTGCCTCCAGATGGCGCCACATCCAGTCAGTTTCTTCCATCTAACCCTGTCTCCTGCATTCTCTTCAGTCACACACACTCTGACCGTGTGTGTGTGTGTGTGTGTGTGTGTGTGTGTGTGTGTGTGTGTGAGTGTGTGTGTGTGTGTGTGAGTGTGTGTGTGTGTGTGTGTGTGTGTGTGTGTGTGTGAGTGAGTGGAAACAAACAGATTTCTTAGGTGTTTTGTTTCGGAGGGAGAACACACACTCTGGTTAGAGTTAAAACATGAGTTTATTTTAACACAGCTCTTTAATCTTCACACACTCCTTAGTTCAACTACAACACACTGACATACACACACCTCACACACTCCTTAGTTCAACTACAACACACTGACATACACACACCTCACACACTCCTTAGTTCAACTACAACACACTGACATACACACACCTCACACACTCCTTAGTTCAACTACAACACACTGACATACACACACCTCACACACTCCTTAGTTCAACTACAACACACTGACATACACACACCTCACACACTCCTTAGTTCAACTACAACACACTGACATACACACACCTCACACACTCCTTAGTTCAACTACAACACACTGACATACACACACCTCACACACTCCTTAGTTCAACTACAACACACTGACATACACACACCTCACACACTCCTTAGTTCAACTACAACACACTGACATACACACACCTCACACACTCCATAGTTCAACTACAACACACTGACATACACACACCTCACATACTCCTTAGTTCAACTACAACACACTGACATACACACACCTCACACACTCCTTAGTTCAACTACAACACACTGACATACACACACCTCACACACTCCTTAGTTCAACTACAACACACTGACATACACACACCTCACACACTCCTCAGGTCAACTACAACACACTGACATACACACACCTCACACACTCCTTAGTTCAACTACAACACACTGACATACACACACCTCACACACTCCTTAGTTCAACTACAACACACTGACATACACACACCTCACACACTCCTTAGTTCAACTACAACACACTGACATACCCACACCTCACACACTCCTTAGTTCAACTACAACACACTGACATACCCACACCTCACACACTCCATAGTTCAACTACAACACACTGACATACACACACCTCACACACTCCTTAGTTCAACTACAACACACTGACATACACACACCTCACACACTCCTTAGTTCAACTACAACACACTGACATACCCACACCTCATACACTCCATAGTTCAACTACAACACACTGACATACACACACCTCACACACTCCTTAGTTCAACTACAACACACTGACATACACACACCTCACACACTCCTCAGGTCAACTACAACACACTGACATACACACACCTCACACACTCCTTAGTTCAACTACAACACACTGACATACACACACCTCACACACTCCTCAGGTCAACTACAACACACTGACATACACACACCTCACACACTCCTTAGTTCAACTACAACACACTGACAGTTATTAACGGCTAGGTTTTTGTCATCCTTCAAAAATCAACAACCGCTTTCAAACGTCACTTTTTGTCAGTTGTCAACTGTCTGTTTTCATAACGCAACAGTCGTTGTTGTCATGGTAACACCTCCCCGCTTAGCCAGAGGATCTACCTCCTGGCAATTGTTCATTAACGGAGTCTCTCAGGAGGTTTCCTCTGGCGTTGGGAACGTCGGGGATTTCCTGGTCTGTACGGTGGGGTTGATGCAAAGTGTGCCCTTTGGGATGTCACTTCTTCTGGCGATTCCCGTTGTTCCCGGAGTCCTGTGTCCACTGGAGCTGACTCTGGAACGAGCGCTTCTTCACCAGGTTCTAGGTCCTCGGCTGATCCAAACCTTGGACGTAGCTGCTCCCAATGTCGTATCCATGCAGGACTATTAGGGTGAACCTGGACTTCGAAGGTACGAGATCCACGTATCTTTATGATGGTGGCGCGACCCACCGTGGATCTCTGTCTTGCCGTTGTCCGCAGTAAAGAGCGTAGACGGCATCACCAACTCGGTATACTGTAGTCCTTCGTGAAGGCTGAGCAGACTTGGCTGCCTCTTTCATTTGCTTCTGCTGAGCAATATGAGTTGGTAACGGCAGCAGAGTGTCAATTCCTGTGCGAATTTTTGTCTCATATTCATGAGACAAAAACCGTGTGTAGGATATCCGTTCCGTCATCTTCCGCTTGTTCCGGGGTCGGGTCGCGGGGGCAACAGCCTCAAACGGGCAGCCCAGGCCTTTCTCTCCCCGGCTGCATCCTCCAGCTCACCTGGAACTATCCCAAGTCTTTCCCCGGCCAGCTGTGAGACATAGTCTTTCCAGGGGGTCCGGAGTCTGGCCCTTGGTCTCCTCCCAGTGAGACGTGCCCGAAACACCTCGCCCGCGAGACGCTCGGGGGGCATCTTGACCAGATGCCCGAACCACCCCATCTGGCTCCTCTCGACCTGGAGGAGGAGCGGCTCGACACCGAGCTCCTCCCGGATGGCAGAGTTCCTCCCCCGATCTCTGAGTGAGAGCCCAGCCACCCTGCAGAGGAAGCTCATTTCGGCCGCTTGTACCCGCGATCTCATTCTTTCGGTCACCACCCACAGCTGGTGACCATAGGTGAGGTTTGGAACGTAGATGTCAACTGTCAACTTTTGTCAGTTGTCAACTGTCTGTATTCATAACGCAACAATCATTGCTGTCATGGTCACATCAACTATCTTCATGTCTTCCTTCACTGTATCCATGAACCTCCTCTTTGGTCTTCCTCTAGTCCTCTTTCCTGGTGGTTCCAAACCCAGCATCCTTCTTCCGATGTCTCTCTCTCTCTCCTCTGCACATGTCCAAACCATCTCAGTCTGACCTCTCTGACTTTAAAACCTCTAACATGTGCTGTTCCTCTGATACACTTCGTCCCAGTGACCTCTCTGTAACCTCAGAAGGAGACGTCTCCACAGTGAATAACACAGAAAATATTTCTAAAGAGGCCTGGATGAAATAACCTTTACAGAAAGCTGGCATCATGGTTCAGACAGACAGCTGGCATCATGGTTCAGACAAACAGCTGGCATCATGGTTCAGACAGACAGCTGGCATCATGGTTCAGACAGACAGGTGGCATCATGGTTCAGACAGCTGGCATCATAATAATAATAATGCATTGAACTCATACAGTCTGGTGCTTCGGACACTCAAAGACACTTTACACACATTATTCATTCACTCCATACCAGGTACACCCATTCACACACACGGGAGCTGCCATGCAAGGCGCATACCACTATCATCAGAAGCAACGGGGGGTCGGTGTCTTGCTCAAGGACACCTCGGCATGCACTCTGGGTGGGGGCCTTCTGGTTGTGGGACAGTCGCCCTACCCACCAAGTCCTCCTTCCCCTTCATTCCACCGTGGAACGGGAAAGTGCTATCACCATGCGGCACCATGCCAACTTGTGTCCTTCTGGCGTACCCTGCTGACATTGTCCACTGGTCCTCCTTCATCCTGAAATCTGAAAGTTGCTGGTTAGACTCTGTTCTGACATGTTTTTATCTTCACAAGATTCACTTACACTCCCACAGCGGCCGCATTTCATTCCAGAAATTCCAAGCAAATAATTTAGGAATTCTGTCTCCCCACATTGACTTTCTTACAGCAGCTCATGGAAACACTTTAGCAGTTCTTTAAGCCCAGTACAAACAGTACGAAAACTAGTTCCTTCTGCAGGTCCCTGTATGACCTGTTCCCTCTGGACCTCCAACGCTTCATTCTTTTTATGGCCACATTACATGGATTAAGATGGATTTTTGTTGAACAAATAAGTAAGTTTTATTACGCTGCACAATCTGTTTGTTAGAATACTGAAGTGTTTACAGAGAGACACTTTGATTGTTGCTACTAACAAAGCTAACGACTTTATTGTCATTTGCTTTGGAAAATTTCAATGAGAAAGAATTGCAGTGAACAAAATAAAATAGTCAATAGTTTCGGACAATAGTGCCATTAAATGTAGGATTTCTTTCATTTGGCTGGAGTTGCATTTAAATCACCATCTTTAGGTGATACTCTAAAAAAAAAAAAAAGAAAGTTAAACCTAAACTAAAAAAGACATACATAAAGAAGACATAAACAAGAAGCAAACATAAAAACATTTCAAATCAAACACTAAAAACTTGGGAAGTTATTGCTAAGGGCTTTTGTGTTTGCTCAGACACATAAAAAATTAGAGGGAAAATTGGATGTAACGATAAACAAGCTGAGAAATATTCACTTATAAACACGAAATGGATTAAAATCATAATGTGCAAATATCGCAGAGTTAAAATTGTATGCTGAGCAACAACCAATCTTGAATGGCATTGGAACAAATGATTTCCTATGGATTTCTCTTTCTTTTTTTTTGGCTGGCTGATAGAATTTTGTAGGGAGAAAAGAGTTTCTGTTCTGAGCAGGTGAAGGCGTTGTAGGGATTTGTAGTTTAGAGAATCTGAGTGTATTCTGAAGGACAGATGGATGTCCACCTGTGTTCCAACATATTTGAAACACTCCACCTGTCCCACTTGCTCTCCCTGAATAATAATAATAAATTTAATTTAAAAGCACCTTGAAAAACCCTCAAGGTCACTGGAGAGAGGTTTAAAAAATTCAGTCTTTTCTTTTTCTCTCCCTGCAGAGCATAACTCCTTTGTCTTTACGATATTGAGCTCAAGAAATTTCTCACCCGACCATGTTGTTCACCACACGGTGTTATTGGGTGAGAGCCTCAGTGTTCATGTGGGCCATCAGGGCCGAGTCATTCTCAGATTTTAAAAGAGACATTTCCTCCCCTTCAAATGTGATGTCATTAGTGTAAACTGAAAATAAAATCGGCGATAAAACACAACGCTGTCGGAGCTCTGTGTTTTAACCAGCTTGCTGGACCTAAAACCATTTAAAAAGACTTGCTGTGGTCTGTCCTTTGAAAAGATTTTTATTCATATAACTAGAGTTGGATGGATCTGTAAATTCAGCAAAGTGCCCAGATTCACAAAGTTAAAAACAGATGAAAAATCCATAAATCAAATCCAAGTAAGTGATTCAACAGAGTACATTTAATAATAAATTGAATTCTAAATAAAAATATGTCTAAATTGAATAAATTTGTATAAAAATATTACTTTTGCATTATTTTCTTAAACTGTAAGTCGCATCATAAATAAAATGTATTATTATTACTTTTAAGCCTACTAATAGGCAAATTGCAACAAATTGCTTTGTTAACTTATTTCATATCGTTTATTATCTGACTATTATTTTTGACAATCTTATCACATTAATAATGATATTTATGAACACTGAGAAAAATGTAAACAGTCAAATTATTTAGAAAGTGGGCCTCCTTTAACACTTTAAATTGATATCGACCTTAGACTGCTCTAATTGGTCAGGCCTTTTACTGTCAGGGATGGGCGGGATGAACAACCCAAGTGTCCCTAAGACAAGTTTCAGCAGGAAAAGGGCTGTTATGAAATGAGGCAGGCAGGGAGAACCACAGGAAGAGGAAGACAGGGAGAACCTGACGCTGAGAGGTTGATTCACGCTTTCATCTCCTCCAGGCTGGATCACTGCAATGTCCTCCTTGTAGGGATCCCACGCAGGGGTTTACAAAAGCTCCAGCACATCCAGAACTGCGCTGCCCGGATCCTGATAAGGAGGCGCAAATATGACCATATCACTCCCATCCTCAAATCCCTCCACTGGCTTCCCGTTAAGTACAGAATTCAGTACAAGGTCTGCCTCCTCACCCATCAGTGCATACACGGCACTGCACCTGTCTATCTCAAAGAACTCCTAACCCTCCACACCACTGTCCGAGACCTGCGCTCCTCCTCCTCCTCCTCCTGCTGCCTGCATCAACCAAGGACCAAACTCTCCACTATGGGGGACAGGGCCTTCCAGGCAACTGCTCCACGGCTCTGGAACGATCTTCCCGAGAGCTTGAGGGCTCCACAGAGCGTTGAGGCTTTTAAGAAAAGACTTAAGACATTTTTATTTCTAAAGGCTTTTCAGCAAAGTTTTTAGTGTTGTTTTTTGTGTTGTGGTTTTATTTAATTTAGCAGTTTGTTGTTTCTTTTGGTCGTTGTAGCACTTTGAGATCTCCACTGGAGATATAAAGTGCATTTACAAATAAAATTTTTATTATTATTATATTAACCAAAAGGAAAGCCGGCCAGGAAGAACATGTGGAAGGCAGGCAGGGACGACCAGAGGTAGCACCAACAGTTTTCAGTAGAAACAAGGGGGCAGAGCAGCCCCTAATATATTGACCAACAATAGATTGACCAAAAAGGAGAACAGAACTTTGGTACAGCAAATGAGGAGACACAGGTGTGACTATAGGCCAGGTAAAAAGAAACTGAAGAGGAAGGGCAAGGTGGTGAATGGAAGAAGAGTGGAGATTCGGGAGAATCCTGACACCTATTGTACCATGTACACACTCTCCGTTCTTATTGTGTTGTTTACTTCTTCAGTCTCCATGAAGACTGTGTACCATGTACACACTCCCCCTTCTTTACTTTTTCAGTCTTCTTGAATTGACCCTCCCACTGAGGAGTGCGATCCTTCCGTGGTTGAAGACCACTACCTCAGTCTCCCAATCCAGAGGCACTGTCCTTGATATCCACGTGGTCTTGCAAAGGCGTGTCAGCCAGGACAGACCGTCACCATCCAGAACCTTTAGAATCCCTGAAATGTTGCTTCCATGGAGCTTTTTTACCACCTCGGCACCAGAGACTTCCCATCCCAGATTCCAAGAACTCTACTAGGGCTCAGAAGAGGTGTTGGTGGAGTTGAGGAGGTCTTTGAAGTACTTCCTCCACAGACCCACAACATCCCTGGTCAAAGTACGTAGCTCCTCCTTCCCACTGTAAACGATGTTGATGTTGCACTGCTTCCCTCTTCTAGGCCGCCAGATGGTCAACTAGAATTTGTTTCAGATCACCTAAAAGTCATTCTCCATAATCTCTGAACTCCTCCCAAGCCCGGGCCTTTGCCTCAGTGATTGCCAAAGCTGCGTCCTGCTTTGCCCATCAATACCTGTCAGCTGCCTTAGGAGTCTCACAGGCCAAAAAGACCTATAAAGACTCTTTTATCATGGCATCCTTCTCCCAGCTTGTGTGTCAAAGTGAGCCCAACCATACGTATCTAGTGAGAAAATCTCAACCTTCTGCACCAGCATTATTCTTTCCTCCATGTCCTCAGGCCTAGCCGAGGGTCAGAGTCCAAAGGCGTTCCCATGTCAGCTCCTTCACTAAACCCTTGCCGCCCCTCCTACGGGTGGGGAGTCCAGCTGAAGGGGGACTTATGTTCCTCCTTATTCGCGCTGTGCCCAGCCATGTCTCATTGGAAAAGTCCTGACACCAAGAGCTCACTCAAGGGCCTAGGCAAGGAAAACATGATGCCTGTGGTTCTCATCCTCATAAGATTGTGGCACCTCACCTAGGATCCTAGGAACCTACTAGAACCAAGACAACATAGCTTCTAGGATCCCAGAAGCACCCAGCACATAAAGATGAAGAGTCACTTCAGGAGGTTACTTTACTAATTAGATGTATGGACTATGAAGTTGAATGAAAACCCGCCTCCACACTCTATCTTCTGAGTTTAGAGGCCTTCTAGTAACTATGAAGCTAAGTCTGAGTCCACTCTGCCTGTTTTATGAAGAACCGATGTGTGTAGACATGTTTGGGAGGGTTTGGGATAATAACTACCTGGAATCCTGGAAGGACTGTGGTCTGAGAAGAATGTGGAAGAAACCGCCCAAGAAGTATTATTGTCTATACCCTGGTTGCCATGGCAGTCATGCCTAAGTTTATCCACTGTCACCTTAGTTTACTATATTTGTTCTTTTGAACAAATATAGTAAGTATGACCATTAAAACCTGTGATATCAATTTAACCAGTAATATTTGTATAATATTACTTGCATAATTGGCAAAATCCATATAAACAGCATAATCATTGCACCAATATACCTAAAAAACCAGCATAATTAGCATAATTATTATGACCGGTATAATTTGTATAATCAATTTAACTAGTACAACCAGTGACACCCAAATAATTAGTGTATTCAGTAAAACCAGCCAATCAACTATGACCAGTAAAATGAGTTTTATTTACGTATAAAAAATATGTTTTAGTGAATTTGAAGCTGTATTTCTTCAAATTCCATTTACACTGTGCTGTGCACACACCTTGGAGGTTTTGAATGTTAAATCCTGAATGAATGTGTTCATACTTTTTCATATTTCTGAGCCACAAAAAGGTATAATGTCTATATTTATAAATGTAATGGGATAATAATTATCACCCAAAAAAAGTTGTTATTTTATGTCTGTGGTTCCCGGACAGTTGTCACAAAACGAGCTTGAAATTTCCCACAGTAAAATAACCAATTCATAAACATTCGTTTATTGATCTTCTACACTGTTGATCCTTTTTAGGGCATTCAGGACATAAAGGTGAGAGGTGTGGTACACCATAGTCTGGCCTGGTCTAGGTACATAGCCTGGCATGTACCGTAGGTGTAAGTACATGAACCCATACCGGGCCATACTGGCCCGGTATGGGTTCATAATCTGATTCCTCACATTTCCAGTAAATTCTGGATGGATTTTTTGCTCCTTTATGAAACACCTGCAGACTTCCTACACTTCTTTCCTTCAGGAAAATGATTTAACAACTGTTCTAAATGAAATTTTCTGGACGTTTTTTTTTTTTTTTTATCTTTTTGTGTCTGTTAAAACACATCTACAAAACAAATACAATTTCTTTTCCTTTTAATGGGCAAACTTACACAATCATCAAGGGATCAGATACTCTTTTTTTTTTTTTTTAACGTACATGAACTCAGTTGAAAGGAGATTAAAAGTAGTGAGATGGTGTTGGAGAGAACAGCATGTCTGATGAGAGAACCAGTTTTATGTATAAAGACTCACCAAATTCCTAAAGACACCAGGTCTGTGGTGGATCCCACCATGCTGTGGTGACTGAAGGACGTCACCTATCACAAAACTCCAAGTTTGCTGGACATGATAGACCATTGCAGGCAGGAGGGCTGCTCAATTTGTTTTTATGTGTTCCCAATTTGGTCTCAGGAACCGTGTAAATCAGCAGGAGGTCCAGTCCAGCAGAGAGTTCAACCTGGCGCTTGGTCTGAAGTTCAGCTGAAGGTCCAACTGGAGGTCGAACCGGAGATCCAGCTAGAGGACCTCTGGAGTCCTTCGACAGAACATGGAGATCTTTGTTTTGTTTCTGGCTCTTCTCCAGTTTCTCAGCATCTCAGCAGGTGATGTACAACAATGACTGGTTGTTTAAATGCTCTGGGTTTAGTTCTTCTTGCTTTTAAATCTCCATCTCAGCAAAAAGGTTAAATTTTATTACCAAAAGAGACGGTCTCACACACTTAGAGACATGCAGGAACACAAACCGTATTCTGATAGAGACAGTCTCACACACTTAGAGACATGCAGGAACACAGAATGTAATATTATAGAGACAGTCTCACACACTTTAAGAGACTTAGTACAGTATTACACTCCATGTTATTTTTTCTTTTATTTTTTTCAAAAGCAAGTAGATACGTGCAAAAACTACTGCCTTCCAGTAGAACTGGGTGAAGGTGTTCATAATCACACAGCATTCTGCTGTGATGGTGCCTTTGCAGTGGATTTGGGGTGGCAGCTATGGAGCCATTTTAGAAAGAGAGCCATCTAATAACCATGCCTTTGATCCCTGACCATATTCTGTGAGTAGATGCAGTACGTCTTTCTAATAAAGGTTCTATATAATCTGTGTGGACCTTTAGAATATTTACTAATGAACATCTTGAACCATTTTCCTCACATTTCAGAATCAGAAAGACTTTTATTGTCATGGTCAGTGAACAAGATTCAGAGACCAGGAACTTAATGACTAATGTGCAAAAATAAACATGTAATAACATAAGTCATTTTAATTTCTGCATAAGTAATTTTAGTGAGGATTCTAGCTTGACAGCAAGAAGGTCCGGGTCTCCGTGTGCTGGTCTTTCAGTGTGGAGTTTGCATGTTCATCCCATGTAAACATGTACTGTACGTTAGTATGATTGGGAGATTTCTGTGAACAGCTGTTTTATCGATCAGTCTTTAAATATAACTGATCTGGTTTGTGTGGTACAGCATGTCCGGATGAAGAGGCGGGACTTCAGCCTTGGGCACACGATCACAGTGAACATCTACATGTAACCATTGGATACGGCCAGAAAGTCCTCCTCACATCTTCAGCGACTGTACGCTCCATCGAGATCCTGAATGGGGGTACGTGGTCTTATAAAAACGAGGTGGACAAGAATAGAGTAGACCAAAGAAAATCAGGCAGGAATATGTTTTGACATGAGAAGTCTGGGAGAACTAGAGAAAGAAGGAGGCAAAGCACACGTTTAACATATGGAAAGGAAAACCTCCTCCTGTATCCAAATAAAAGGTTTGGAAAAGTGGTAGTTAAACTAATAAGTATACATTATTGATGTGCAGGTAAATTGGTGATTGCTGACACTGAGGAACCCATCCTGTTACGGACCAAAAGCATCCTGGTTGGAAACAACGGAGAGCTGCACATTGGCAGTCCGGACTGCCCATACAGAGGCAATCTGACCATCTCTCTATTTGGCAGGTCTGTGTGTGAGTGTGCTATTATGGGAAAGTCCTTTCTCACATCAGTTTTGTCAGGAACGTATTGATGTTTAAGCAGGTTTATTGTTGTTTGAAAAAACTTGCGTCCATGCATGAGTGTGTGTGAATGTTTGTCTCTATCTGTACCCTCGCTACAAATTGTCGGCCTTTGCAGAATGTACTCTGCCCCTTACCTTTGATCAGCTGGGATAGACTAGGACCAACCCGACCGTACAAGGGTTAAGTTGTTCAGAAGATGAATAAATAATAAAATCTTTCAACATGTCATAAAAAAAACAAAACAAGCATTACTTTCCTCCATGGAGGCAAAATCTACTGAACAAAATGCTGAACGACGTCGTTTTGTCTGCTACGGGTAACGTGGCTCATTTTAACTCTACAGTTAGCAAAAATAAAAATACTTTTTTCCCAAACATTTCCAGTAAAGCTTTAATACATTTTAAAATGATACACACTGGGGATGCAATCAGAAAGAGAGTAAAATGAAGAGTGAACCGGACTGGTTATGTTAAGTTTTCTACAATATTTCCATTCTGTTCCATCATCTTCCGCTTATCCGGAGGTGGGTTGCAGCGGCAACAGCCTCAGACGGAAAGCCCAGGCTTCTCACACTCCAGCTACATCCTCCAGCTCACCTGGAAGGATCGTTCCCTGTCCAGCTGTGAGACATAGTCTCTCCAGCGGGTCCGGGGTCTGCCTCTTGGTCACTGGAACGTGCCCGAAACACCTCACCAGAGAGGCGCTCAAGAGTTATCCTGATCAGATGCCCGAACCATCCCATCTGGCTTCTCTCGACCTGGAGGAGGAGTGGCTCGAAACCGAGCTCCTCCCGGATGGCAGAGCTCCTCACCCGACCTCTGAGTGAGAGCCCAGCCACCCTGCGGAGGAAGCTCATTTCGACTGCTTGTATCTGCGATCTCATTCTTTCGGTCACCACCCACAGCTGGTTACCATGGTGAGGGTAGGAACGTAGATCCTGGTTACCATGGTGAGGGTAGGAACATAGATCCTGGTTACCATGGTGAGGGTAGGAACATAGATCCTGGTTACCATGGTGAGGGTTGGAACGTAGATCAACTTGTAAATCCAAAGCTTTTTGGCTCAGTTCTCTCTTTACCACGACGGACCGATGCAGCGTCCTAGTTATTGCTGATGCCGCACCGATCCGCCTGTCGATCTCCCGCTCCATCCTTCCCCCACTCGTGAACAAGACCCCGAGATACTTAAACTCCTCCACTTGGGGCAGGACCCTGTCCCTGACCCGCAGGGGGCATTCCACCCCTTTCCAGGCGAGGACCATGGTCTCGGATTTGGAGGCGCTGATTCCCATCCCGGCCGCTTCACACTCTGCAGCAAATCGATCCAGTGAGAGCTGGAGATCACGGTCCGATGAAGCCAACAGGACCACATCATTCGCAAAAAGCTGAGATCCGATCCTGAGGTCACCAAACCGGATCCCTCCAACGCCTCGGCTGCGCGTAGATATTCTGTCCATAAAGGTAAAGAACAGAATCGGTGACAAAGGGCCGCCCTGGTGGAGTCCAGCTCTCACTGGAATTTGAATTTCTACAATTTTGATACATTCAATGTATCAATATTGAATGTGTGTATTGAATGTATTGAATGTATTGAATGTATGTTCAGAACAGTTCTTCTTCTGAACTGTTTATACCTGTTGGGGTCGTGGAGTTCGTTAGTGCCTATCCCGGGTAGTTGCAGTCAAGTGGGGTGCTACCCCTCAAACAGGTCGGCAGTCTGTTGAGGGGCAAATTTTATTCGTTTTATACAAAACAATTCATTGTACTGTATTTTCTGAATCTGTGATCAGGCTGGATGATGGAGATGAGGAACACAGCTACTTTGGCAAGAAGTTCCTGGGCGTGGCATCAGGTGGAACCTTGGAGATCCACGGGCAGAAAAAGCTCTCCTGGACCTTGCTTAACAAGACGCTGCATCCCGCTCAGACACCCCAGGCCACATACCACTTCCAGCGAGGGTGGGGGTACCGAGGAATCATTGTTCACCTCATCCATGCCCACACCGGGGCTGTGCTGCAAACCAATAGGTGAGAAGCCACGCCTGCCTACTGACACCCAAATCCAACCTACTGGGGAGGAACCGCGCCCGCCTAATGTCACAGTATGTGCTCTCCTGCAGGTTTGATACCTACCGTAGCAAGAACGAGAGCTGGCGCCTTGCCAAGTACTTGGACGGCGTGGGGGTGGGGCTAATCCTTGCTATGGTGGTCAATGATGAAGCTTCCAAGAACCTGGAGGAAAGTGCCAGACAAAGACTGGTTCGTCTTGGCAGCACCCACATTGACAGCCTGGGCTTCAGGTGGGACTGTTCTTGTCTAAAACTTGTTCATTCTAATCCTATTGCATTCTAATCCTGGTCGGTCTGAGCAGCACCCACATCAACAACCTGGTCGAAGCCTGTCCAGTCTAACCAGGCCAGAAAGTCCCTGTCCAAATCTGGTTTGTTCAAATCCTGGTTTTGGTCTGAACAACTTTTTTTTTTTATCTAGTTAGTGTATTGGTCTGTAACTGGTCCACACAGAGCTAATGAGATTCTTGTTCTTCCTGATCAGAATTGCGAGGACAGTTTGCTTCCCACTGAAAATAAAAAAGAATCTCCAGTGGCGTCTGAGTGTCTCTGTGGTTTCAGAGGAGAACAGTTTCTGAAGCATTCCTCTGTAGAGTCCTGGCTTGTGGTTTCAGAGGACAGTTGTGCGTACGCCCAAATTTGAGCGTGCGCTGACTTCTTGAGCAATCTTTAAAGCAGTTGGAGTGGGTAGAGTGGGTAGATTTTAGCGTTAACTCAAAGCCAAATCAGAAGCTGCTGTGTGACCATTAAGACGAGGGGAAAAGAGGAGACTTGTGGACAGAAGCTGAGGTGAGGACAGTGAAATGAAGCATTTGAAGCAGTGAGGAAACAAGTAAAAAGCACATGTAAATGTCTGACAGTCTAGAATCATGCAAAAGAAAATTGAACCACATCATAAATACTAATGTCAATCATCACATTAAACTCATTTTGAAACCATGTGCTGTTGTGCCCCCTCATCTTTGCAAAATTTCTCATCCTACACGTTGAGATATTTAATAATATTAGCTTGAATTGCATAAAGAAAGCAATGTTTGTTTTCAGAGATCCTGAGTTTGCGTGCTATTGGTTTTGTGAGCTTAGTAAAAACTGCCAGCTCGGCCAAATCTTTGTAAATGTGGTCCTTTTTCTTGGTGGTTACACAGTAAGCACTGATGTGCCACCGTGAGAAACCAGAGCTGATATTTGAGTAGAAACATTTAAAGCATAAAACCCAGTTTGTCCATCTCATTTTAGAGATTCATGGACCTTCATTGTGAAGAAAGGAGACTCTACTTTAGTGGTGGAGGATCATGCTGCTTATCAAGGTACGGGTCCAGTACAAACCCTGTTACAATACATTAAAATGTGTTTTTTTTTAACTAAATATTTGTTTGTTTGCATTTATTGGAAACTAAATGTCTGTGGTATTTTGATTGTGAAAAGGGGCAGTTTTTACAATCAAACTGGTCGGACAGACCAGCAGTAAAAACAGTTCTTAAAAGTTTTTACCGTATTTTCCGCACTACAAGGCGCACCTAAAAACCTTATATTTTCTCTAAAGTCCACGGTGCGCCTTTTAACCCGGAGCGCCTTATATATGGATTAATATTGAGCTACAACAGGTGTCGCAACTGCAGTAAGCAGCCGCCGACTCCATTCCCCCCCGTAGAAGAAGTAGTGCGCGGTGCATGCTGGGATACATGAAAGGGCGTCTCATGTCCATTTGTGTGTTTGTGTAAAGACCCGGAAATGGCTCCTACCAAGAGACACTGTTACGCCGCAGAGTTTAAACTCAAGGCGATCGGTCACGCATGGAACACGGGAACAGAGCCACAGCCAGAGGTGAGATCGGACCTAAAAAAATCCAGCCCGACCCGAGCCCGCGGTATATTTTATAAATATGTAATTTATGAAAATTTATAAATTGGAACATTTTCAAGAACACGCTTTTTTAATTAAAAAAAAAAAAAATCACACTATCGGACCCCTAACACACTTGTCTGTGATGTCCTGCTTAACGCAAAGAGGAGGGACGGTCTTTGAAACAAATGATAAAATAGATCTTTAACGATCATCACTTTTACCAGTCCAGCTGTTTAAATGCCCGCTCAGCGTCGAGGTGCCAGTCTTTTTTGGTGTCGTATGAAAGCAATTTAGTTTATTCTTAACTTCTTACTCCTTCATATCGGGGATCCTCCTTAACTTCTTGCTCCTTCATATCGGGGATCCTCCTTAACTTCTCACTCCTTCATATCGGGGATCCTCCTTAACTTCTTACCCCTTCATATCGGGGATCCTCCTTAACTTCTTACTCCTTCATATCGGGGATCCTCCTTAACTTCTCACTCCTTCATATCGGGGATCCTCCTTAACTTCTTACTCCTTCATATCGGGGATCCTCCTTAACTTCTTGCTCCTTCATATCGGGGATCCTCCTTAACTTCTCACTCCTTCATATCGGGGATCCTCCTTAACTTCTTACTCCTTCATATCGGGGATCCTCCTTAACTTCTCACTCCTTCATATCGGGGATCCTCCTTAACTTCTTACTCCTTCATATCGGGGATACCAGTTCAAAATAAATAAAATAAAGACGTGCGCAGGAGAGGATTACCAAATTAAGAGGAGGCGTTCACGTGCGCAGAGGATGAGCTGGCTCTGAGGATCCTGTTTAGTAGTTAAACATTACTTCTCCGTTTGATCCAAATTATTAATTTTATAACAAGTATTCCTTAGTTTAGTACACACACATTGTTTTAGTTTACATTTTATAAACATACAGTATATTTATTAAAAAAAAAAAAAAGTCAGCGATAGAGAAGCCCGACCCGACGTAATGATTGACATTTTTAGACCCGACCCGAATTTTGGGTCGGGCTTAAGATCTTACCTCTGGCCGCAGCGACAGAGTTTAACATCAATGAATCAATGATGAGGAAGTGGAGGAAGCAAGAGGATGCGCTGCGCCAAGTAAACAAGACTAAGCAGAGTTTCCTCGGAACAAAGCGAGATGGCCACAGTTAGAGGACAAAGATGAACAGCCTTTACTGCAGCGCCTTATAGTGCGGTGCGCCTTATATATGGAAAAAGTTTTAAAAATAGTCATTTATTGAAGGTGCGCCTTATAGGGCGGAAAACACGGTGCTTCTTTCTGCTCCCTTTTATTTGTGAAATGTGTAGATTATTTTATGTACATTTATATATTTATTTTCTTGAATGAAATTAAAATTCTAAAAGTAATTGATTAAATAATTCTGAAAACAGTGTTCAGATCCAATTGATGTTTTTTGTTCTGCGTCTGTCTTTTTAAAAGTAACAGGTGCTTCGTCGAGGGCGCACAGCAAAGCCATCTTCAGCAACCGTTTTGGAGAAGCCTTCACCATCACCACCACCAGCCAGTGGCTCCAAGGTAGGTCTACCTGGTCACCATATTCACCATACCTGATCTCAGTATGGAGGATGTTTACTGGTTTATCTCCAGAGGCGGAGTGGTCAGACTGGTTTGATCGTGATGATGAAAGAGGATCAGGAGACTGGGAGACTCTGGCAGACCTGCTAAGAACCTTTCCGAAGAAGATCTGCAGCCAACCGCTGGACATAGAGGTACCCCCCATCCTTACTGCTGGGCAGCCAAGTGGAGTTTGTGCAGGGCCGGGCTTCCTCTGCACAGCCTCCTCTCACACCGTTCATCCCAGGGTGCAGGGCATGGCCTCCTCTCATACTGTTTACTGCCACATAGGTAGAGACCCTGCAGGGCGTGCCCTCCTCTCAGACTGGAGATGTGATCCACAAAATGGACCCTCATTTTGGCTTCATCTGCCTAAACCGGGACCAGCGCCAGGGCTTATGCCACAATTACAGAGTCCGCTTCCTTTGTGGTCGTCTTGGTAAATATGCTGTAATCCATCTGTTTATCTATCTATGTGTTAAATGGGTCTGTGGTCTCTAAAAAGTCCTCCTGGTCTCTGTAGTCCAGCCACAAGCTTCTATTTCCATTCATATCCTGGTGAACAGCAGCATCCTGGATCTGGCTGATGAGCCATTAGGCTGGCATCCGGGTGACCAAGTAGTGGTGGCTAGCACAGATTTCTCTATGCACCAAGCTGAAGAGTTCACACTGATGCCTTGCCCCACATGCACCGCTAACCAGGTCAAGGTGAAAGGTAAGAAGCCCTGCGTGATTTTATAGACTTTATTTTGGCTCTTCATGTAAAGAACTGAAAGTCGATGAGCATGGGGTTCCAGCAGTCCCCAAGTGTTTCAGGATGTGTGTGTATACTTAGGAAAAACTTATGTTTGGTTCCTGATGATCCTACCCTCACCATCTGTGTGTAGGTCGTGCCAAGTTCCTCCATGTGGGGGAGCAGGTGGATGGTGTAGATATGAGGGCGGAGGTGGGCCTGCTGAACCGGAACATTCTTCTTCGTGGTGAGATGGAGAAGCAGTGTTACGGACACCAGGCCTACGACTTTTTCCCCTTCGATACTTTCGGAGGACACCTGAAGGTACAATGCCCAGGTGTTCTCTCCCTCTTCCCATTGGCCAATCAGGCATTAACTACCCATTCATCTGTGGTTCCTGGTATGTGATGGTGAGGTGTCCTATCTGGCTCCACCAGGTGTGTGGTGCCCACTATTGCTCCAGTTGGTTTGTGGTGATGTAGTGTCCCTTGTGGCTCCCCCAGGTGTGTGATGATGTGGTTCGCCCTTGCAGGTGGCAAAGGGTTTCAAGGCGGTGCATCTTTCCGGGGTGGAGCTTCAGCACATGGGGCAGCAGACCATGGGCCACTACCCAGTGCATTTCCACTTGGCAGGGGATGTGGATGAGCAAGGGGGCTACAGTCCACCCACCTCCATCAGAGACCTGTCCATCCACCACTCCTTCTCTCGCTGCGTGACCATCCACGGCACCAACGGTCTGCTAGTGGGTGACTGCCATTTCTGCCCCAGGTCCTGTGTCCGTGTGTGTTTCTCTGCCCTATGACTGCTGTTTGTGCAGGTGAGTGACGTGGTGGGCTACGACACGCTGGGCCACTGCTTCTTTACTGAGGATGGTCCAGAGGAGAGGAATACCTTCCAGCACTGCCTGGGTCTGATGGTGCGGGCAGGGACTCTGTTGCCTTCTGACCGAGACCCAACAATGTGCCGCAACATCACCAACGGGGCCTACCCCGGCTATGTGGCCAAGCCCCGGCAGGAGTGCAGGTAGTAGACTGAATACATTCCTCTTTTTCTTGTGAAGCCCATTGAGACGGACATTCTGTGATTTTGGGCAATACAAATAAAATTGAATTGAATTGAATTGAATGGATGGAACCCCTCACATTTAGTACCAGTACCCAGACCTGTTTCTTCTCCCAGTGCAACTTCGACTTTCTGGATTGCTAATCCCAATAACAACCTGATCAACTGTTCTGCTGCAGGCTCAGAGGTACGGAGCCCCTGTTTTATATCAGCCCAAATATCCCTTCACACCATCTAATCCAGTGTAAAATCTCTGCATGTGTCTGATTTAACAGGAAACTGGCTTCTGGTTCATATTCCACCATGTCCCCACGGGGCCATCGGAGGGCCTCTACCCCGCTGGTCGGACAGAGCTCACTCCTATGGGACAGTTCTCCAACAACAGAGCTCATTCCAACTTCCGGGTGGGTGAGAGGGACACAACTCGTCCTCTAATGGTTCATGGCACACTTTGTCAGCATACATGTATGAGCGCATGCACACAGTGTCACACTGTTCCCCGTCTGCTCTTCAGTTACATAACATTTTATGGATCCACCGTGAATGTTGTTACTCATTAATTTTCTAAATAATACAAATATTTTAAAATTTGCATCCTTACGCTCTCACTTTCTCTTTTTTTTTTTTATATCACTCATTTTCTCCTTTCATTAAACTCCAGTCAGCTGCATAAAATAAATCAAACTATTCACAAATAAATATTTAGAAATGTAAAGTAACCCCGGGTGAGGTTAGGCTGGAGACACAGGCCTTTCTGTGTGTCTTTTTTTCCAGTGTGTGTTTGTGGTTTTCTCTCCGGCTTCCTCCTAACCTCTAAAAACATGCATGACACGTCACTGAGAAATTACTGGTAGGAATGAGCGAGTGTGTGTGTGTGTGTGTGTGTGTGTGTGTGTGTGTGTGTGTGTGTGTGTGTGTGTGAATGGTTGTCTGTCCTCTGTATGGCCCCACGACAGACTAGTAACCTCTAGTAATTTCTAAGTGTAAGTTTGACATGTGGAGACCGTTTTCAGTTATGGACCTCTCATTTTAACAAGCTTTGGCAGCCGCACAATTTTTTGTTTAATTAAGCAATATATCAGATGAAGGAATGAAAAAGTATAAACCGATGTTACAATATATTTAAATATTTTTCCAGTGCCAAATAAGCTGCCAGACTTTTCTCAACACCTGTTTCAGCTCATTTAGGAGGATCTGGAGAAGTTTCCTGAACAGCTGTGAGACAGTCTCTCCACCAGGCCCTCAGTTTGCCACAGGATCTCCTCCCAGTGGACCGAAAACACCTCACCATCGTATCCAGATGCCCAAACAACGCTGTATGGATCCTCTCCACATGGGAGTCAATGGCTCTACTCTGAGATCCTCCTAGATGACAGGAGTCCTCAAACTTTATTTGAGGGAGAATCAGGACACCCTGCAGAGAGGAAACTCATTTCCACTGTTTAGATTTGGGAAAAATAAGAAAATATTTTAGATTTACTGTATATAGCTCTGCAAGATGGATGGATGATCAGATTGATGGATGGATGATCAGATAGATGGATGGATGATCAGATAGATGGATGGATGATCAGATAGATGGATGGATGATCAGATAGATGGATGGATGATCAGATAGATGGATGGATGATCAGAAAGATGGATGGATGATCAGATGGATGGATGATCAGAAAGATGGATGGATGATCAGATAGATAGATGGATGATCAGATAGATGGATGGATGATCAGATAGATGGATGGTCAGATGGATGGATGGATGGATGATCAGATGGATGGATGGATGCTCAGATAGATGGATGGATGATCAGATAGATGGATGGATGATCAGAAAGATGGATGGATGATCAGATGGATGGATGATCAGAAAGATGGATGGATGATCAGATAGATAGATGGATGATCAGATAGATGGATGGATGATCAGATAGATGGATGGTCAGATGGATGGATGGATGGATGATCAGATGGATGGATGGATGCTCAGATAGATGGATGGATGATCAGATAGATGGATGATCAGATAGATGGATGGTCAGATGGATGGATGGATGGATGGATGATCAGATAGATGGATGGATGATCAGATGGATGGATGGATGATCAGATGGATGGATGGATGGTTAGATAGATGGATGGATGATCAGATAGATGGATGGATGATCAGATAGATGGATGGATGATCAGATAGATGGATGGATGATCAGATAGATGGATGGTCAGATAGATGGATGGATGATCAGATAGATGGATGGTCAGATAGATGGATGGATGATCAGATAGATGGATGGATGATCAGATAGATGGATGGATGATCAGATAGATGGATGGATGATCAGATAGATGAATGGATGATCAGATAGATGGATGGATGATCAGATAGATGGATGGTCAGATAGATGGATGGATGATCAGATAGATGGATGGATGATCAGATAGATGGATGGATGATCAGATAGATGGATGGATGATCAGATGGATGGATGATCAGATAGATGGATGGATGATCAGATAGATGGATGGATGATCAGATGCATGGATGGATGATCAGATAAATGGATGGATGATCAGATGGATGGATGGATGATCAGATAAATGGATGATCAGATAGATGGATGGATGATCAGATAGATCGATGGTCAGATGGATGGATGGATGATCAGATGAATGGATGGATGATCAGATAGATGATCAGACAGATGGATGGTTAGATAGATGGATGGATGATCAGATAGATGGATGATCAGATAGATGGATGGATGATCAGATAGATGGATGGTCAGATGGATGGATGGATGGATGATCAGATAGATGGATGGATGATCAGATAGATGGATGGTCAGATGGATGGATGGATGGATGATCAGATAGATGGATGGATGATCAGATAGATGGATGGATGATCAGATGGATGGATGGATGATCAGATGGATGGATGGATGGTTAGATAGATGGATGGATGGTCAGATGGATGGATGGATGGTTAGATAGATGGATGGATGGTCAGATGGATATAAATGACTTTCATCTTGTGTTCCAGGCTGGGATGATCCTGGATAACGGAGTGAAGACGACGCCGGCAACTGATAAAGATAAAAGGCCGTTCTTGTCGCTGATTGGAGCCCGGTTAGTAACTGGTTTTGATGGTCTGGAGGTGTCTGTACTGGTTCTGATGGTTCATCAGAGCTTGAACGGTAGGTCTCTGTTCTAGTTCTAACAATCTGGTTCTCCTCTTGACATGTTCTCCAGGTACGGTCCACACCAGGACGCAGACTCCCAGAAACCACGAGTTCCTGCCCTCATCCACCACCTGGTGTCATTCAAGAACCAGGACCATGGCGCCTGGCTGAGAGGGGGCGATGTGTGGCTGGATGCCTGCCAGTGAGTTCCAGAACAAAAGGATTTACTTACCTGAAAAGTGGACTTGAATTACAACCAAGAGGAAGAGCCGAAGGAGAACCAGTGAAGGGTAGCAGAGACCGGCACCAGGGTCTAAGGCCATCCAAAGTCCGATTGGGATGCAGTGGGAGATAAACTGGGAACTGTTTTCCGTTAAGACTTGTAGCTCATATTTTTTTTTATTTCACAGATTTGCTGATAATGGAGTCGGGTTAACTCTGGCGAGGTAAGAGCACAAATTCTGCAAACAGTTCTAAATGTGCAAATAGCTGTGTTAGAACCGTTAGATGGGTCATCATAGAGTCCCGTTAACCCGAATGTCCCGTTAACTCTCTTAGCTTCGCTAGATTTAGTTATGCTGGTTTTATTTCCTTTATTAACTTTTAGATATTCCTACCAGCTTTGTCACCACTGGTAGCGTTTTCAGAAACGTTTGCACCTGTTGGCAGTCTTAGTTTAATTTTCTCTAGTTAACTTCTGGGAGGAAGTTTTCTCTTAATGTGCTCGTTAGCTTTGTCAGCTATAACTGTCTCGTTAGCCAGTTTTATATATATATACTGTATATATAATGTGTATATATATATATATATATATACATTATATATATATATATATATATATACTATATAATGGTGATTGTCCCAGTTAAGATGCCCACAGCAGCTTTAACTCCAGTTTTCTTGAAAATGAATCTGTGATTCCAGCGGTGGAACATTTCCAGATGATGATGGGTCGCACCAGCAGGTCAGAAACTCTCTGTTTGTGGGAGAAAGTGAAAACCGGGGAACACCTGTTACACACAAGCAGGTCTCGGGTCCAGGAGGGTCGGATTGGACTAGCAGAACTCTCCCTCGGGGTCTGTGAGTACACACACAGTGCCAGGATGTACACCTGGCTGCCGGAGTACGAAATACACACATTATCATAATGTTTTCTGTATATAAACATAAAAAATAAGAGAAACCCCAGTAACGCGTGCTGATGCGGGACACACCACAGCACAGCCTAAAAGTTATTAAAAAACATTTTGAGAAAGATAATTATACGTGGGCTCAGAAACACTTCATTGAAAACACATTTGAATTTTTAATAAACCTTTCACACCTGTTTGCTCACGCATCAGAAACATTTAATAATTTGATGTTTTATATCTTTTTACTTTTTCTGGGGTGAGATTAGTGATTCTAAATGGACTAATGGATGAATGAAAGGATGACATTTGAATTTATTTTCAGAATATTTGCCCATTCCTGTCAAACCGTTGAGCTTTAAAAAACATAAAAAATAAACAAGAAAGACCTTTTCATGCCTCCCAGTCTTAAGCAGTCACTTCCTGAACAAAAGACCTCTATTTTGGTCACTTTTCTTTTTTTTTTTAGATTTCGGTTAGAAATGTTTGAGTTGTAGAATATTGGCTTAGAAATTTTCCCTGAGCACCTCCTTCACATGATGTGCCAAGTAAAGTTGGTCAAGCTCTAGCCAACTTTAACGTGAGCTGAATTCATGTCTTTGTTTCTTGTTTAGTCTGGACTCATTCAAACATCTTTCCAAAACAGGACGTTAAAAAAAATACTATAATTCTGTGTGACCTCGTTCTTCAGTCCTTTTTTAAGACTGAGAATTGTTTTGTTTTTATTGGTCTGTAATATTCTCAGCAGAGCCTTTTATTTTCTAGGTGGCACTACAGTAGCATTGTGCTGTCTAGGTGTAATAATACAGCACAGTTAAGATGATCATCCTAAATGTTATAAAGTCTTCCTGCTAATATTATAAAAGACTAGAAGGTAGACCTGATCCTGGTAGAACCTGCAAAGACCAGGAAGTAGAATCTGCAGAGACGTGACTCTCTGGACCGGGGAGTAGACTTGTCCGTCAGCCTGGGTTTCTTTCCCACAGGGATTTTCCAATACGTGGCGTGCAGATCTATGACGGGCCAATCAGTGTACAGAACTGCACCTTCAGGAAGTATGCGGCTCTGGACGGACGCCACTCCAGCGCCTTCGGGTTTCGGCTCAACAACTCGTGGCAGAGCTGTCCGAACAACAACGTGACGGACATCACCTTCGACCACGTTCCGGTGAGCAGCTCAGCAAGTAGACGGAAAAACCTTCACCTGTTACACACAGACAGTTCCAAACACACAGAATTACAGTGTTACACACACGGTTTCACAAACACAGAGCTACAGTGTTGCACACACTCAGTGCCGCACACAGAGTTTGTGTTACACACAGACAGTTACACACACATAGAATCACACAAAGCGTTACAATTTTACGCACACACAGTTGAGGTGTTCTGGTTCCACACAGATCACATCCCGGGTGTTCTTCGGGGAGGCCGGCCCCTGGTTCAGCACCATGCAGATGGATGGAGATAAGACCACCATCTTCCATGATGTGGATGGGACAGTCAGCGGGTACCCTGGAATCTTCCTGGTCCGACATGACAATTGGTTGCTCCGCCACCCTGACTGTATCGATGTGCCCGACTGGAGAGCGGCCATCTGCAGCGGGCGCTACGCCCAGGTAGGACACTCTCTCTGTAGGACTCTGCAGAACAACCTCTGTTTAGATTATATAGAGAAATGTTTTTGCAGACAGACAGACAGAAAGACACACACACACAGACAGACACACAGAAAGACACACAGACAGACAAACAGACAGACAAACAGCTGTTTCTGTAGATTATTCTGTAGTTTGTTAAATCCACATCTCTGTTCACACTTGAGTACTCTGTAGTTTGTTAGGTCCACATCTCTGTTCACACTTGAGTACTCTGTAGTTTGTTAGGTCCACATCTCTGTTCACACTTGAGTACTCTGTAGTTTGGTAGGTCCTCATCTCTGTTCACACTTGAGTACTCTGTAATTTGGTAGGTCCTCATCTCTGTTCACACTTGAGTACTCTGTTGTTTGGTAGGTCCTCATCTCTGTTCACACTTGAGTACTCTGTAGTTTGTTAAATCCTCATCTCTGTTCACACTTGAGTACTCTGTAGTTTGGTAGGTCCTCATCTCTGTTCACACCTCATGCTGCAGATTATAAAACAATCTTCCATGTGATGGGTTCTGCTGATGTGTCCAGATCTACATCCAGACTCAGAAACCGTCCAGCTCCAACATGCTCATCGTGAGGGACGAGTATCCCCAGCATCCTCTGACTCTAGAGGGCGCTTTGGGTAAAAAGAAGCACTACCAGCAGTACCAGCCTGTCGTCATGCTGGGAAAGAGTTACACAGTGCACTGGGACCAGGTGGCACCAGAGGAACTGACCATCTGGATGATCAACTTCAATCGGTTAGTCACACACACAGACACACACACACACACACACACACTCCATTCTTTTCTGTGCCCATAGAAATGACTGGGTGAGTTTGGGGTTGTGTTACCCCTCTGGGACGACCTTCTCCATCATCTCTGATCTGCACAACCGCCTCTCTAAGAAGACTAGGAAGACCGGGGAATTCATCAGAACCACCCACATGGAAAAGATCAAACACACACACCCAGGAAGAGGATATTACTACTGGGAGGAGGAGACTGGGTTAGTAATAATAATAAAGCATTTTATTTGTTATGCACTTTACTTTACAAACAATCCTAACGCACACACACACACATACCTGGAGACGCCCTTGGTTTTCAACACTACTTTGTGGCTCGACGCCAGAAAAACAGACTCAGATTTGGTTTGAGACGATGAAGGACTAGAATGTATTTCTTTCATTAAAAAGGTTCAATTGGGTTAAGAACGACACCCTCGAGGCTGTTAACAGGGAGGACATTGAGGAACTCCAAGTGTCTCGGTGCATGCAGGGACTTTAAACAGGTAATGCTAGAGGGTTAGATGGTAGACGTATCGGGAGTCCAGATGGAAATGTAGTGTGACTAGAACCATGGGAGCTCTCGTCTCCGGTCCAGCCCTAAGACGAGCCCTAAGACTGCAGTCACCCGGTGATTGCAATCGGGTTTCTCAGAAACCGTTTTTTTAGGTGTTTTATCTGCGTCCAGCCCGTTGCATTATTTTAGTGAGTGTGTATGTGTGCCTGTGTACATGTATGAGAGTGTGTGATCTGAGTGTATTTGTACATATATAGATGTGTGTGCATGAGTAGGTGGGTTATTTATTTGTGAGTGGGGACTCTTTAATTTTTTTTAAAAATATAATTTATGAATCCCTTACTGGTAAATTTGTGTACCGCATTGCACCGCAGCAGGCTGCCATCTATAACGGCGCCGGTCCAAGGACCCTAGACGTGAACTCAGTGGGATGCGAACTCGCAAACTTCCGGTTAACTTCCAGTTTGTTTTTGTGTTCTGGGGTTTTTAACATGTTAAGCACTTTGTATAACATGTTTTGCATAAAAAGCGCTTTATAAATAAAGTTTGATTGATTGATTGATTGTGAGAGGAATGCTGGAGGAGGACTACTTGTTAGGAATGTTCTGGAGGTAAAACGAAGGTCAGATAGGCTGATGTGCCTGAAACTAGAAACTGTAGGTGCGATGCTGAACATTGAGGGTTTGTTGCACAGGGAGATTGTGAGATTCTGGTCAGACCTTGATGAGGTGATGCAGAGCTTTACTTCAAGTTATTATTGATGCAGACTTCATACGAGTTTCTGACTGGTCTGTTTAACGGGATCTTAGATAGTAAGAAGATAGCTGATGAATGGAGAAGTGTGCTGGTTCCCATGGAGATGTGCTTGCTGTTTTAACTGCAGATGAAGGAAAACAGATGAACGATATAATGAAGTTATGGGAAAGAGGAGTCGAAGCTAGACTAAAAACAGAAGTTCTGAGCAGCAGGATGATTTTATGCTGAAAAGCAGTTCTACTGGTGCAGGAATTGCTTGAAGGATGCTGTTCAGTGGCAGCTGGTGGTACAAAAAAACTGGGGGGGAACATTTTTCAAACACACACACACAACAAAGTATATTTTGAGATATACTCTAGATAAAAGATATCACATGCCAGTACATGAACTTTTATTTTCACATGTATATGATCCACCCAACTTGAACAGAAAACGTAACAGTCAAACATTCCTGACAGTGTGTGTCTGTTTTTGGTGACTTCTTCGTCAAGTTTCCTTATGCCAGTTCAGTAGCCTTCATCTCATCGTGCCAGGATGTTACTACGGCCAAAAACGCTTAGCTTACAGCTAAGCGTGTTGTGTAGGAGGGGGAATGAGGAGGATCCAAATGCAGGTTTAACAGTTTATTAAGTGTTGAACAAAGGAATCCACAGCAGAGAGATAACGGCTTCAGGCAGTGCTGGATGGCCAAGAGGAAGGGCTGAAGGTTCCTGTGAGGAGAATAAGAAAATTAGTCTGATATCAAAATTTGACTCAGCTTAGAGGTGGTCAGTTTACCACTAGAATCGTTGAAGACCTGACAGAGACTGTGGGTGACACCAGGTCTTTTATGGCCACCGGTAAGTCTGTGCAGCTGGGAGCAATCAGCCAATCCTCCCGTTAGAAGCCATCCAGCACCTGTGAGTTTTGGGGGAGAAAAAAAAAACAAACAAGCAGGCCTAAAAGGCCTCACACCACAAAGCGTTTAGCTATAAGCTAAATATTATAGCTACTGTAGCAAAGTGAGTGAGGCAAGTTTTATGAGGTTTTCACTTTTCAGACAAAGGCCTCATGTCACTCACTCCTGTAGATACTCACACTTTAAAATACAAATGAATGGAGAAAGAATCACATCTGACGCCACGTTTTTTTTTTCACAAATCTTAAAAACCACATACACACAAGTGAGTGCGCAAATAGGTGCGCACTCGCACCTCGTTAAAATAATATGCATTTTAACGTTATTACATTCTTATATTTTTATTGATTCATTTTTGGTGATGAGGGCAGGGAGTGCGGCGAACCTGCGCCCCACGTCACCAGGTTGCTGCTGATGCTGTTGGAGAGGTACAAGCGAAGGTCAGAGGGAAAAGGTTTCTGACAGGGTGACCAGAAAGGAAGTGTGAAGTGACAGAGAAGTATGTCAGATCGGTGCAGGACATGGATGAGGCACTCACTGATACACTCCGAGTGTTGATGCTGTGCCCCTCCACCTCCAGACTCCTGTTCCTCAAGATGAAGGCCCAGCAAGTACGCCAGCAGTTCTCCTTCTGCCCCCCCGCAGGATGTGAGAGAGTAAAGATCAAAGCTTCCATACCTACGAACAGCACCCCTAGTAACTGCCTGCAGGGTGCGTACCCACGCCACACCCAGCTGCCTATAGTGGAAGTCCCAATGCCCCCCAGGCTGCCTAACCCAGTAAGGATCCACAATCCACTGCCCTTCATGTTGTTTGGTGTCTCTGTAACATGTTTCTGTTCCAGAGTGGGGGTGAACATTTCCTGGAGGTGCAGCTAGAGTCCTTCCCTAGGAGGTTTTTCCACCTTCACCAGGACTTTGCATTCACACAGGTATGGGAAGGGAGACCACTCCCTTTTTTATTTCACTGACAGATCCGTGACACAGAGTGTCCATGGTAAACGCAACTGACTAACAGACTCATTTAAATACCATTACCTGTGTATCATCATTTGCATAATCCATAAACTGAATTGTAGAGGTGTGGTTTGGGCAGGATGGAGATCAAGGTGTTTTAGTTTAGTGTTTAGTTTTAGCTGGAATTTATGAAGATTTTTCTAAACCCTTAGTTTGCGTGATGCCAGCTGAGCTCGGGTCATAGCTTAGTGCCATCGCTTCATCCGAAGCGTATGTTTAAAGCAGTGGTGTGTGTACACATTCCACACACCACATTCACACGCCATCTTTCTTCTCTTTACGTGATCCCACTCAGATCGTTCATTGTGTAACGCACACACCGCGCCGTGTCACTCATATACTGTAGTCCACAGTGGCGTGCGGTGAGGTTCATGTCTGGGGAGGCACTGACTCCTCAAGAGTTAGATTTATAATAGTTAAAAACTGAAAAATACTTCTTATTTCAGCATTCATCCAACAGCATCCAACCACTGCTTCATATCCAATCAGCTTTCATCTTTCAATCACAAACATAAACACAGGAACAGATTTGTCTTTCTTATACCTATGGATAGGGTTTTAAAAATTCATCAATACTGTAAACAAATTAAAATAGAGAGATTTCATTTTGACCAACAGTAAAATTTTCTGTTATTTTTCAGATTTTAAGTTCTGGTGTTTTAAATCAATTTTAATAAACTTTGTCTTTTAAAATTATTTTTAAAAAGCAAACATCTTCAAGGCCAAACATGTATTTATATGATTTTTTTTTTTTCATTTTTTTTTAAACAAACAGAACCAGTTGTGTTCTTACTTTTTCTTATAAACGAAGTCCAGCCGCCAAAAGGTTTTATGACTAAATTGTAGAAAAAAAAAGTTTTATGACTAAATTGTAGAAAAAAAAAGTTTTATGACTAAATTGTAGAAGTTGTCTTTATTTTGTCTTAGTTTAAGAGTTCCTCTGTTTTAATGGAGATTTTGTAACCAGAAGAACTGACAGGTTCTTCCTCGCTAAAAAGAAAGTAGCTGCCAGTTTGCGTTCACCCCCTTGTGTGGAAGCAGAGTATGTACCTACTTCCCCTGCCGATTTTCCTCTGTACGATCAGCAGCATTAGTTTTCTTACACACACATAAAATACATTATCCCAGAAGGTTGAAGTGTTTCATAAATATTTCTGTAAAGTTCATGCTGGTGATTTGCTGAGGAACAGAAACTAACACGCATCAAGCCACCCAGTTTGTATTGAATCATGCAGTCAGAAGGGAAGCACAGCTCGTCTCTGCCTCCCTTGGGGTTTCTGACCTGGATTTGATTGGAAAAAAAAATCAAATTCAGCTATTTTTACTCACTAAAATGGCGTAAATGCATAGCCATACTATAAATGCATTTTTAACACATATCAGTGGAAAATATTACACTTTTTTTCTGTCATGATGACTGCCTCCCTACCTGCACGTCCAATAGGCCAAACGTTTTACACCTGCTAAATGGGAGGTGTGGTCGATTTAGGAAACTCAGTTCAGCTGTTTTATTACAATTAACTGAAATTATGAATTTTATTTGTTTTTACCTCCAAAGTGTTCTTTTGGAAATTTAGTAGATAACCCTGCTCAAGAAATGTGGTCTTTGCTGTTTAAGTTTGCCTTTACTTTTTTTTATCTTGGAAATTATGGTTGTTTTACCTTAAATATTGGCCCAACCCATCTTGTGGGGCTCCGGTTAAATGTGGATAGAAATATTGGAATTCCTCGTTTGGTTTGGCTAGTCTGGCGAGATTGATGGGCTGATTGTTGTTGAATAGAAGGGACGGTGTAAACCTCGCACTGCTTGAGAGAAGAAAACACACAAACCACGAGACTTTTCAGAGGTTCATACATTTAAGAAGACCCCATGTGACATCAGTTTAACATCTTTATAAACTAGGTCTCAGCAGGTTTCTAATTGGCTGTGGCAGGTGAATGGCAGGAAGCTATACCAATCAGAGGATGGGCTGCTCCTGACCATCATTAATGGTACCAATGGGAATGTCTCGGACAGCAGAGGGTTCCGAACTTCCATCCTAAGGGGGGTACCAGCCCAGCTGGAGAACTACGTCAGAGGGCTGCCAGACTGGTACCGTAGACCCATCCTCGCATACACACAGAAACACCCCACAAAGCCCCCACCACATTGTGTGTTTCTACAGGTCCATTGTCCTGGTAACCTCTAAAGGCCGTCTGCAGTCCACAGAATCCTGGACAAGAATCCTGGAAAACCTGGGTGCCAACGGGATTACCAGGATAGAGGGTGAGGAGAAGGGTTAGGGAGCATATGATGGTATGTATGACACTCCCCGAGACCCCTCTCCCTTCTCACCCTGCAGGTAAAATGGTCTTCGTGGGCTTCAAAGGTCCATTCTTACCAGACTGGGTTAACCTGGACGTCAGCAAACACTGGGCGAAGATCCACCAAGTTCTGCCCATCCCAGTGGTCCATCGGAACAAGCTGTGACCCATCAGAGGAAAACCCATCCATTATCTATTCATCCACTCATCTGTCCACCCATCAATCCACTTGTCCATCAATCCATCTACCATTAATCACCTGAACGTTACATCTTCATAGACCTGTTCATTGTGACCTTCAGATCAGAATAGGCCTGACAGGATGTGGGTTTACGTCTCGAAACAAAACAAAAATCAGGGTTGCCAAATTTATTTTATACCTGACTTGCCATGCACTTTTTAACATGAGGGTTATTTGGACAGTTTTAATCTGTGAGGTGAAGTTCATTCTAAGATCAAACTAAGAAAGTATAGAGTGTATGTATGTTCAACCAGAAGAGTTCATTTACAACTAATATAATGATACATCACATTCCACAACAACACTTTCAGTTTTCTTTAGTGTCACTTTTTAAAATTATTTCTCCATTTGATCCACATTTTAAATATTTTCCTTTTCTTTAATTTAATATTGATGCCAAATGTTTTTTTTATTGTTTTATAAATTGTATAAAATTGAGAAAACAATGTTGTAAATGTCTGAAAGCTTCTGAGTTCAATATTTAGATGTATGATGGTTGGTATCTCCACATTACGGTTATATAAGTGTTCTAAAATAGAATTGGTAAATAGTGCCATCTCTTCCTTTTAGAACTCACACGTGTTCTGTTTCACTGCAGCTATCCTTCATTCCTGTCTTTTCAAGAACAAACCTCCACCTTTTTAAACAAACAAGCCACCATCAGCTTGTACTTCACTACACATCAGTCATTCCCACCTCCTCCTCCTCCTCTGTCACACCTCAGCACTGTCTTACTGTGCTTCTCCATGTCCTGCACTGCTCTAACATACTACTCTGTCTCTCCAGACTTCCTCTCTTTGGGGAAACGAGGAATACTATTAAAAAGTACAATATGATCTGTTGTTCAGTAACATGTATATAATCTTACTTACCAGAAATAACTGTCTTAAACTTTCTCCCTCTGACCTTCCCTGTACTTCTGCCAGTTTCTTCAAAGCAAATACAGCATTTATTACATGAAACTATCCTGCTGCTCAGAAATCCTTCGTTCTATTCTACAGTTAGTCTAGCTTCGACTCCTCTTTCCCACAACTTTATCGAATGGTTCATCAATTTTATTCCTCTGCAGTTGCCACAGCAACACACATCTCGATGGGGACCACAACACTTCTCACTATCTAGTTAAAAAAAGCCAATCAGAAAAGTGATCATCACGATAGAGTGTTTCTACTCATCCTCTTCGTCGACCTCCCGCTCCACAACAGTAAACTCTTCCACTCTTTCCATCTTCTCATCAAATTACTGGCACTCGTCCTTTCCTCTCTGTTATCATTCAGACCTGCTACAGGCCCTGAACATCTCTCTTACGATCTGTACAGATTCATTTTTCTCTTTGCTGTCCAAGCTAGCATAGTGTCAATGTAGACCACTTTGGTCTTTGCCACCTCTGCTTTCACCTTGCACTGAACATATTGTAATAACAGTCCAATAAAAACATAAACTGACTGTGTGCACGTGGATACATCTTGAACAGCTTACAGTGGTTAGAAACTATTAACTCTATTTGAACAGGTTAGAGTATTTATTGGTTTGAAGCTGTGGATTAATTTCCCTCAATATATGTCAGTCAGATTAAATTTGTTCAGAGATTATAAGAAGCAGGATCACATGATTATTCAGATACAATCATTTTAGAAAAACCATTTATTCAAGTGAAAAGTTGAAAAAAAAATACTGCTCCAAATCAAAAGCAAACAGTTCTCTGGTCCGGTTCTCAGTGTTTGTAATGATTCCAGCCATCATAGCTCTTTTTTTACATGAGACGACCTGTTGCTGTCCTGTTTCTTTGCAGCCTTGCCTGGAAACACCTGTCCCTCCACAGTGACTTCTAGGCAGCGGTCCTGGGCCACCAGGAAGTCTTTAACCTCCCAGGCCAGGCTGCCGTCCCGCAGCATGAAGATAACCCTGTTAGAACCAACCACAAACCTGCAGACAGAAAGGAAAAGAATGCAGGTTACTGTGGCAACGTAGCATCACCTTAAGTACAAAAAATGCATCGGCTCTCATTTAGCAGGCTGGGTTATTACCAGCTTTGATGTCCTAGTTAAAGTTTAGCAGCTTGTTAGAGAACTGGTTAATACCTCTGGATGTCATAGTTAGAGTTTAACTACTAGTTATCAGAATGAGAAATACCGTATTTTTTTTATTATTAGTTGCACCGGCCCAAAAAAAAAAAAAAATAGATATAAAGAAGAAAAAAACATACAAGTTGCACTGCAGTATAAGTTGCATTTTTGGGGAAATTTAAGAGGCGTTACGTCAGGAGTGTTCAACCTTTTTTGTCACAAAATCTACGTTTTAAATATCAAACCTCCTGAGATCTACCAGTCCAGTGTTACCATCACGCACGCGGGCGGTTCTCATCTCAACTACCCTCACAACAAGTTTTGTTGTTACACAACCATTAAACATCACACACATACAGGCATGTGAAAAAATTAGGACATCCTATGAAATCCTGTGTATTTTAAAATATATTTTGACATATGGGTAGTTAATGTCAATTTTAATTAAACTCAGGGATCTAAGTAATATAACTAAACAATAAAAAAATAAGAAAAGACTTTTTAAAACTTTCTGTAAAATTTAATTAAAAAATAATGCAATTTCTGGTGAGGAATAAATTAGGACACCCCCAATATTATCCCTCTTAAAATGTTGAAAATCCCAAACAGGTGCATCACGTCTGGTGCACATGATTTGTACATCGTTACCCAGCATTTGAATGGAGCCTTGCCCTATTTAAACCTCAGATTTAGTTTGGTGTGGTCCTGACAGTTGAGATGTTGAGGTGAGCGCCATGGTGAGGTCTAAAGAGCTTCCTGATGCCCTCAGAAAGAAGATTGTGGCCGCTTACGAGTCTGGTAAAGGATTTAAAAAGATTTCAAAAAATTTAACATCAGCCATTCCACCATTCGCAAAATTATTTACAAGTGGAGGACATTTAAAACAACTGCCACCATGCCAAGATCTGGCCGTCCGGGCAAGTTTACCCCTAGAGCAGAACGCAAGATGCTCAAAGAGGTCCTGAAAAATCCTAAAGTGTCATCAAGGGAATCACAGCAGGTTCTGGCAACTGTCAATGTGAAAGTGCATGACTCTATGATCAGAAAGAGACTGCACAAGAGTGACTTGCATGGGAGGTGTGCAAGGAAGAAACCTTTGCTCTCTAAAAAAAACATCAAGGCCAGACTGAAGTTTGCCAGAGAGAACATAGACAAAGACCACGACTTCTGGAATAAGGTTCTTTGGACAGATGAGTCTAAAATTGAATTATTTGGACACCAGAACAGAAGACATGTTTGGAGTAAACCAAATACAGCCTTCCAAGAAAAGAACCTCATACCAACTGTAAAGCATGGAGGGGGCAGTGTCATGGTTTGGGGTTGCTTTGCTGCAGCAGGACCTGGCCAGCTCACCATCATAGAATCTACCATGAATTCTACTGTGTATCAGAGGGTGCTTGAAGAAAATGTGAAACCATCTGTCAAAAAGTTAAAGCTGAAGCGTAACTGGATACTGCAACAAGACAATGACCCAAAGCATACCAGCAAATCCACCAAGGTCTGGCTAAAAAAGAAGAAGTGGAGAGTCCTGGAATGGCCAAGTCAAAGCCCTGATCTTAATCCCATAGAAATGCTGTGGGGTGACTTGAAACGGGCTGTACATGCAAGACACCCCTCAAACATCTCACAGCTAAAAGAATTCTGCATTGAGGAGTGGGCCAAACTTTCTCCTGATCGATGTCAGAGACTGGTAAAAGGCTACAAAAAGCGTCTCGTTGAAGTTATATCAACCAAAGGGGGCAACACTAGCTATTAGGGGGCAGGGTGTCCTAACTTTTTCCTCCATTAAAATACATACTTTATTTTTTTTACTTTTTTTGGATTTGTCAAACAATGTTCATTTTTGTTGTTAAATTGCAATCAAATCACTTTCTTTTTGAAAAATACATATAAACATGACTGGATATTGGTATGTGAACCATTTCCAAATAAAGAGCTGATTATTCAATGGGGTGTCCTAATTTTCTCACATGCCTGTACACACACACACACACACTCAAACTCATACAGTGACAAATTCCTCTCTCTTGCTCTCTTTTTTCTCTGTAACACGCACTTAACTCGATCTCACGTCACAGACTCCAAAATCGTCAATAACACTAGAAAAAGCCGTGAGATTGAATAAACAAAAACAGAGAGCGACTCTAGCAACTAGCGGGTCTGAATGCTCGCTAAATATAGCGTGGCGTTGAAAACAGTGACTTCATTTTGGGTTTTTTTTCCCCGACACACCTGGTGGTCAGCTTGGAACCAGTTGACTGGTTGGGCACCCCCACATTACATGAAGCAAGAAGGTCTTGGAGATGCAACTGCACAGTTGACAAAAGCCGCTCTCAGCAGCACGTTGTTCAAGCACCCATGTTCAAACTTGTTCCTCTAAATGTGGCCACCTAGCTTTTACCCTGTGATTACCTTTTTTTGTTTACTTCATTTCAGCTTTTCACCAATCCCTTACAGGTTTCATTCTGCCGCTCGATCACCATTTTCAGCTTCATATTTCACAACTTGCAGCTTGTAATCTGTAGAATATTATTTTCTTTTCGGTGCCATTTTTGTTATGCCATTCTCAGTTGTTTTTATAAGCTACTGGCAAAGTTGAAATGATCAACACAGGGTTAGACCCCCCCCTCTTGTGGTTTAGTGTGAAAATAACATGTGAAATGATGGTAAAAATAGGTGTGTTTGAGATGACCCAGGCGGTACGGTGACCTCATTAGTGACATAAAAATGGATCTAAATGATATGAGATATTATTTATAAATGTGACGCTCTGATACGTTTTTCACCGTCACTCTTTAAATGATTGTAAGACATGGAGATGTGGAACTTTATTAACTTTATTTATATTAAAATAATCTACAATTACTTCTGATATCAGATGTTTTACAGTAAACACCCAGGCTGTGTCAAACTTCTCTGGAACTATGACTGTCTTTTATAAAAAATTAGGCTACATGTCAATAAACATCAGGCCAACTATGGTACGTATACGGTGTGTGTGTGTGTGTGTGTGTGTGTATGTACGCATAGAACAACGTAGAAAATCTTCTGCTTGTCCTTCACTCTGTGTGAATGTTATCAAATTAATAAAGCATTCATTAATGTAAACATGTGTGTAAATGTTTCTCTAGAAATCCTCCTGATCTCGCTTTTTGAAAAGAGAAGACTGTTCACCTCGATTCCACACTCCTAATGTGTTGGTCAACTTCACACAAATCACTCCCTGACCCCCTCCCCAGTTAGCAGGCTGGTTAGTAGATGTCATGGTTTGAGGTTAAGCAGCTAGTTAACAGGCTGGTTAATACCTCTGGAGGTCATAGTTAGAGTTAAGCAGCTGGTTAATACCTCTGGATGTCATAGGTAGAGTTAAGCAGCTGGTTAGCAGGCTGGTTAATACCTCTGAATGCCATAGTTAGAGTTAAGCAGCTGGTTAATACCTCTGGATGTCATAGTTAGAGTTAAGCAGCTGGTTAATACCTCTGGATGTCATAGGCAGAGTTAAGCAGCTAGTTAACAGGCTGGTTAATACCTCTGGATGTCATAGTTAGCGTTGAACAGACTGCCTTGCCACAGTCCGGTGATCTCCTCGGTCTCCTTCTCGGTTGGGTCTCCGGACACGGAAGCGAAGACCATCAACGTTCGTCCTTTCTTGGACATTTTCAGCAGGTCCTCCGGTCTGGACGGGTCCACTTTAGAGAAGTCTATGGGAGGAGGAGAGCGGCGATGCTCCGGGAGGTCTCCCTCCTCTATCTCATCATCTTCCTGCAACAAGGACTTGGTTAGAAATGGACTGATAGAACCAAACCCGCAGAACCGAACTGACCTCCCACTGCTCCAGCAGGCGTGCCATGTCCGCATCGTTATAATCACGAATGTCCTTCTTCTTCTTGGGGGTGGAAGCCTGGCATAGCAGGAAAGGAACGAGGAGCAGTAGCAGTAAACATTTACAGGGAACCGCCATCTTTACCTGACGTCACTTCCGGTGTTTCACCTGGAAGTAAGTGACTGAAAATTTCAAAGTAAAGACGTTGGAACTTATTTTCTCTTTTTTAATTGAAATGTGCACTTGACAGAAACTCTCGGCTGGAGGGAAAAAAAACTAATGATAAAATATTAAACAACAAGAACACACATAAAAAACCCAGGCCAGATATAAAACATTCCAGCATTTTCAAGAGCCAATCAGGTTCTCCCACATGTTTGTGACGTAGTCCTGTTTTCTAGAATCAGAATGATTTTATTTTCATGTTAATAAAGAATATCAGAGACTAGGATACAGGTGCTGTGATACAGGTGTGAAAAAAAGATAAATAAAAATAGGATGCAAGTTCGTGTCCAAAAACAGTTAATGACGTACATCTGTTTTTTGCATTTGAGAATATAATATTTACTTAAAATTATTATGAGTTTAAAAAAAAATATTTGACAAAGTTCTTCTTCTTTCGACATTCTTTCAAAAAGCACTTCCTCCTGTTTTTTTATTATTATTGTTTAAATTTGCACATGACTTATAGACAAATATAGATAAACAAGAAAATAATGAACACTAAGCAAGTCATCATAAAAGCATCATAAAAGCCTAAATCATAAAACGTGCCAAGGTTTCTAAGAGCCAATCAGCTTCTCCCACATGATGACGCTAACAGAGCCGTTCCCAGACAATGTGCGAGCCCTGGGCAAGGGGATGCCTGGGGCCCCATACATGAAACATTTATAAAATCCTATTTTATTGTTGCACCAAAAAGAAAGAAAATCTGTTTTACAGCAGCATCATTTATTTAAAAAACTTTATTTAAAAATAGTATTTTAAACCAATGATATTTTTAATAATGAGATTAATGTAAAATATCGCTTAAACAAAGTTATTGCAAACAACATTTATGCATATATAATATTTATTTTGATTTATTTTGAATACTGTGTTTGAAGAAATGTTGATTTAAGAAAAAAAATCTGTACCAGGTTTAGATAAATAATTAAGGAAACAATATGACGAACTTACAAGAAAAAAAAAAAAAGAGTTCAAATTCAAATCCCAGCCCTTCCAAAGTACTCCTAACAATCACAATAACCCTCTACCACTAATGTCTCCAGAACCACCATCTTAAAAGTGGGCATGTTGAACAATGGTGTTTATTTTGGCTCATAAAATCAGTTTAAAAGATGTTTGTGGATTTCAGCTTGTACCAGATCTACCATGTCTAAACACATTCCAATCTTTTGTTTAATTGAAATCAGTGCCAGTCCTCTTTTAGGTCACGTACACATGTAGGCGGGTATTTTTAAAAACGTATATAATTTTGGCACTCATCATTATTCTTTATTTAAAGATCTCATTTACAGTAAACTTAATTTGATTTGGCCCATACTTTTGTCTGTTTCCCTCATTTTTGTCCCAGACTCAGAGCCAGCCTGTGACAAGTGGTCGCTCGTCTTAAGTTAAAGTTACTAAGTGCCCTGAGAGGCACCTTAGAAAATAAAATGTATTATTATTTAAATATTTAGTAGTACTTTAGTTTTGCAATTTACTGTAGTACTTTTAGTTCTCTTTTGTATTGTATTTGTGTTAAGTGGGAATCTTTGGATTATTTTTGTTATTGTAGTTTAATGGATTGACTTGTGTTTTTCAATGTTTTGTTGGATTTTCTAGTTTTCTGTTGCTAAACTTTGGTGTTAGGGAAATAGCTGGTTTGGGTCAGGTTTTGAGAAGAGAGAGCATTGAGAATGTTCCTTTGTTAGCTTAGGTTTTGGGCTAGGAAGGTTAGCAACTCATGTCTGGGCTTTGTTTTGGGTTTGACCCGATGGGAATCCACCTTTTGGTAGGGTAATCGGGGGCTTGTGTTGTCTTGTTTTTTAGGTGGCTGGCGAGTGTGAGTAGATTCAGGTCCGTGGGGTCCCGAGGGTGGCTGCATAGCAGGTGCCTTTCAGTCCCATTGGTGCAGTGATGTTTCACTGGTGATTAAAATCCTCCCGCTGGTCTGGCATGAAGACTAGGGTTCAGCTGTTGGGTTTTTTTCCAAGTTAGCTGGGTAGATCTCCTTCCAAGACCCAGACAAGCAGCAGGTGAGTTGTGTTTTTTGTTGGTGTTAATTGTTTGCACAGTTTTGTCCAGTCTCCTTCAGAATTGGCATTGGAGCTTTGTAATAAGGAGCAGTTACTTGAGATTGCAGATTATTTCAAGATACCTATTGTTGATTAAAAAACAAACAAACTTAAAGATGGTGTTAAAGAGGTAGTTAAAAAAAAAAAACGTATGGACTTAGGGGCTCTTAGTGATCAGCCTGTGGCCAGTGCAAGTTTTCAGCCTGGTCCTACCATGCTAACTTTTGAACAGCAGAGGAAGCTGTTGCAAATGTATTTGGAGTTAGAGAGATTGCGAGGTGCTGTTACATCTGTCGCAAGAAATCTTCACTTGTTGCCAAAGTTTGATGAGACAGATCCAGACACTGTTTTTACTTTGTTTGGAAGAATTGCTGATTCCAGGGCTTGGTCAGATTTGAACAGGACTACTTTGCTGTAGTGTGTTCTCACATGTAGAGCACTGGAGGCTTTTTCGGCCTTGAGTGTAGCTGATAGTAAAGTCTATGCTACCATTAATGCTGCAGTTTTGAAAGTTTATGACCTTATGTACCAGAGGCTTATTGTCAACGTTTTTGTTACAGAAAAAAAGTTAGATTCACAGACTTATTCGGAGTTTGGTGGAAATTTGATGTGTGCATTTAGCCGTTGGTGTACAGCTGCTGAAGCTGTCACACTGTAGGGTTTGTCTAATTTGATTGTGTTAGAGATCAAGAGATCAGATCAAGAACTCAGTACCTGAACTTGTTGCTACACATATTAATGAGTGCAAGGTTAAATCCCCAGTGAGGCTGCTGTCCTTGCTGATGAATATGCCTTAACCCATAAAAGTCATTTTGAACCCCGTAAGGATTTTTGTTGTGAAAGTAAGTTTGTTCCAAACCATAAATGAACTTTGCTGGGAGGGTCCAACTAAAGGCCTTCTCAAACATTTGGGACTGTAGGTTCTAAAGGACCAGTTAGTGATAGTACTTGTAGATACTGCTTAGCTGAGGGTCACTGGAAAATTGATTGTCCACTTCTAAAAGCTAAACAGTCAGGAGCCTGCTGTGTTAGCAGCTCCACCTACAGTACCTGTGTCACCTCTTGTCCACAAGGGTGAGCTTTATCCAGTTAAATGTTGTTCTTCGTCTTCCCACTCTAAATTTTCTGCTTTTATTTCAGATGGGGTGGTGTCGCTATCAGGGGAGCCACGCATTCCAATTAAAATTTTGAGAGACACGGGCGCTCTAGATTCTTTTATTTTGGAGTCTGTGTTGCCATTTTAGGTGGCGCAGTGGGTAGCACAGTGGCCTCACAGCAAGAAGGTCGTGGGTTCGAGTCCCGGGTGGGGACGAGGCTTATATCACTGTCCTTTCTGTGTGGAGTTTGCATGTTCTTCCCTTGTCTGCGTGGGTTTCCTCCCACCCTCTAAAGACATGCATGCTAGGTTGATTGGCCGGTGCCAAATTGCCCCTTTGAATAAGTGTGTGTGTGGAGGGTTGTATGTACAGTATGTGACCCTGCAACAGACTGGCGACCTGTTTGGGGTGTACACTGCCCCTTCAATCGTCCGGGATGGGCTCCGGCACCCCCCGCAACCCTGTAAGGGATAGACGGATAAGAAGGTGACTGACTGACTGTTGCCATTTTCAGCACAGTCTGATAGAGGCAGTTGTGTTTTGATCCGGGGAATGGATTTAGTTCCCTTTTCTTCTTCTTTAGGTTAACCTGTGGTCTGGTGGAGGGTTGGCGTTTGACCTACGTTACCAGTAGAGGGAGTTCACATGATTCTGGGAAACGATCTGGCAGGTAGTAAGGTGTGGGCGGATGGCAGACCTAACATCTTCAACAAGGAGCCTCTGGAGCCTCCTGCTGGTAATGATCCCTATTGCTTTGTGGCGTTCTATGAACACAGGCACGCTGCTGCTTCTTTAGCAGCCACGAATGGAAGAAACATTATGGGTAAGAAGGTCAAAATGAACTGGGCCACAACACCAACTAGTCATAAAAAAGACACAAGTAAGCATTTTTATGTATTGGTTGGAGACCTGAATCCAGAAATAACTACAGAAGATGTCAAAGCTGCTTTCGATCCATTTGGCAGAATATCAGATGCTCGTGTGGTGAAAGATATGGCTATAGGAAAATCTACAGGTTACGGTTTTGTGTCCTTCAATAAATGGGATGCAGAGAAGGCCATCCAGCACATGGGGGGTCAGTGGTTAGGAGGCAGACAGATTGTAACTAACTGGCCCACAAGAAAACCTCCTGCCCCTAAGAACACCACGAAAATATCTACAAACAACTATCCTTTGATGAAGTACTGAATCAGTCCAGTCCAAGCAACTGCACTGTGAACTGTGGAGGAGTCAGCACAGGACTCAGAGAGCAACTGATGAGACAAACTTTTTCTCTTTTGAACAACTCATGGAAATCACGTGTTGAACCCCCTCCAACTCCCCACAGTAATCACAGCTCGCATCCAAATGCTTACCCTTAACCCTAAGTGTGTCATTTAAAGGCGTGTGCCCAATTCTTACCTGCTTAAAACCACCTGCCCCCTCCTCCCACGATCCATCGGTGCCACAGTCTCTCCCACCATCCTCTGTACAGCATACAACTGTCGCCCTTTTACCTCCAACTGCCACTCCGTCTGCCACTGCTGCACTATCCCCTTCCAGAGCAACGCCTTCGCCTCCCCTCGTGACAGAGCCACGACCCTCTCCACCACCACCCGATCCGCCACCCTCTTCACCACCACGTCCACCCACTCATTCCCCCAATCCCAGAATGACCCGGAACCCACACAAATGCAAACGCCCCACCCATCACCCCTGACAGGTGCTGCAGAGTGTTGGGTTGAGACAGGTTTGTTTGAGAGAGGTGTTTCTGGTTGGTCATCAGGGGCGGGGTTTTGGAGCCTTGTACTCTTTCCTGGGGTGTACAGGGTTGTTGAGAATGATTTGAGCTTCTTGGGAATCAGTAGGTGGTGGTAATGCATCTATATAGATCCGTAGCGCCTTTAAAAAGAAAAAAAAAAATCTTTCTCTCTGCTCTGCTCACCTTCAGGTACGCTTTGATTCTCTTCAGTTTCTTCAATTTTGGTTTTGGCACTCTTCCTTAAAAAATCCCATTTACAATAAACTTAATTTGATTTGGGTCATACTTTGTCTCTGTTTCCCTCATTTTTGTTCTGGACCCAGCGCCAGTCTGTGATAGTTATTATTTCTATTTTCGAGTGACGTGATAAGTATAAGAATGTTTATGTCATCATTCAACCGCTGGTTAGCTAGATGGTGCCCAGAGAACGGCATTGGTTTTATAGATAACTGGAGTGCGTTCTGGGGGAAGCCTGGTCTGATGCGGAGAGATGGTATCCATCCCACTTTGGAAGGTGCCGCTCTTCTTTCTAGGAACATTCATGACAGCCTTAGTCGTTCAACCTGACAATCCAGAGACGAGACCCAGGCACAGAGCTGTAGTTTAAAACTCTCCTCTGAGCTTCCTTCTGCGCTGGTGCAAACCCAACACAGGCTTAGCTCAGCAGGACCTAGCTTTAGCTTATACACAGAAAGACAAGTTAAAGGAGTGAGACCCAGAAACTTAAAAGTGATAACCACCAACAGTCTCAGTAACAATGAGCAGAATTATGATATAGTTAAATGTGGCCTACTGAACATCAGATCAATTTCTTCAAAGTCCCTTCTAGTCAATGAACTAGTTAGTGATAACAAACTTAGTCTACTAGCGTTAACTGAAACTTGGCTACGACAAGATGACTATGTAAGGCTAAATGAAGCAACGCCTCCAAGTCACAATAACTACCTAAAATCCAGAAGCTCTGGGAAAGGTGGTGGTTTAGCAGTAATATCACAGTCTAGCTTACTTCTTACCCCTAAAATAAAATACACATATAATTCCTTTGAAAGTATCGTACTATCTATTAACCAGCAAAACCGGAAAAAACAAAAAGCAATTTTATTTATAATTGTCTACCGTCCGCCAGGACCTTATTCAGAATTTTTAACCGAGTTCTCTGATTTTCTGTCCAGTGTAGTTTTAGATTCTGATAAAATAGTGATAGTAGGAGATTTTAATATTCACGTTGATGACTCTAGCGATTGCTTAGGAAATGCTTTCACTGCTTTACTAGATCATGTTGGTTTCGCACAAAATGTAAATGAACCTACTCACTGTCACAAACACACATTGGACCTAGTTCTAACCTATGGTGTAGAGATTAGTCAGCTTAGCGTCTTTCCTCATAACCCTGTACTTTCAGACCATTTTCTAATTACGTTTCAGTTTTTATTAAAAAATGTGTCTGCCCCAATGAAAAAAACACAACTTAGAAGAACGTTATCTGAGCGATCTGTGTCTGAGTTTAAATGTCAAATTCAGCCAATACTTAGTACCATATTAAATGAATTTACTGACAATACCTCTTGCAGCTCTAGTCGCAGTATTCATGACCAGTATGTCGATAGTGCTTTCCAAAGTCTTAGGGACTCACTAGATTCTGTCGCGCCTTTAAATTCCAAAGTTATTAGACGGGACCGAGTGCCACCTTGGTTTAACTCTGATACACGCTCTCTTAAACAAGAAACCCGTAAGCTAGAAAAAGAATGGCGGCGTTCTGGATCAGAGCAATCTCGGAACGCCTGGAAACGTAGCCTCCTAGATTATAAAAAATCTTTGCGTAAAGCTAGAAACCAGTACTATTCAACTTTAATAGCGGAGAATGAAAATAATCCTAGATTTCTTTTTAGCACTATAGCTAGGCTGACCAGCAGTAACAACACAATAGAGCCTTCTATCCCAGTTACTCTAAGCTGTGAGGATTTTCTTACATTTTTTAATGATAAAATCTCAAATATAAGGCATAAACTGAATGAACTTATTCCTACAATTAGTCCAGAGCAGGCTGAAGCTGCAGAAATGAAAGCTTCTCTAAAAACTTCTGTAACATTAGATTGTTTCACTGCTATAGACCAAACTGAGCTAACAGATGTTATTACATGCTCCAAAACATCAACCTGTCTTTTAGATCCAATTCCAACCAAGCTTTTCAAAGAAACGCTACCTGTAATTAACAAACCTATTTTAACTATAATAAATTCCTCCCTAGAAACAGGATATGTACCACAGTTATTTAAGCATGCAGTTATTAAACCGCTTCTAAAAAAGACCAATTTAGATCCCAGCATTCTGGCCAACTATAGACCAATATCAAATTTACCTTTTATGTCCAAAATTCTAGAAAGAGTTGTAGTTAAGCAGCTGAACCGTCACCTGCAGGAAAACAGTCTTTTTGAAGAATTTCAATCAGGGTTTAGATCACACCACAGCACAGAAACTGCGCTAGTTAGAGTGACAAATGACCTTTTATTAGCCAAAGAAAAGGGACTGGTTTCAATCGTAGTTCTCTTGGACCTTAGTGCAGCCTTTGACACAATTGACCACAGCATTTTACTTCAAAGATTAGAATATGACTTAGGGATCAGAGGAGCAGCTCTTCAATGGTTTAAATCTTATTTATCTGATAGATACCAGTTTGTTCATGTAAATGATCAGTCCTCTACTTCTACCAAAGTTAGTTTTGGTGTGCCTCAGGGCTCAGTTCTTGGACCTATTCTGTTCATGCTCTACATGCTGCCTCTGGGAAACATAATCAGAAAACACAGTATTAATTTTCACTGTTACGCAGATGATACACAATTGTACTTATCAGTCAAACCTGACCAGAGTGACCATATAGAAAAACTTAATACCTGTATCAGGGACATAAAGACTTGGATGACAATCAATTATCTCCTTTTAAACTCAGATAAGACTGAAGTTATTGTAGTAGGTCCTAAAAATCTGAGAGATGTTTTTACTGACCAAGCAGTCTTCTTCGACGAAGTAACTGTGGCCTCTGACCTCACCGTTAGAAACCTAGGAGTTTTATTTGATCCAGATTTATCATTTAAAGCTCACATAGCACAGACTTGTAAAACTGCATTCTTTCACCTTCGCAACATTTCTAGAATCCGAAATATCTTATGTAAAAGTGATGCTGAAAAACTCATCCATGCATTTGTTACATCGAGATTGGATTATTGTAACGCTTTGCTCGTAGCATGCCCTAAGTCTTCCCTAAAAAGTCTTCAGCTGGTTCAAAATGCAGCAGCAAGACTATTAGCAGGAACTCATAGAAGAGATCATATTACTCCCGTGCTAGCGTCTCTCCATTGGCTTCCTATTGAGTTTAGAATCAAGTTTAAAATCATCTTACTAACCTACAAGGCCCTAAACGGCATGGCTCCATCTTACATTAGTGAACTTATAGTACCTTATCAACCAAACAGAACACTCCGCTCACAAAATGCAGGGCTGTTGGTGGTTCCTAGGATTTCTAAAAGTACAGTTGGAGGTAGAGCCTTTAGCTACCAAGCTCCAGTTTTATGGAATAAGCTCCCAGCTCAAGTGAGAGAGGCAGACAGTGTTCCTACATTTAAAGGGAGGCTTAAAGCATTCCTGTTTGAACAAGCTTATCAACAGGCCAGATAGAAACAGATTCAATTAGCTGATATAACTAATAGTTGGCTGCTAGATAGTAAAAGCTGGGGAAAGTATGGTACATTGGGGTTCTGTCCTCTAATTCTATCTACTATTCTCTGCCAGACTGTCTTGGCTCTTTCCCCCTACCCCCTACTCTAACCCTCTACCCTAAACCCCTGGCTTGCTATCTCATTCATTGTTCTAAATTGTCTGTTTATTTAGAATTACACTGCTAGTTGGTACAATACAATTCACATGTTGTCCACCTCTCTCCCTCCTCTCTGGGAGAGAGCCCCATCCAGGACTCTGCGTTCCTGTCCTGGGCATGGCCACACCGAGGAGACTTCCGCGCTTCTTCATCCCCGCTCCATCAGGACGAAATCCATCTACTCATCCCCGCCGTGGGCATCGCTGGGCTGAGGAGTCTCCCGTGTCTCCATCAGGATGAAGAACATCTGCTCATCCCCGTACTTGACATCTCCGGGCTGAGGAGCCCCCCGTGTTTCCATCAGGATGAAGAACATCTACTCATCCCCGTACTTGACATCTCCGGGCTGAGGAGCCCCCCGTGTTTCCATCAGCATGAAGAACATCTACTCATCCCCGTTCTGGACATCTCCGGGCTGAGGAGCCCCCCGTGTTTCCATCAGGATGAAGAACATTTATTGACTTCTTTAGATATTTAGCTGTAGATTAGAATAAGCTAATATTTAAACAATAATCTGTGACACATTGTTTGCTCGTCCCGGAAGAGGGATCTCTCTTTCACGTGGATCCCCATGAGGTTTCTTATTTTTTCCCCACTGATGGGTTTTTTAGGAGTTTTTCCTCACCGAGAAGGAGAGTCTAAGTGCATTAATGTGCTAGTCTTGTTTAGTTAGCATCTGTTAGTTATTTTTCTTGTTGTGTATTTGTGTTAATACATTCCTCTTTTTCTTGTGAAGCCCATTGAGACGGACATTCTGTGATTTTGGGCTATACAAATAAAATTGAATTGAATTGAATTGTTAAATTAAAAACATGTTCCTCTGTCCAAGATGAAAAAATAAACAGCGTTTTAAAGATCTATTGCTTTACTTCTAGAAGACACAAGTTTTTCACATGTGAAAAAATATCTTCAATTGTTTCCTCTTCCTTCAAACAAAAAGCACCTCTTAGCACCTCAAATTCAAATCTTTTTTAAATAACTTTGCTGCTGGATAAGACCCATGAATTATTTTGACCTGCATTTCATTCACTTTGGGAGGTAAAGCCATTGGGACGACGAGCTAGGGTGCCCGCCTGTGTAGAGTGTACCCCACCTCTAGCCGAGCACTAACCCTGGGAACCCTGAACAGAATATTTGATTGATTTTTAAACTCTGTTAATTATGATGCAGACTGTAGATTTTTATAAAAAGCTTAAATAAACAACAGCCATGTAACATTTAATTAAATCATATTTGTACAACCCAAGATCACAAAACAATCATCTCAACGGGCTTCACAGTGCAGATTGAAAACATAATTACAAAAACAAAGACAAAAAAAATGTAGATAGACAGAAAAAAAAGAAGAAACCTTATGGGGACCCACACGAAGGAGAGACCCCTTTCCCGGGACGAGCAGAGTGTTAATTAAATATGATCTTATTCTACTCTACAGCTTTCTATCTGAAAAAAAAAACAGTAAATGAGCTTCATCCTGATGGAAACAGGATGATACATCACACACAGAGGCCTCGTAAGTCTGGCAGCACCCAGGACGGGAACATAAAGGATCCATCAGAATTCTCTCCCCAGGAGGAGAAAGAGAGAGTGAGAGAGAGAGAGAAGTACAACATGTGAACCGTAATTTTTATTATTGAAAAACTTATAGATCAATAACTTTAGAAAGGACTGGCCAAGTAATGCCACACCTGAAATGAGATGTGCCAAGATTTTAATAATATTTACATGCTGAAAACAAGAAGCATCATTCAATTACATCACACAACAACTGGCACGCTACAAACAACAAGTACACAATCACAAAACTTAGAAAACAAGAAAAAATCAACACAAACAGTTGTGAGCGATTAATGACCAATGGAAGTTACCGGTACCTGCTAGTTACTGGTAGGTAACACAGTTTATCTATCATAGTTACAGCCCTACGGCCAGGAGCACTTCCACTAGCTACAGGTACAAAGGAACATTTCTCCTAGTTACAGGTGTAATGAACTGTTCCTGCTTGTTTCAGGTAGAAAGGACCGTTCCCGCTTATTACAGGGAGACAGAACTGTACCCACTAATCACAGGTAAAAAAGGACCGTTTCTGCTAGTTAAAGGTAGAAAGAAGCATTTTGACTAGTTACGAGTAGAAAGCACCATGCCCGTGTGCAGAACTGGAGTATTTACCAACAGCCAGTTCCAGAATCAGGTTTCACACAGGCCATTACGGCATGCCGGGCCGGAACTGTATTGTTTGTCCCGAGGAGAGCAAGAGGAGGGATTAGCTCCAGGCTGTGGGGTAGTTCTACTCCCCTGTTCATTCCCTCTGCCCAGTGGGCCTTATCTCCATCAATCTGACACCCTGTTTATCTGACGCTGCAGCTAGATCTGCTGGTGCAGGGAAACGGAGACAAAGAGCGTGGATCATCAGCACTTCCATTGTAGTGGTCCATATCATCCCAGTTCTCCCAGCATGCCTCTGTTACCATGTAGATTTTAGTCACAGAACTTGGAGAGCTCTACCACTTTGTGACTTCACGTTTTCACGTCAGTCTGTAGTCGTTTATGTTTACTGGTTTCATTTACTTTGTTTGTCTGAATATCCCTCTACATGCCCACCCTCACCGTCACCAGCGACTCACCAGTGAGCAGCATTCAGAACCCTACCAGCATCTGACACGTTACAGCATCAGGAGGAACCAGGACTACAACTGTATCTGGAAAAACAAGACCTTATCAGCACTTGTACCAGGAACCAGAACTCTAAGACTGTACCAGGAGGAAGAAGGACACCACCAGCACCTGTACCGAGAGCATTCAGGACTCCACACTGTCCCAAGAGGAAGGACCCTACCAGCACCACTGCCAGCAGGAACCAGAATTCCATAGTTTACCAACAAGAAGAAGGCGCCAAGTTTCTTAATCATGGCTTCTTTTAAGCTGGATTTCCTCCCAGAGATGATGGTAGACCACTGCTCTTTGAACTCCAGTCCTGTGTAAGTAGCTCCAGACTGGCTGAATCCGGCACCTGTTCAGGAAAAGTTTTCTTTTCTGACCAAACGTTTTGCTCTGCATTATTTTGAATAGAAGATGCCAGGCTGATATCCATCCTTGTTCAGGCTGACCTTAGAACAGTTTGGCACTATTGACCCCAGCATCTTTAATCCAGAGACTAGAATGTTACAGCCCCCTGCTGGTTTAATCATGTCCATCTCATAGGTACCAGTTTTGTAAATCAACAGCGCTCGCATTGCACTAAAGGTGTTTATCGAGTTCCCCAGGACTCAGTGCATCCACACGTTCTGTTTTCCCCTTACATGCTGTCTTTGTGCTTAACGAAATGATGTAACAAAACATTTGACGAACTCAAGAAAAATCTTAGCCGTCCACCTGCTCAGCAGATTTATCAGCAACTACAAAGCAATTTAAGATATCAAACCCTGGTTAAAAAAGTTACTTTTACTAAAGAAAACCAGTGTCCTCATTCAAGACAGTGCTGAGCTGTGGAAGAGGACTAGGACTGGCTTTTTTAACATCGTGCTTCAACAGCATGTTAGGTAGTGAGAAGTGTGCTGGTTCCCATCAAGATGTGTGATGCCTTGGTAACCACAGAGGAGTAAAACTGATGAATCATTCAATGAAGTTCTGGGAAAGTGGAGTCGAAGCTAGACTAACGACGGAAGCGAGGATTTCTGAGCAGCAGGATGGTTTTATGTAAAAAATGCACTATTAGCTTGGAGGATGCAAAAAGAGAAGTACAGGGAAGGTCAGAGGGAGCTGGAAAGAAGTACAGGGAAGGTCAGAGGGAGCTGTAGAGAAGTACAGGGAAGGTCAGAGGGAGCTGCAGAGAAGTACAGGGAAGGTCAGAGGGAGCTGGAGAGAAGTACAGAGAAGGTCAGAGGGAGCTGTAGAGAAGTACAGGGAAGGTCAGAGGGAGCTGGAGAGAAGTACAGGGAAGGTCAGAGGGAGCTGGAGAGAAGTACAGAGAAGGTCAGAGGGAGCTGGAGAGAAGTACAGGGAAGGTCAGAGGGAGCTGGAGAGAAGTACAGGGAAGGTCAGAGGGAGCTGGAGAGAAGTACAGGGAAGGTCAGAGGGAGCTGGAGAGAAGTACAGGGAAGGTCAGAGGGAGCTGGAGAGAAGTACAGGGAAGGTCAGAGGGAGCAGGAGAGAAGTACAGGGAAGGTCAGAGGGAGAGAAGTACAGGGAAGGTCAGAGGGAGCTGGAGAGAAGTACAGGGAAGGTCAGAGGGAGCTGGAGAGAAGTACAGGGAAGGTCAGAGGGAGCTGGAGAGAAGTACAGGGAAGGTCAGAGGGAGAGAAGTACAGGGAAGGTCAGAGGGAGCTGGAGAGAAGTACAGGGAAGGTCAGAGGGAGAGAAGTACAGGGAAGGTCAGAGGGAGCTGGAGAGAAGTACAGGGAAGGTCAGAGGGAGCTGAAGTACAGGGAAGGTCAGAGGGAGCTGAAGAGAAGTACAGGGAAGGTCAGAGGGAGCTCAAATGGAAGAATGAGGCTGCAGGAATAAAGAAAGTGGATGCTTTTAAGTTCTCAGGAGTAAAAAAGAAAGTGTGCGCAGGCAGGAACGATGGAGAAAAGTACCAGGTGTGATATTTTCAACTCTGTCAGAGGCACAAACAAATCTGTCAATGAAATAAAAAAGAAATAGTTAAACTTAACAAAAAGAAAACTTTGAATTTGGTGTTTTTTTTAGATCTTCATGACAGCTTCATTTGATGTTGGTGGGATTTTTTTTCCGACTTAATAATTAATATTTCCTGTGGAATATTACTTCAGCAGAAAGAGGGGGAGACGATAGCTCAGTGGTAGAACGTTTGCCCTTGGACTGAAAGTCCTCTGGAAGTTAGTGGGATCGAATCCCACTGAGCTCATGTCGAGGTGTCCTTGGGGAGGACACCCAAGCCCTTCTTTGTCCCACCATTGGTGCTGTCGTGGCACCGTGCTGCGGTGTAATGCAGCACACAAATTTTCTCGTCAAGGGATGAAGTATAGTATTTATTTGTTTTAATACTGAATGTCCTGCTTTGTCACAAAAGATTTTTCTGCTGTTCATCCTTGCAGAGGAAAGAAGATGAACGGTTCATTAGACCATCCCGACCAGCCAGATGTTGATGCCATGAAAATGTTTGTGGGGCAGATTCCACGGTCGTGGTCAGAAGAGCAGCTGCGAGAACTGTTTGAACCGTATGGAGCCGTTTATGAGATCAATATTCTCAGAGACCGAAGTCAGAACCCACCACAGAGCAAAGGTGTCTTTTTCTCTTCCATACTCACACACACGCTTTCATACAGTGGCATGAAAAAATATTTTTTCATCTTCTGAACCAGTTATTCCTATCAAGGTTTCAGGGGGTGCTGGAACCTTTCCCGGCTGCTTTCAGGCAAGAGACAGGATATATCCCAAACAGGTCACTAATCTGCTGCTGCGCCCCACACACTCCCAGGGGCAATTTTATAGCAGCCAATCAATCAATGCATGTTGATTGGAGGGTGAGAGGAAACCAGAGAAATCCCACATATCTGGGGAGAACATGTAAACTCCACAGAGAAAGGCCAGAGTTTCAAGTCTCACCCCCACTCTGAGACTTGAATCCCAACCTTCTTGCTGTAAAGCCACTGCGCCACCGTGCAGCCCACATGAAAACGTATCCGAACCTTTTAGAATTTCACACATTTCAGTATAAAATCACCATCATATGTGATCAAAATCACACAGATTAAAAAACACTGCCTGCGTTTACCAAAAATACTCAAACCTATATCGGTTTTCATATTTTTTATGAGGAGTACGTGCATACAATGACAGAACAAATCACATTTCATGGTGATTTTATGCTGAACTGTGAAAATTTTTCAAAGGTTCAAATACTTTGTCATGCTACTTTTGACCTACCATCGCCTGTTGCTAGCATGAGTTCCCATCTTCACAGAAAGTCGTTGGCAGAAATGTCCAGTTACTTTGATGGCTTCTTTGCATGTTTTCTCCTACTTGAAGGAAACTATCATTCAGACTAAAAGATACATGGTTGTCTTGAGTTTATGTCAGGTCGGCATGTTCATGAGATAAGTACAAGTCTCCTAAAAATCTTTCTTAAAGCAGACACAAATGGGTTTCATATTCTGGTAAATATCTGCAAAGGACATGACGTATGTAAATAGTTGTTATCAAAACATTTATGAAATAGGTTTGTTTCTATGTCAACTCAGATCTCAGCAGATTCCTCCACCACGGTGTGGTGTTTACATCTTTGTTAAAGGACATTCCACTGTTTAATTACTCTCACAAATTAGTTTCCGCTACACCAGTGACCAAAAGCATACATGCTTGGTTTTTAGAAAGTTGCCCAAGTTGCATGTGAGTGCCCGTCTCTATGTGAAAGACTGGTGACCTGTTCAGACTGTGCCCCCCTGGCCTTAGTCTTGTCATGAAAGGCCCGGGCACACCTGCGATCCAGAATTGGACACTGCAACAAGAGTGGAAAGAAATATAAAAACTGTTTTGCAATTCCCAAAATTTATTTCTCCAAATATCCAATGACAAAGAAACTTGTGATAACTTTTTTTTTTCTTTTTAGTTTCAAACTGAAAAAATGGAAGAAAAGCGACAAACTTTGATCAGATTTCATTTTTCTGTTTGCTGGTGATAATTGGGAAAGAGAGATTGTAATTCCAATCTCAAAATAAAAAATACACAGGCTAGTTGTTTTATTTAAACACAACAACAACATCTTTTTGCTGCCAGGTTTACCACGAAGAACTTTGAGTGAAAGATTTAATCTTTAAAAGTCCCATTTTTTTTTTTTTTGGGTCTTACACACGCCATACCCTGTTTGCATGTTTTCTGCAGAAGAGTGGGTGTCCAATATGAACAATTTAATCCTCAAGATCTCAGACAGCCTCCCACAGTCCACACAGAGTTAGGTCCAAAAGGATAAACTATTTAAAACGAATGTTGTTAAACTATATCTTACTAATTTTTTCTTTCCTTCCGGTAGGATGCTGTTTTGTTACGTATTACACCCGTAAGTCAGCATTAGAAGCTCAGAACGCTCTGCACAACATGAAGATCCTTCCAGGGGTAGGTACCAGAACGGTTTTGATGTCCGGCTCAGATCTACTGAACTGGACCAGAACTAACAGATGAGTCTGTCTGAGGATGGGTAACTATGTTCATGAACTGATGTTTTTTTTGTGTTAAGATGCACCATCCCATTCAGATGAAGCCAGCGGACAGCGAGAAAAACAATGGTGAGAAATCTTTGACCCAATACGGGAATAGAAAGAAATACCATGTTTGTCTAATTATACTGTGAGATTTTCAAGGACATCATTCACCCAATCATTATGTGATGTGGGTTAGCTTCCACTATCACACTGGGACGTGGGTAAAGTTTCCACTTTAGCAGGTAGTTGTAGAAGGTGGTAAAAAGTACTAAGAAATTCCTTTAAATCAAGACCCCAAATATAGCGGACATTGGGTTTGGTTTGACCTCAGACCTAATTGAGCATATGAAAAATATGCACCTGAAAACTTTTCAATTTGGGACAGGCCTAAAACATGCTGCTGTGGTTTGCCCACGAGTCACTTCAATTACTAAACAGTCAGACTTACAGCGGGGATAATAAGTATTTGACACATCAGCATTTTTATCAGTTTGGGGATTTCTAAGTGGGCTATTGACTCAAAATTTTCACCAGATGTAGCCATCAAGCCAAATATTGAATTCATACAAAGAAATCTGAACATTTAAGTTTACAAGTTGAGTCATAATAAATAAAGTGAAATGACACAGGGAATAAGTATTGAACACATGAAGATAACACGGTGCAAAATGACATAGAAAGCCAGGAGATCACCTGAAATCTGTCAGTATTGAGAGAGAAACCCTGCCCCCTATCAGTACTAATTGATATCAGCTGCTTTAGTCCTAATTGTTGGCCTATAAAGACTTCTCATTACCCAGGAAAGACTTCATGATGGGTAAAAGCAAAGAACTCTCTCAAAATCTTCGTAATCTTACTATCGTTGAAAAGCATTTTGATGGGAATGGTTATTGGCGCATTTCCAGAATGCTGAATGTTCCTGTGAGCGCTGTGGGGGCCATTATTCGGAAATGGAAAGAGCATCAGTTCACCATAAACCGGCCACGATCAGGTGCTCCACGTAAGATCCCTGTCCGAGGACTCCAAAGAATAATCAGGAGAGTTCTCCAAGAGCCAAGAACCACTCGGGCAGAACTTCAGGAAGACCTTGCATCAGCAGGTACTGTTGTTTCAAAGAAAACTATAAGCAATGCATTGAACCGCCATGGCATCCATGCACGCTCACCACGCAAGACTCCACTGCTGAACAAAAAGCATGTTGAGGCTCGGTTAAAGTTTGCCAAACAGCATTTGGAGAAGCCTGTGGATTATTGGGACACTATAGTATGGTCAGATGAAAGCAAAATTTAACTTTTTGGTAGTCATTCTACACACCATGTTTGGAGAAGAAATGGCACTGCCCACCACCCCAAGAACACCATGCCAACAGTTAAGTTTGGGGGAGGAAGCATAATGGTTTGGGGCTGCTTTTCAGCAATGGGTACTGGCAGACTTCATATTATTGAAGGCAGGATGAATGGAGAAATGTACCGGGACATTCTGGATAAAAATCTGCTGCCATCAACCAGAAAGCTGAAATTAAAAAGAGCGTGGACATTTCAGCAAGACAATGATCCCAAACACAAGGCCAAGGAAACAATCAAGTGGTTTCAAAGAAAGAAAATCAAGTTGCTTGAATGATCACCTGACCTAAAACCCATAGAAAATCTATGGAGAGAACTGAAGAGCAAAGTTCATAAGAGAGGCCCAAGGAACCTTCAAGATTTTAAAGACCGTTTGTGTAGAAGAATGGGCCAGAATCACTCCTGAGCAATGGAGACGACTGGTCTCTCCATACAAGAGGCGTCTAGAAGCTGTAATCACCAACAAAGGCTTTTCTACAAAGTATTAAATAAAGTGTGTTCAGTACTTATTCCCTGTGTCATTTCACTTTATTTATTATGACTCAACTTGAATAATTAAATGTTCAGATTTCTTTGTATGAATTCAATATTTGGCTTGATGGCTACATCTGGTGGAAATTTTGAGTCAATAGCCCACTTAGAAATCCCCAAACTGATAAAAATGCTGATGTGTCAAATACTTATTATCCCCGCTGTACGTATATAAAATTTTTTTTGAAGGGGCCTCTGATTTTAAGAGAAGAGGCTTTTTTCTCTTGAAATCAGTCTGTGGCTCACATCAGTCAGAGGTCACTCTGACTGATGTAACAGCTATGTAAAACACAGCCCCAAAGTGGTCAGACTATTTTGTTCAGTGGTCTAAAAAGGTTTAAATAATTTAATTATTCTTCTTAAACTGTTTTAATTTTGGATTTTTTTCTTTGAATTACAGTAACAAACTGTAATCAATTTCCACTCGAGGATTAATAAAATTGATTGTATCTTGTTCTGATGCTATCAAACGATCCAAGTTGGGAGCAAAGAGCCTCACCAGCACAACCAAAGAGCCCTGTGTTTGAAGAAGATCTTTCCTAAACACCGAATCTATAAAAATAGAATGAACACAACTCTCCATGTCTCTCCATGGTCGAGCACCAAGTACACCTGCAATATGTTAGCACCTTATGAACCATCTAGAACCCTGAGGACTTCTGGGACCGGCCTCCTGCTGGTGTCTAGAGTCAGGACTAAACATGGACCATCTAGAACTCTGAGGACCTCTGGGACCGGCCTCCTGCTGGTGTCTAGAGTCAGGACTAAACATGAACCATCTAGAACTCTGAGGACCTCTGGGACCGGCCTCCTGCTGGTGTCTAGAGTCAGGACTAAACATGAACCATCTAGAACTCTGAGGACCTCTGGGACCGGCCTCCTGCTGGTGTCTAGAGTCAGGACTAAACATGAACCATCTAGAACTCTGAGGACCTCTGGGACCGGCCTCCTGCTGGTGTCTAGAGTCAGGACTAAACATGAACCATCTAGAACTCTGAGGACCTCTGGGACCGGCCTCCTGCTGGTGTCTAGAGTCAGGACTAAACATGAACCATCTAGAACTCTGAGGACCTCTGGGACCGGCCTCCTGCTGGTGTCTAGAGTCAGGACTAAACATGGACCATCTAGAACTCTGAGGACCTCTGGGACCGGCCTCCTGCTGGTGTCTAGAGTCAGGACTAAACATGAACCATCTAGAACTCTGAGGACCTCTGGGACCGGCCTCCTGCTGGTGTCTAGAGTCAGGACTAAACATGAACCATCTAGAACTCTGAGGACCTCTGGGACCGGCCTCCTGCTGGTGTCTAGAGTCAGGACTAAACATGAACCATCTAGAACTCTGAGGACCTCTGGGACCGGCCTCCTGCTGGTGTCTAGAGTCAGGACTAAACATGGAGAAGCCGCATTTCAATTATATGCTGTAAAGTCTGGAACAAACTTCCTGAGGCCGTGAGACCGGCCTCTACTGTGACCATGTTTAAATCTAGATTTTGATTTTGTGATTTTAATGCATTTTTTTCCATCTTGTGAAACACTTTTAATTACATTTTGTATGAATTGTGCTACAAATAAACTTTCCTCTCCTTGTCTTATGACGTGTGTGTTTCTGCAGTTGTAGAGGACAGAAAGCTGTTTATTGGGATGATCTCTAAAAAATGCAACGAGAATGACATTCGGCTAATGTTCTCACCATACGGGCAAATCGAGGAATGTCGGATACTTCGAGGTCCCGATGGACTCAGTCGAGGTAAGAAATGATTTTATTTTACTTTAATGCTTCCTAAGATTAAAATTTTTTTTAACAAGTAATTTAATAAATGCACAAAATATTAAACTAAAAAGAAAGTTAAAAATTTTTTCATTCTCTATTTAACAAAGCCATGAGTTCCTCTGGCAGGCTGTTTATCAGGTTAGGCGGGAGTGATCGACTGATTTCAGCCCGCAGACTGATTTCAAGTCGACCATCAGGTGTGGAGGAAAAAAAATATGAAATGAAATCAAGTTTTCTAAATCAGCAACTTTGACGTTATATTTAGTGAGTATTCAGACTTTCAGCCGCAAGAGTTGCTCAAATTTAGCGACTCTTTCGGTTTTTTTTTTTTAAAAAGTAGCGGCTTTTTATTGTTATTGGACGTAAAATCACGATATTTAGCTTGAAATAATAAAAAAAAAAAACGGCGGCTGTTACTGTTGTGGCCGCTCCCCCCTAGGTGCGCGAAAAATGTCAGTGTGTGCGAGCGGGAGTGAGGAATTATCGGTGTGTATTTGAGAGTCTCTGTGTGTGTGTGTGTGTGTGTGTGTGTGTGTGTGTGTGTGTGTGTGTGTGTGTGTGTGTGTGTGTGTGTGTGTGTGTGTGTGTGTGTATATGTGTCTGAGAGAGGAACTTCTGCGTGTGTGTGTGTTTGAGAGAGAAACTTTTGTGTGTGTGTGTGTGTGTGTGTGTGTATGTGTGTGTGTGTGTGTGTGTGTATGTGTCTGAGAGAGGAACTTCTGCGTGTGTGTGTGTTTGAGAGAGAAACTTTTGTGTGTGTGTGTGTGTGTGTGTGTGTGTGTATGTGTGTGTGTGTTTGAGAGAAAAACTTCTGTGTGTGTGTGTGTGTGTGTGTATGTGTGTGTGTTTGAGAGAGAAACTTCTGTGTGTGTGTGTGTTTGAGAGAGAAACTTCTGTGTGTGTGTGTGTGTGTGTGTGTGTATGTGTGTGTGTGTGTGTGTGTGTGTGTGTGTGTGTGTGTGTGTTTGAGAGAGGAACTTCTGTGTTTGTGTGTGTGTGTGTGTGTGTGTGTGTGTGTGTGTGTGTGTGTGTGTGTGTGTGTGTTTGAGAGAGAAACTTCTGTGTGTGTGTGTGTGTGTGTTTGTGTGTGTGTGTTTGAGAGAGAAACTTCTGTGTGTGTGTGTGTGTGTTTGAGAGAGGAACTTCTGTGTGTGTGTTTGAGAGAGGAACTTCTGTGTGTGTGTGTGTGTGTGTGTGTGTGTGTGTGTGTGTGTGTGTGTGTATGTGTGTGTGTGTGTGTGTGTGTGTGTGTGTGTTTGAGAGAGGAACTTCTCTGTGTGTGTGTGTGTGTGTGTGTTTGAGAGAGAAACTTCTGTGTGTGTGTTTGAGAGAGGAACTTCTGTGTGTGTGTGTGTGTGTGTGTGTGTGTGTGTGTTTGAGAGAGGAACTTCTGTGTGTGTTTGTGTGTGTGTGTGTGTTTGAGAGAGGAACTTCTGTGTGTGTGTGTTTGTGTGTGTGTGTTAAGTATGTGTTCAAGAGAGAGAGAAACTTGTGTGATGTGTGTGTGTATTTGAGAGGGAGGATTGTCTGTGTGTGTGTGTGTGTGCGTGTGTGTGTGTGTGCGTGTGTGTGTGTGTGTGTGTGTGCGTGTGTGTGTGTGTGTGATGTGTGTGTGATGTGTGTGTGTGTTTGAGAGGGAGGATTGTCTGTGTGCGTGTGTGTGTGATGTGTGTGTGTGTTTGAGAGGGAGGATTGTCTGTGTGTGTGTGTGTGTGTGTGTTTTAACGAGAGGGTGGGTGTGTGATGTCTAATGATTGTGTAAAAACAACAAAACGTGTTGTGAAGATGATTTCACTGCAGGCTTGAAATGATCTCTGGGGGTGTGGGATGGTACTGGTGGGTTCCGGAGGTTTGATGCTTGAAAAATAAAAAATAAAAAAGATACTTTATTCATCCCTCAACACCGCAGCAGGCTGCCACGATGGCACCAATGGTGGAAGAAACGGGGGTTGGGTGTCTCCCCAAGGACAACGAAACACGAGCTCAGTGGGATTCGATTCCGCGAATTTCTGGAGAACTTCCGGTCCAATGGCGAACATTCTACCACTGAGCTATCGCCTCCCCCTAAGTGGATCCTGAGACAAAAAATGTTGGACACTCCTGCGTAAGAACCACCATGATGAAACAATGCTTCACCTTAGGTTCTGGTCCTCACTCTGGGAGGAACTAAATTGACGATACCAAAGGGCCTTAGGGTCCACGGAGGCTTACAGAGAAAAATCAAATTGGATAAGTAAGAAGGTCCAAGACCCTGAGACTTATATAAAGAAATTTTAAATTAATCCTGAAATGCACAGAGAGCCAGTGGAGCAATTTTAAAATGGTTGTTTTGTGTGCCGGCCGTTTGGTCCTCATCTGAACATGTTTATAAGGCGATAAAATCCTGTCTGTGACGTTTTTTATACGTGGAATGAAATTCAGCTCAGAGTAAAAAGAACACACAATGAGGAGGTTTATGATGGTGTTTTTTTGGGAGGGTGGAGGGGAATCATCTCTCTCATCTTCTGGACCAACAATAAAAACTTCAGTTTGGTCCTGGTTGAGCTGTAAGAAGTTCTCTTTCATCCATGACTTTGTATCTAAATACATTTTAAAAGAACATTAACATGCTCCGGTCTTTTGGAGACACGGTGATAAAAAGCTCGGTATCATCAGCATAGCTGCAAAAACCAACACCGGGTTTCCTGATGGCATCCTTAAATGACAACATAGAGATTAAAAGTATGCCTGTTTTTCTAGGATGTGCGTTTGTGACGTTCACAGCTCGACAAATGGCCCTGTCTGCCATAAAGTCCATGCACCAGTCCCAGACCATGGAGGTGACGTATCACGTGTGTGTGTGTGTTTGTTTTGTTAAAGTGTGACAGTGATGGTGTGTGTTCAGGGCTGCTCATCGCCCATCGTAGTGAAGTTTGCAGACACTCAGAAAGACAAAGAGCAGAAACGTTTGGCTCAGCAACTTCAGCAGCAGATGCTCAGTGCAGCCTCCATGTGGGGAAACCTAGGAACTTTCACCAGCCTCGGACCACAGTACCTGGCAGTAAGTGTGTGTGTGTTTAATCAGATGCTGGCAGTGAGTGTTTATATTTAATCAGAACCGTTATTAATGTGTGATGCTCTGCAGCTTTACCTGCAGCTGCTGCAACAATCTGCCTCGGCAGGAAGCGCTCTGAACAATCTGCATCCAGGTACACACACACACACACACACACACACACACACACGTTAGGCCTGTTGGCAAGTCTAACTGCATCTAGACAAACAAGTCTAGATGCCAGGTCTGTCTGCTTAAATGAAGTTTTACTGCCTGCTGTATGTGTGTGTCAGCAGGGTCCAGCACATCGGCTACTCTCAGCGCTCTCACAAACTCAGGTACAAAGAACTGGGAGGAGAGGGGTTCTGGGCACAAAGAGAGGGAGCACTGTGTGTGATGGTTTTACTCGTTCTGTAGCAGGGTCTCCGCCCACCAGCACAAGCTCGTCCCCCATCACACCCCTGGGCGCCCTGCAGTCTCTCGCCGGGGCTGGGATTGGCTCACTGGCAGGTACTCACCTGTACTACACACCTTTATTACAAGCTCCAGTGTGAAATGCAGAATGCAGGAGGAACATGCTGGTTGGGATGTTGGTGAAACAAAGAAAATGACAAAGAATTTAAAAAGAAGGGAAACATAAAGTCATCGATTGATTAGAATTAGAAGACCTGCACGGATCCCAGACCTGGGGAATCGAGCTGATGCTGCAGCAATTATTGAGATATTGATAGAAAAATATTTTGAAACATATTTAAGCCAGGAACGCATAAATGTAAAGAAATAAATGAACTTAAATTTACTATCAAGTGATAAAAAGCAAAGAGAAATGTTCTATAAAATCCTGTGTTTCGGCAGTGACAGCTTTGTTACACAGTGACTCGTTAGTGTATTGTTGTTGTACATGGTGTCCTTGGTAGGAAGGATTTCTGGCATTCAGCGGTTTCTGAGCAGAGCAGCCTGTTTGTCCAGAACAAGGTGGTCTGGGTAATCCATGATAGATAAAAATTTGTTCATGACTTCCTCTCCACCACTGCCTCAGACTTTTGGTAACCAAAGCTGTCATTGATAATTCCTTCCTTATCCATCCCTCTGGGTAAATTTACCTGGATGTGTGTAAGGATGGTCTGGTGTGCAGCGTTGTGTATGTGGACACATTGGGAGGAAGTAGGTACAACAAAAATAGAACATCCTGGAATTGAATATGTTGACAGGTGAGCGGTGATCTATCAATGATCAATAAAACCTCAAAAAGTATAAAAAAAGTTTTTAAAACAAGCAGCAGACTGACTGAAATCTAACTGATGTGTAACCACATTCTTTATGTGCAGGCATGGCAGCGCTGAACAGCACGCTAACATCTAACGGGAGCACAATGGAGGCTCTAAGCCAGGCGTACGCTGCAACGCTCCCCGTTCTCTACAACCAGAACCTTCTGAACCAACAGAATGCAGCGGGGAGCCAGAAGGAAGGTAGAACCTCCACCTCGCAGAGCCTCCAAACCAGAATCCACCAGCACACATAACATGCAAAAGGTTTAATAGAACCTTCATCCAGATGTTCCTCACTGACACGCAGCACCTTCATTATGATGCTCCTCTTCCTCACTAACATCTTTTATGCTGAGGAACGAAATGGAAGTGAATTCTTTGGGTATTTCTTTATTGGCAGGTCCAGAGGGGGCAAACCTGTTCATCTACCACCTGCCACAGGAGTTTGGAGACCAAGACCTTCTCCAGATGTTTGTGCCTTTTGGAAACGTGATCTCGGCCAAAGTTTTCATCGACAAACAGACAAACCTCAGCAAGTGTTTTGGTGAGTGATGGAACTGTTTGGTATCAGGTCCAGTTTGTGCTGGGGACATCGGTTGAGTTCATTTACACATTCTTCGTTTCTTCTGCCACGTGTCTTGGTTTGAGTGTGGGGTCTGTAGGAAGATCCTGAGGTGATCTCTGGACAAAAACCCTCAAGTGGGTCCTTGGTCTGCCTTACCAGTGAGTTTCTGGAGGCATGATGCCCATCTGGTTTCGCTCCATAAGGGGCACAATCTCATACAGTCAAACACCCAACTTCACTATGGCCATGCCCAGTTAGTTGGACTCTAGAAGTTCTCACCCAGACTGGAAAGAGTGAATCTGGAATTGAAATTAAATGAATGAATGAAGAAGGAAAAAACTGATCTGGAAGCAGCTTCGTGTGAAGAAATCATACCATTAGAAAATAGAAAAATACAAAGACGACTGACTCTCGAAACTCAAGAAGTTTGTCATTGCAAAGAAGCAATAAAAATTTGTTTGGTGGCTTCTTGATTAGCTGCCCAAATTAAATAAATACATTATAAATATAACAATTAACTATATTGATAGTGGGGAGTCTAAATGAATGTTTGTGTGTGGACCTCCCTTGGGAGCCATGATTTCTCGTTGGACCGAACAGTGATGGTTCTGCCCCCAACTGATCCCAAATCGACTATCAGCTGTGTAGAAAAGAAATAAATAAACGAAGCCAGTGTTGCCAACTAAGCAACGTTGATGTTATATTTAGTGTGTATTGTGACGTGAAATCACATCGTTAAGCCTGTTCTTAATGAGCAGCATCTGGTGCTCCCGTGGCCCCTCCCCAAAGCACTGCGTGTGGAAAAAGTGTGTGTGGGTGTGTGTGTGTGTGTGTGTTTGAGAGAGAGAGAGCGAGAGAGAGAGAGTGTGCATGTGTGTGACTTAGAAAGAGAAACAGAAAGAGAGATACAGATTTTTTTTGTGTGTGTTAAAGAGAAAGAGGAGTTTGCCTGTGTGGATTTGAGAGAGAGAAGAAAATGTGTGTGTTTGTGTGTTATAGAAAGAAATGTGTGTGTTTTTAGAGAAATTTGTTTTTGTAGGTTTGAGAGAGAGATTGTGAGAGACAAAATTTGTGTGTGTGTGTGTGTGAGTGTGTTTGAGAGAGAAAGAGGAATTTGTGTGTTGGAGAGAGGGCGGGTTTGTGTCGCATGTCCGTGTCGTTTAAACAAAAACAAAACATGTGAGAATAGTTTTACTGCAGACTGGAAACAATCTGTGGGGGTTTTGTGAGGTTAACGTCAGACTGGTAGCGTTAAGGAGTTTGATAAGGAGGTAGACATAAAAAGTTTGTCTTATAAAACTTTCCAATTTACATACTGTTGTTCATAATTATTTGCACACTCGTCTGCAGAGTAATCGATGGTGTGATAGTCTTAAGCAGGGGCGGTGCCATTTGCCTTTATCGACGCCAGCAACTATTATTTTTCTCTTCCAGCACGATCGAGACTAGATGGAAAAATAGGGCTCTTCTGTTGTCAGGTCTAGAGATAGTAGATACAGACATTAAAGTCCCTTGGCTGACCAAAGCATGACCAGATAGAGGCGTATTAATAAGTTTTTATTCACTGCAGTGGGAAGAAAGGTATGAGGATGTGAAAGTTACACATGCTTGGCTCTCGCTTTCTTCTGGTTTATTTCACACTTCAGGGCGTATTTATCGTAACATTAAGAACATGCCCATTTACATTGTCATCATAAGGAAAAGCATTGGTAGACTACTGAAATAAACAGGAAATTATGAGTCTTCAGACACGTTTGAGTGTATTGCCGAGCACAGCTAAAATACAGGTGTGAACTAATTTAAGCACATCCTGTAGTTGAAACAGAGGTCACACATCCTCTGATAAAAACAGGAGTCTGAAGAACATGGGTTCTTCAGAACCCATGTTCATGGGTGGAGACGGTGGCCTCGTGGTTAGCGCGTTCGCCCGCGGACCGGAAGGTCGCGGGTTCGCGTCCCACGGAGAGCACGTCTAGGGTCCTTGGAGAAGACACCTAACCCCCGCTTCTCCCACCATTGGCGCCGTTGAAGGGCAGCCTGCTGCGGTGTAAGGAGTGCAGCAAACAAATTTCCCCGGTGAGGGATGAATAGAGTAATTCAAAATAAACAAATAAATAAATAAACATCCTCAAATTAAAACAGGAGTCTTAAAAACATCCTCTGATTAAAACACAGGTCTGAAAAATACACAAACATCTTGAGTGTATAAGAATTTACCCAACATCTGTTTAAGCGTAAGAACTTGCATTGCTGATGGCTGTGATTTTTCCAGATATTACTTCTACCCGCGTTCCAGATTAAAGCTAAAGCGTAATCCAGACAGCTGACCTACCTCTGGATTACAGCTGGGATTGCAGCTGCACCACAAAGCTCAAAGGAGGCTTCTAAACTACTAATCACATTTTACTGTATCGATCACAGGTCCCCGTATCGCAGGATGGGATTTTTTTATTTGTAATTTAAAGATTTTTTTGTTAATGTTATCTAACGTTGTTTTTGTCTCCCCCACAGGATTTGTTAGCTACGATAATCCCGTGTCATCCCAAGCTGCCATCCAATCCATGAATGGCTTCCAGATTGGGATGAAGAGGCTGAAGGTTCAACTGAAAAGATCAAAGAATGACAGCAAACCTTACTGAGAAACACACACACATTGCAGGGGTCACAACCCAATACACATGAACACACACTCCATGCCAGATTTTCTGTGCACTTCTCCAAACAGTCTGAACTAAGTCACTTAGTTTTATAAAAAGAACAAAAGTCTTAATGGCTCCACCCATGACCTGCCATGCACACTAACGTGCACATATGCTTGTTCTTTATCTGCAGAAGGTTGTGTTTGTTAAAAACATCTGGTAAAATCTTGTTAGTGGGTGTGAAGGATGTGTTTTATTGGTTTGTGCTGTGTGTGAAACCTGAAGTGTTTAATGGATTTTTTTACTATGACTCCAACATTTCCATGTTTTTCTGACAGCGAACCATCAGTCTTCATTCAGCTGTTTGATCAGCAAGATTACTGTTGGGACTTCTAGGGAGTGTTGGAGTGCTCTGTGTGGTGATGAAGACAATGAGTATCAGCTTTCCAAAACTGTTTTACTCACGTGTGTTCAAATTTCTTTTTTTGTTCCCTGTGTGCTGGAAACTTGTTTAAAGTATTTATTGAATTTATTTTCAAAGTGCTGTTTGCTTGTGGTGAAGTTCACTCTCACTGTTAGTGTGCTGTTGCTCTGTTTTCATCTTAATAAACCTCCTACAAACACTTCTGTCTGACTGCATGACTGACATCCAGAGGCAGCGTAACCCGCTCTGCCTCTTACATGAGTATGAGGGAGGCGAGGTGGTTACTTTCCATTCCATCGTCTTCCACTTTTCCATGGCCAGGTTGCGAGAGCAACAGCTTACGAAAGAGCCAAAGCTTCTCTCACCCCTGCTGCATCCTCCAGCTAATCCGGGAGGATCTCAAGACATTCCCCAGCCAGCTGTGAAATATAGTCTCACCAGCAGGTCTGGGGTCTGTCTCCTATCGGTAGGACTTACCGAAACATCTCACCGTGAAGGCACTCGGGAGGCATCTGGCTTTTCTCAACCTGCAGAGCAGCGGCTCTACTCCGGGCTCCTCCCTCTACTTCTGAGTGAGAGCCCGGCCACCCTGCGGAGGAAGCTCATTTTGGCTACTTGTATCCACGATCTCGTTCTTACAGTCACCGCCCACAGCTGGTGACCACGAGCGCGGGTGGGAACCAGCGGCTTGTCGTATAAAAAAAAAAAAACTGGGGGGCACATTTTTCAAACATATGCAAAAGTATATTTTGAGATATACTTTATATAAAAGATATCGCAGGCCAGTAAATAAATATTTAAAAGTTTTATTTTATTTTAAGTATTTTTATTTATTTTAAAAGTTTTATTTTATTTTTCCTAAACGCTGGTTTTCATAGACGCACGGGGAAATCCTCTGACATACGAACGGCCGCGATCTCCAGTCTTTTTGTTGCACAGTCAAATCCGGCGGATCCGGTCCAAGCTCCTTCAGTCTCCTTTTTTCTTCTTTAGATCGCTTGGAAAACGGATTCTGTAGAAGCGACGGCACCAAATTCTCTTTTAAAAAGGAACCTTAGTTAGAAACTGAACTAGCTTCCGAAGTCATGATTTAAATGTATTTTTAGCTTTAAACATGTTGCTTAGCTCTCCTGGAGTCACCGTGTTTATGGCTCTCAGTGCCAAAAAAGTTCCCAACGCCTGATCTGAAAGATTCAGCTCTGAAAACAATGGGAGAGTCGTGGGCGGGATTATAGGTCAGCTCATAGCTAATTGATTGGTTCACTGAGCAGACTGACAGAGAGGAGAACCTATCACTGTGTTAGAATGCAGACCTTTCTGCGCCCCACGGACGTGGTTATGAATGGGGAAAGAAACAGAGCTGACGTCACATTTTTTTTAGACAGACCGGAAACAACATACAAACACATGTATGTGCAAATAGTGAAATAAAACAGTATAAAACGTTATTAAAATGTATATAATCTTCACACAAGACAGTTTTGTTTACTTACAAACACATACATTTTTATATTCAATTATTTTTGGTGATCAGTGCAGAGTGCAGCACACCTGTACCCCACATCACCAACCGCCTCTGGTGGGAACGTAGGTCGACTTGTAAATCCAGAGCTTTTCTTTTCGGCTCAGCTCTTTCTTTACCACGATGGACCGATGCAGCGTCCTAGTTATTGCGGACGCTGCATTGCTCTTTCTGTCGATCTCCCACTCCATCCTCCCCCACTCATGAACAAGACCCCGAGATACTTGAACTCCTCCACTTGGGGCAGGACTCTCTCCCTGACCCGCCAGGGGCATTCCACCCTTTTTCGGGGGAGGACCATTGTCTCAGATTTGGAGGCGCTGATCCCCACCCTGGTCACTTCACACTGCAAATCGGTCTAACGAAGGGTAGAGATCGTGGCCAGACGAAGCCGACAGGACCACATTATGTGCTTAAAGCAGAGATCTGATCCTTGGTGGGTGCATAACCTGTACTACGAGGGTATCAGGTCTGAATACTGGCACAAGACTGGACGTTATCACTGGAAGGGAGTTGGTGTTTGATCTGATGTTGGCGTCGGCCAGGTTGACCCACTTGTGTCATGCCGCGTAGCCTTCGAGAAAAGTTTATATGAACTGCTCTAAAGAGAATTCCATTCATTTTCTATGGTATTCCTAAACCAGTACGTACGTAATAGGGCAGTGTACCCCTCCCCGCAGCAGGGGGCAGTGTGCTCCTCCCTGCAGCAGAGGGCAGTGTGTCCCTCCCTGCAGCAGGGGGCAGCGTGCCCCTCCCTGCAGCAGGGGGCAGTGTGCTCCTCCCTGCAGCAGAGGGCAGTGTACCCCTCCCCGCAGCAGGGGGCAGTGTATCCCTCCCTGCAGCAGAGGGCAGTGTGCTCCTCCCTGCAGCAGAGGGCAGTGTGCTCCTCCCTGCAGCAGAGGGCAGTGTGCTCCTCCCCGCAGCAGAGGGCAGTGTGCTCCTCCCTGCAGCAGAGGGCAGTGTGTCCCTCCCTGCAGCAGGGGGCAGCGTACCCCTCCCTGCTGAAGCAGGAAGTATTACGTCTGTTTTTTGCTGCAAAGATTTTTTTATTTTCTGTTCAGAAAAAAAGCAACATGGCGGCCTGCGTAACAACTCAGAGAGGACAGGTGTGTGTGTGTGTGTGTGTGTGTGTTACGGTTCGTGTTTTACAGTGTGTATCTCTGTAGTGTCACAGTGTGTGTGTGTGTGTGTGTGTGTGTGTGTGTGTGTGTGTGTGTATGTGTATGTGTGTGTTACAGTTCGTGTGTTACAGTGTGTATCTCTGTAGTGTCACAGTGTGTGTGTGTGTGTGTGTATGTGTGTGTTACAGTTCGTGTGTTACAATGTGTATCTCTGTAGTGTCACAGTGTGTGTGTGTGTGTGTGTGTGTGTGTGTGTGTGTGTGTTACAGTTCGTGATTTACAGTGTGTATCTCTGTAGTGTCACAGTGTGTGTGCTTGGTGCGTGTGTCTTTGAGTGTGTGTGTTTCTCTGTGTGTGTGTATATGAGGGAGAGTGTGTGTTTCTGTGTGTGTGGTGGGGGGGCTGAAGGTGGGGGTATTTCTGCAGTGTATTACATTGTGTGTGTGTGAGAAAGAAAGAGAGAGAGAGAGATAGTGTGTGTGTGTGTGGGGTAGCGGGGCTGAAGGTGGGGGTATCTCTGCTGTGAATTACAGTGTGTGTGTGTGTGTGTGCGCGTGTGTGTGTGTTTACTGGGGCTATATCTGTAGTGTATTACATTGTGTTTGTGTGTGTGTGTGTGTGTGTGTGTGTGTGTGTGTGTGTGTGCTTACTGGGGGTATCTCTGTAGTGTATTACATTGTGTGTGTGTGTGTGTTTACTGGAGGTATTTCTGCAGTGTATTACATTGTGTGTGTGTGTGTGTGTGTACTGGGGGTATTTCTGCAGTGTATTACATTCTGTGTGTGTGTGTGTGTGTGTGTGTGTGTGTGTGTGTGTGTGTGTGTGTGTGTAGGTCTACATCGGGGACCTTCCCCAGGATTTCCTCCGCATCACTCCGACCCAACAGCAGGTCCATCAAGACCTCCAGACCGCCCGCCAGCTGCAGTATGGAGGCGCCATGGCAACCGTTGGTCGTCTCAGCATCACCGTGGTGCAGGTAAACCTTCCTCCTGTGGGCGCATGCATGTGGCCCGTGCTGCAGTGGGAGGAACACACACACTCAGACCTGATGGTGGAAGCTGACATGCAACGTGCAAGCCACCATCAGGAGACATTGGGGGTTCAGTGTCTTGCTCAAGGACACCTCAGCATGAACTCTGGGTGGGGTTTGAACCAGCAACCCTCCGTTTACATGGCGGTCAGTCAGTGGGCACACTGAGCCATCCTTCTACCAGGCTCAGCAGCATGTACCGACTCTAGCAGGTCCTTTTTAATCTGTTTATGCTTCAGATCCTAAACACCCAGCTTTACCTGGTTCTATTTATGTTTAACCTGACACGAACTGCTGGGGAGTAAGGGAGAGGTACAGAAGAAGAGAGGAGGACCAAGTGAAGAGATAATCTGTAGTTTTAATATTCAACATCACAAAAAAAAAAATACAAACAAAAGTTTAAACCAGAAGCTGAAACAAACAAAACAACCTTCTATAAAAAATGAACAGAAAATGCTGAAAAACAAAGCCACCTTCCTAAAGCTGCAATGATAATGTTGGCGTTTTAATCCAAAGAAAGCGCAGACGTGTAAAGATTAAAAATAAATGTTCTGGATGATTCCTGCAGGGTCGCCACAGGGTGCTGACCATGGTCAGCAACACCTGACATACAGATCACCATTCTGCTTGTCAGAACACCAAACATGGTTAAGAAAAAAAAACAAATAATAATCATTTGTTTGAGTCTTAGATTTATTAATTAAAACTTTCAGTCAAAATTAAAGTGACGTCAAACAAAAACACTGGCATTTAATTGTTTAAAAAAATGTAAAAGTCTTCTGTTTAAAGCATTTTACTGTAAATATAAAGAAGCAATTTAATTTTGAATTCAAATAAAATTTCCAAAGTAATGATTAAAAGGCATCCAGTTATCGATTAATGGAGAAAATGAATCAGTAGAATTCTACATTACTGAAAAAATCAATAGCTGCAGATCTAAACCGATCATTTTGTCTCCCTTTCAAGGCCAAACTGGCCAAGAACTACGGAATGACCCGGATGGATCCGTACTGCCGAGTCCGGCTTGGATACGCCGTCTACGAGACTCCCACTGCCCACAACGGGGCCAAGAACCCACGCTGGAACAAAGTGATCCAGTGCACCGTTCCTGCCGGGGTGGACTCCTTCTATCTGGAGATCTTTGATGAGGTGGGAGGAGCTCTAGAACCAGTTAGATCAGCAGCTCCAGTAGTAGGTCTGCTGCACGGACCTGCTGTCATTACAGCCATTTAAATTTTCCGTCACTGTGATTGTCAGTAAATTACCGAGCCGGTTATTTATAAATGCCAGGCTTGTGGGAATGTGGAACCAAGATTCAGAGGATTATTTAGAATCAGAATGACTTTATTGATCCCACCTGTGGGAAATGTGTGTGTTACAGCAGCACAGTGACCATGAAAGACATCGAGGATACATATATGCAAAAGAAGAATGAAAAATAGTAAAATATTAAAACAGAAGGAATAATGTGACTAACTACAGTGTTTACAAACAGGACTGAACGTTCATGAAAATGTTCATAAAAAGTGACAAAGTGACATACAGGGATGAATTCCATGAACCAGTTATCTGTTATTCTAAAGTTTTATTATATTGGGAATAAAAGATTTTTAGTACGGGGCGGTTTTTGAGCAGAGCTGTCTGAGCCTCTTGGAGAAGGAGCTCTGCTGTTTGTCCAGAAGAGGGTAGAGAGGATGGTCATGGTTATCCATGATGGTAGAGAGGATGGTCATGGTTATCCATGACGGTAGAGAGGATGGTCAGGGTTATCCATGATGGTAGAGAGGATGGTCATGGTTATCCATGACGGTAGAGAGGATGGTCAGGGTTATCCATGATGGTAGAGAGGATGGTCATGATTGTCCATGATGGTAGAGAGGATGGTCAGGGTTATCCATGATGGTAGAGAGGATTGTCAGGGTTATCCATGATGGTAGAGAGGATGGTCATGGTTATCCATGATGGTAGAGAGGATGGTCAGGGTTATCCATGATGGTAGAGAGGATGGTCAGGGTTATCCATGATGGTAGAGAGGATGGTCATGGTTATCCATGATGGTAGAGAGGATGGTCAGGGTTATCCATGATGGTAGAGAGGATGGTCAGGGTTATCCATGATGGTAGAGAGGATGGTCAGGGTTATCCATGATGGTAGAGAGGATGGTCATGATTGTCCATGATGGTAGAGAGGATGGTCAGGGTTATCCATGATGGTAGAGAGGATGGTCAGGGTTATCCATGATGGTAGAGAGGATGGTTAGGGTTATCCATGATAGTAGAGAGGATGGTCAGGGTTATCCATGATGGTAGAGAGGATGGTCAGGGTTATCCATGATGGTAGAGAGGATGGTCAGGGTTATCCATGATGGTAGAGAGGATGGTCAGGGTTATCCATGATGGTAGAGAGGATGGTCAGGGTTATCCATGATGGTAGAGAGGATGGTCAGGGTTATCCATGATGGTAGAGAGGATGGTCAGGGTTATCCATGACGGTAGAGAGGATGGTCAGGGTTATCCATGATGGTAGAGAGGATAGTCAGGGTTATCCATGATGGTAGAGAGGATGGTCAGGGTTATCCATGATGGTAGAGAGGATGGTCAGGGTTATTCATGATGGTAGAGAGGATGGTCAGGGTTATCCATAATGGTAGAGAGGATGGTCATGGTTATCCATGACGGTAGAGAGGATGGTCAGGGTTATCCATGATGGTAGAGAGGATGGTCAGGGTTATCCATGACGGTAGAGAGGATGGTCAGGGTTATCCATGATGGTAGAGAGGATGGTCAGGGTTATCCATGATGGTAGAGAGGATGGTCAGGGTTATCCATGATGGTAGAGAGGATGGTCAGGGTTATTCATGATGGTAGAGAGGATGGTCAGGGTTATCCATAATGGTAGAGAGGATGGTCATGGTTATCCATGATGGTAGAGAGGATGGTCAGGGTTATCCATGATGGTAGAGAGGATGGTCAGGATCATCCGTGATGGTAGAGAGGATGGTCAGGGTTATCCATGATGGTAGAGAGGATGGTCAGGGTTATCCATGATGGTAGAGAGGATGGTCAGGGTTATCCATGATGGTAGAGAGGATGGTCAGGATCATCCGTGATGGTAGAGAGGATGGTCAGGGTTATCCATGATGGTAGAGAGGATGGTCAGGGTTATCCATGATGGTAGAGAGGATGGTCAGGGTTATCCATGACGGTAGAGAGGATGGTCAGGGTTATCCATGACGGTAGAGAGGATGGTCAGGGTTATCCGTGACGGTAGAGGATGGTCAGGGTTATCCATGATGGTAGAGAAGATGGTCAGGGTTATCCATGATGGTAGAGAGGATGGTCAGGGTTATCCATGATGGTAGAGAGGATGGTCAGGGTTATCCATGATGGTAGAGAGGATGGTCAGGGTTATCCATGATGGTAGAGAGGATGGTCAGGGTTATCCATGATGGTAGAGAGGATGGTCAGGATCATCCGTGATGGTAGAGAGGATGGTCAGGGTTATCCATGATGGTAGAGAGGATGGTCAGGGTTATCCGTGATGGTAGAGAAGATGGTCAGGGTTATCCATGATGGTAGAGAGGATGGTCAGGGTTATCCATGATGGTAGAGAGGATGGTCAGGGTTATCCATGACGGTAGAGAGGATGGTCAGGGTTATCCATGATGGTAGAGAGGATGGTCAGGGTTATCCATGATGGTAGAGAGGATGGTCAGGGTTATCCATGATGGTAGAGAGGATGGTAAGGGTTATCCATGATGGTAGAGAGGATGGTCAGGGTTATCCATGACGGTAGAGAGGATGGTCAGGGTTATCCATGATGGTAGAGAGGATGGTCAGGGTTATTCATGATGGTAGAGAGGATGGTCAGGGTTATTCATGATGGTAGAGAGGATAAAAATAAAACAGCCTCGACCCATCACCAAAAGTCATATTTCCAAAATATATGAACAATTGCATCACATTAATCCTACTTCATTAAACCATTTGAAAGACTCTTGGGAACAGGATTTAAATCTGGAGATTCCAGAAGAAATCTGGAACAGAAGTATCACCCGCATACATTCAACATCTATCTGCATAAGACACACTCTGACACAATTCAAAGTTTTAACAAAGGCAAGGCTGGCTAAGATATACAACAGCAGTGAAGATCGATGTCCAAAATGCAACCAGTCACCTGCAACAATGGCTCACATGTTTTGGTCGTGTGCTGCTTTAGAAAAGTTCTGGGACTCTGCTTTTGGAATTTTTTCACATCTTTGTGGGAGGAAAATAGATCCCAATCCATTCACTACAGTGTTTGGAGTTCTCCCGAGCAGACAGGGCCTTAACTCGCATCAGGAGAGTGCAGTGGCTTTTCTGTCTCTCCTTGCACGGAGACTGATCTTAGTGAAGTGGAAGGACAAACAGCCTCCTTCTTTTGTTCAGTGGGTCAGAGAAGCTATGATGTGTCTTCAAATTGAGTACCTAAGGTATAGTAAACGGGGCTCAATAGAAAAATATTATAAAACATGGGCACCTCTCATTACATACATTGAGGGTCTGCCATTCACATAGGGGAGAAGGTTTTAAGCATTATTTACCAGTACTTATGGAGAAAGCTGCAGCTTATGTTTGTGGTTTGTTTGTTTCGGGTTTGTTTGTTTTTGTTTCATGTCTGATCCAAATATTCTACAAGTCTCAGATAGATACCACTGGTTGACATGTTCTTTAATCATCTCTATTTTGTAACTTTATATAACTTGACTTAAAGTTGTTTTTTTTTTTTGTGTGTCTGTATAAAAAATAAAAAATCTTTAAATAAAGTTTAAAAAAAAAATAAAACAGACCAGTGGGCAGAGTCCGCTGACTGGGTTAGCCTTCAACCAGACACACAGGCTGAAACGTTATGCTCTTGGTTTAAGATGACTGGATTATTCCCTCTCTTTGCAGAGAGCGTTCTCCATGGACGACCGGATCGCCTGGACACACGTCAGCATTCCAGAGGACCTGAGGGGAGGGAGCGTGGTGGACGAGTGGTTCAGTCTGAGTGGGAGGCAGGGGGACGATAAGGAGGGGATGATCAACCTGGTCATGTCCTTCACAGTGAGTGGCCCGGCCCGG